>JALGBA010000310.1:0-34820 GCA_023970755.1 Azemiops feae
AAAACGGACACCAGAATGGCATTCGGGATTAAATTTCATGCTTAAAAATGGTGCCTTTTCCAGTTTTTAAAAATTGAGTCATTTTGCTGTCCGGGGAAGGAAATTCCTGACAGGTCAGGGATTTTTGTGCTCAGGAGGTGAATTTTTTTTTGATCCAAATGTAAAAACTGATGCCAGATTCAGATTCGGCGTTAAATTTCATGCTTAAAAATAGTGCTTTTTCTAGTTTTTAAAAATTGAGCCGTTTGATGTCTGGGGAGGGAAATTCCTGATGCCGGGGTCAGGGATTTCTGTGCTCAGGAGGTGAATTCTTTTTTCATCCAATTGTAAAAACGGACGCCAAAATGAGATTCGGGGTTAAATTTCATGCTTAAAAATGCTGCTTTTTCTAGTTTTTAAAAATTTAGCCATTTTGATGTCCGGGGAAGGAAATTTCTGTCGTCAGAGATTTCTTTTCTCAGGAGGCGAAAAAAAGTTTTTCATCCAAATGTAAAAACGGACACCAGAATGGCATTCGGGATTAAATTTCATGCTTAAAAATGGTGCCTTTTCCAGTTTTTAAAAATTGAGTCATTTTGCTGTCCGGGGAAGGAAATTCCTGACAGGTCAGGGATTTTTGTGCTCAGGAGGTGAATTTTTTTTTGATCCAAATGTAAAAACTGATGCCAGATTCAGATTCGGCGTTAAATTTCATGCTTAAAAATGGTGCTTTTTCTAGTTTTTAAAAATTGAGCCGTTTGATGTCTGGGGAGGGAAATTCCTGATGCCGGGGTCAGGGATTTCTGTGCTCAGGAGGTGAAAAAATTTTTTTGACTCAAATGTGAAAACGGACACCAGATGAGATTTGGGGTTATATTTCATGCTCAAAAATGGTTCTTTTACTAGTTTTTAAAAATTGAGCCGTTTGGTGTCTGGGGAGGGATTTCTGTGCTCAGGAGGCAAAATATTTTTTTTGACCCAAATGTAAAAATAGATGCCAGAATAAGATTCGGGGTTAAATTTCATGCTTAAAAATGCTGCTTTTTTAGTTTTACATTGTGCTTTCTAGTTTTTAAAAAATGAGCCGATTGGTGTCCGTGAAAGGAAATTCCTGATTTTTCTGTTCTCCAGGAGGGAAAAATATTTTTCTGGTTCATCAGGAGGAAATGTAAAAACGACACTAGAATAAGATTCGGGGTTAAAAGGAAATTCTGATGCGGATGGTCGGGATTTCGGCTCATGAGGTGAATTCTTCCTCTCCAATTTAAAAACGGACGCCTCAACATTGAGATTCGGGAGTTAAACTTTGTTCAGGCCTTAAAAATGCTGCTTTTTCTAGTTTTTAAAAATTGAGCCGTTTGGTGTCCGGGGAAGGAAATTTCTGTGCTCAGGAGGTGAAAATTTCTTTTTGACTCAAATGTAAAAACGGACACCGGATGAGATTTGGGGTTCAATTTCATGCTTAAAAATGCTGCTTTTTCTAGTTTTTAAAAATTGAGCCGTTTGGTGTCCGGGGAAGGAAATTTCTGTGCTCAGGAGGTGAAAATTTCTTTTTGATTCAAATGTAAAAACGGACACCGGATGAGATTTGGGGTTCAATTTCATGCTTAAAAATGCTGCTTTTTCTAGTTTTTAAAAATTGAGCCGTTTGGTGTCTGGGGAGGGATTTCTGTGCTCAGGAGGCAAAATCCATTAAAAATGGATGACATAATGAGATTTGGGGTTAAATCTCATGCTTAAAAATGGTGCTTTTTTCATTTTTAAAAATTTAGCCGTTTTGATGTCCGGGGAAGGAAATTTCTGATGCCGGGGTCAGCGATTTCCTTTCTTAGGAGGTGAAATTTTTTTTTCATCCAAATGTAAAAACGGACACCAGAATGGCATTTGGGGTTAAATGTCATGCTCAAAAATGTTGCTTTTTATAGTTTTTAAAAATTGAGTCGTTTTGCTGTCTGGGGAAGGAAATTCCTGATGCCGGGATGAGTGATTGCCAGAATGAGATTCGGGGTTAAATTTCAAAAATGGTGCTTTCTCTACGGTTTAAAAATTGAGCCATTTTGCTGTCCGGGGAAGGAAATTCCTGATGCCGGGGTCAGGGATTTTTGTGCTCAGGAGGTGAAATTTTTTTTGATCCAAATGTAAAAATGGATGCCATAATGGCATTCGGGGTTAAATTTCATGCTTAAAAATGGTGCCTTTTCCAGTTTTTAAAAATTGAGTCGTTTTGATGTCTTGGGAAGGAAATTTCTGATGCCGGGGTCAGGGATTTGTGTGCTCAGGAGGTGAATTTTTTTTTGATCCAAATGTAAAAACTGATGCCAGATTCAGATTCGGGGTTAAATTTCATGCTTAAAAATGCTGCTTTTTCTAGTTTTTAAAAATTGAGCCGTTTGATGTCTGCGGAGGGAAATTCCTGATGCCGGGGTCAGGGATTTCTGTGCTCAGGAGGTGAAAATTGTTTTTTGACTCAAATGTAAAAACGGACACTGGATGAGATTTGGGGTTATATTTCATGCTCAAAAATGGTTCTTTTACTAGTTTTTAAAAATTGAGCCATTTTGCTCTCCCCGGAAGGAAATTCCTGATGCCGGGGTCAGGGATTTTTGTTCTAAGGAGGTAAAATATTTTTTTTGACCTAAATGTAAAAACAGACACCAGAATAAGATTCGGGGTTAAATTTCATGCTTAAAAATGCTTATTTTTCTAGTTTTTAAAAATTTAGCCATTTTGATGTCCGGGGAAGGAAATTTCTGATGTCAGAGATTTCTTTTCTCAGGAGGCGAAAAATTTTTTTTGACTCAAATGTAAAAACGGACACCGTATGAGATTTGGGGTTATATTTCATGCTTAAAAATGCTGCTTTTTCTAGTTTTTAAAATTTGCTTTTTCTAGTTTTTAAAAATTGAGCTGATTTGGTGTCCGTGGAAGGAAATTCCTGATTTCTGTTCTCAGGAGGAAAAATATTTTCTGTTCTCAGGAGGCGAAATGTTAAAAAAAACAGACACTCGAATAAGATTCGGGGTTAAAAGAAATCCTGATTGCCGGGTGGGTCAGGGATTTTTGTTTCCAGGAGTTGATTTTCTTTTGTATCCAATGTAAAAACTAGATGAAGATTCAGATCGGCGATTTAAATTTTTTTCATGCTTAAAAATGGTGCTTTTTCTAGTTTTTAAAATCGGTCTGTTTTGCTGTCCGGGGAAGTAAATTCCTGATGCTGGGGTCAGGGATTTCTGTGCCAGGAGTGAAAATTTTTTTTTTGACCCAAATGAAAAAACGAACGCTGGAATTAGATTCGGGGTTAAATTTCATGCCTAAAAATGTTGATTTTTCTAGTTTTTAAAAATTGAGCTGTTTTGGTGTCGGGGAACGAAATTCCTGATGCAGGGGTCAGGGATTTCTGTGCCAGGAGTGAAAAAATTTTTTTTGACCCAAATGAAAAACAGATGCAGAATAAGATTCGGCAGGTTAAAATTCATGCTTAAAAATGCTTTGCTTTTATTAGTTTTTAAAAATTTGCTTTTTCTAGTTTTTAAAAATTGAGCTGATTTGGTGTTCGTGGAAGGAAATTCCTGATTTCTGTTCTCAGGAGGAAAAATATTTTTCTGTTCTCAGGAGGCGAAATGTAAAAACAGACACTAGAATAAGATTCGGGGTTAAAAGGAAATTCCTGATGCCGGGGTCAGGGATTTCTGTGCTCAGGAGGTGAATTCTTTTTTCATCCAATTGTAAAAACGGACGCCAAAATGAGATTCGGGGTTAAATTTCATGCTTAAAAATGGTGCTTTTTCTAGTTTTTAAAAATTGAGTCGTTTGGGAAGGAAATTCCTGATGCCGGGGTCAGGGATTTCTGTGCTCAGGAGGTGAAATTTTTTTTTTGACTCAAATGTAAATACGGACACTGGATGAGATTTGGGGTTATATTTCATGCTCAAAAATGGTTCTTTTACTAGTTTTTAAAAATTGAGCCATTTTGCTCTCCCGGGAAGGAAATTCCTGATGTCAGGGATTTTTGATGTCAGGGATTTTTGTGCTCAGGAGGTAAAATATTTTTTTTGACCCAAATGTAAAAACAGACACCAGAATAAGATTCGGGGTTAAATTTCATGCTTAAAAATGCTGCTTTTTCTAGTTTTTAAAAATTTAGCCATTTTGATGTCCGGGGAAGGAAATTTCTGTCGTCAGAGATTTCTTTTCTCAGGAGGCGAAAAAAAGTTTTTCATCCAAATGTAAAAACGGACACCAGAATGGCATTCGGGATTAAATTTCATGCTTAAAAATGGTGCCTTTTCCAGTTTTTAAAAATTGAGTCATTTTGCTGTCCGGGGAAGGAAATTCCTGACAGGTCAGGGATTTTTGTGCTCAGGAGGTGAATTTTTTTTTGATCCAAATGTAAAAACTGATGCCAGATTCAGATTCGGCGTTAAATTTCATGCTTAAAAATGGTGCTTTTTCTAGTTTTTAAAAATTGAGCCGTTTGATGTCTGGGGAAGGAAATTTCTGTGCTCAGGAGGTGAAAATTTCTTTTTGATCCAAATGTAAAAACGGACGCCAAAATGAGATTCGGGGTTAAATTTCATGCTTAAAAATGCTGCTTTTTCTAGTTTTTAAAAATTGAGCCGTTTGGTGTCCGGGGAAGGAAATTTCTGTGCTCAGGGGGTGAAAATTTCTTTTTGACTCAAATGTAAAAACGGACACCGGATGAGATTTGGGGTTCAATTTCATGCTTAAAAATGCTGCTTTTTCTAGTTTTTAAAAATTGAGCCGTTTGGTGTCCGGGGAAGGAAATTTCTGTGCTCAGGAGGTGAAAATTTCTTTTTGATTCAAATGTAAAAACGGACACCGGATGAGATTTGGGGTTCAATTTCATGCTTAAAAATGCTGCTTTTTCTAGTTTTTAAAAATTGAGCCGTTTGGTGTCTGGGGAGGGATTTCTGTGCTCAGGAGGCAAAATCCATTAAAAATGGATGACATAATGAGATTTGGGGTTAAATCTCATGCTTAAAAATGGTGCTTTTTTCATTTTTAAAAATTTAGCCGTTTTGATGTCCGGGGAAGGAAATTTCTGATGCCGGGGTCAGCGATTTCCTTTCTTAGGAGGTGAAATTTTTTTTTCATCCAAATGTAAAAACGGACACCAGAATGGCATTTGGGGTTAAATGTCATGCTCAAAAATGTTGCTTTTTATAGTTTTTAAAAATTGAGTTGTTTTGCTGTCTGGGGAAGGAAATTCCTGATGCCGGGATGAGTGATTGCCAGAATGAGATTCGGGGTTAAATTTCAAAAATGGTGCTTTCTCTACGGTTTAAAAATTGAGCCATTTTGCTGTCCGGGGAAGGAAATTCCTGATGCCGGGGTCAGGGATTTTTGTGCTCAGGAGGTGAAATTTTTTTTGATCCAAATGTAAAAATGGATGCCATAATGGCATTCGGGGTTAAATTTCATGCTTAAAAATGGTGCCTTTTCCAGTTTTTAAAAATTGAGTCGTTTTGATGTCTTGGGAAGGAAATTTCTGATGCCGGGGTCAGGGATTTGTGTGCTCAGGAGGTGAATTTTTTTTTGATCCAAATGTAAAAACTGATGCCAGATTCAGATTCGGGGTTAAATTTCATGCTTAAAAATGCTGCTTTTTCTAGTTTTTAAAAATTGAGCCGTTTGATGTCTGCGGATGGAAATTCCTGATGCCGGGGTCAGGGATTTCTGTGCTCAGGAGGTGAAAATTGTTTTTTGACTCAAATGTAAAAACGGACACTGGATGAGATTTGGGGTTATATTTCATGCTCAAAAATGGTTCTTTTACTAGTTTTTAAAAATTGAGCCATTTTGCTCTCCCCGGAAGGAAATTCCTGATGCCGGGGTCAGGGATTTTTGTTCTAAGGAGGTAAAATATTTTTTTTGACCTAAATGTAAAAACAGACACCAGAATAAGATTCGGGGTTAAATTTCATGCTTAAAAATGCTTATTTTTCTAGTTTTTAAAAATTTAGCCATTTTGATGTCCGGGGAAGGAAATTTCTGATGTCAGAGATTTCTTTTCTCAGGAGGCGAAAAATTTTTTTTGACTCAAATGTAAAAACGGACACCGTATGAGATTTGGGGTTATATTTCATGCTTAAAAATGCTGCTTTTTCTAGTTTTTAAAATTTGCTTTTTCTAGTTTTTAAAAATTGAGCTGATTTGGTGTCCGTGGAAGGAAATTCCTGATTTCTGTTCTCAGGAGGAAAAATATTTTTCTGTTCTCAGGAGGCGAAATGTAAAAACAGACACTAGAATAAGATTCGGGGTTAAAAGGAAATTCCTGATGCCGGGGTCAGGGATTTTTGTGCTCAGGAGGTGATTTTTTTTTTGATCCAAATGTAAAAACTGATGCCAGATTCAGATTCGGCGTTAAATTTCATGCTTAAAAATGGTGCTTTTTCTAGTTTTTGAAAATTGAGCCGTTTGATGTCTGGGGAGGGAAATTCCTGATGCCAGGGTCAGGGATTTCTGTGCTCAAGGAGGTGAAATTTTTTTTTTGACTCAAATGTAAAAATGGACACCGGATGAGATTTGGGGTTATATTTCATGCTCAAAAATGGTTCTTTTACTAGTTTTTAAAAATTGAGCCGTTTGGTGTCTGGGGAGGGATTTCTGTGCTCAGGAGGCAAAAATTTTTTTTGACCCAAATGTAAAAACAGATGCCAGAATAAGATTCGGGGTTAAATTTCATGCTTAAAAATGCTGCTTTTTCTAGTTTTTAAAATTTGCTTTTTCTAGTTTTTAAAAATTGAGCCGATTTGGTGTCCGTGGAAGGAAATTCCTGATTTCTGTTCTCAGGAGGAAAAATATTTTTCTGTTCTCAGGAGGCGAAATGTAAAAACAGACACTAGAATAAGATTCGGGGTTAAAAGGAAATTCCTGATGCCGGGGTCAGGGATTTCTGTGCTCAGGAGGTGAATTCTTTTTTCATCCAATTGTAAAAACGGACGCCAAAATGAGATTCGGGGTTAAATTTCATGCTTAAAAATGGTGCTTTTTCTAGTTTTTAAAAATTGAGTCGTTTGGGAAGGAAATTCCTGATGCCGGGGTCAGGGATTTCTGTGCTCAGGAGGTGAAATTTTTTTTTTGACTCAAATGTAAAAACGGACACTGGATGAAATTTGGGGTTATATTTCATGCTCAAAAATGGTTCTTTTACTAGTTTTTAAAAATTGAGCCATTTTGCTCTCCCGGGAAGGAAATTCCTGATGTCAGGGATTTTTGATGTCAGGGATTTTTGTGCTCAGGAGGTAAAATATTTTTTTTGACCCAAATGTAAAAACAGACACCAGAATAAGATTCGGGGTTAAATTTCATGCTTAAAAATGCTGCTTTTTCTAGTTTTTAAAAATTTAGCCATTTTGATGTCCGGGGAAGGAAATTTCTGTCGTCAGAGATTTCTTTTCTCAGGAGGCGAAAAAAAGTTTTTCATCCTAATGTAAAAACGGACACCAGAATGGCATTCGGGATTAAATTTCATGCTTAAAAATGGTGCCTTTTCCAGTTTTTAAAAATTGAGTCATTTTGCTGTCCGGGGAAGGAAATTCCTGACAGGTCAGGGATTTTTGTGCTCAGGAGGTGAATTTTTTTTTGATCCAAATGTAAAAACTGATGCCAGATTCAGATTCGGCGTTAAATTTCATGCTTAAAAATGGTGCTTTTTCTAGTTTTTAAAAATTGAGCCGTTTGATGTCTGGGGAAGGAAATTTCTGTGCTCAGGAGGTGAAAATTTCTTTTTGATCCAAATGTAAAAACGGACGCCAAAATGAGATTCGGGGTTAAATTTCATGCTTAAAAATGCTGCTTTTTCTAGTTTTTAAAAATTGAGCCGTTTGGTGTCCGGGGAAGGAAATTTCTGTGCTCAGGGGGTGAAAATTTCTTTTTGACTCAAATGTAAAAACGGACACCGGATGAGATTTGGGGTTCAATTTCATGCTTAAAAATGCTGCTTTTTCTAGTTTTTAAAAATTGAGCCGTTTGGTGTCCGGGGAAGGAAATTTCTGTGCTCAGGAGGTGAAAATTTCTTTTTGATTCAAATGTAAAAACGGACACCGGATGAGATTTGGGGTTCAATTTCATGCTTAAAAATGCTGCTTTTTCTAGTTTTTAAAAATTGAGCCGTTTGGTGTCTGGGGAGGGATTTCTGTGCTCAGGAGGCAAAATCCATTAAAAATGGATGACATAATGAGATTTGGGGTTAAATCTCATGCTTAAAAATGGTGCTTTTTTCATTTTTAAAAATTTAGCCGTTTTGATGTCCGGGGAAGGAAATTTCTGATGCCGGGGTCAGCGATTTCCTTTCTTAGGAGGTGAAATTTTTTTTTCATCCAAATGTAAAAACGGACACCAGAATGGCATTTGGGGTTAAATGTCATGCTCAAAAATGTTGCTTTTTATAGTTTTTAAAAATTGAGTTGTTTTGCTGTCTGGGGAAGGAAATTCCTGATGCCGGGATGAGTGATTGCCAGAATGAGATTCGGGGTTAAATTTCAAAAATGGTGCTTTCTCTACGGTTTAAAAATTGAGCCATTTTGCTGTCCGGGGAAGGAAATTCCTGATGCCGGGGTCAGGGATTTTTGTGCTCAGGAGGTGAAATTTTTTTTGATCCAAATGTAAAAATGGATGCCATAATGGCATTCGGGGTTAAATTTCATGCTTAAAAATGGTGCCTTTTCCAGTTTTTAAAAATTGAGTCGTTTTGATGTCTGGGGAAGGAAATTTCTGATGCCGGGGTCAGGGATTTGTGTGCTCAGGAGGTGAATTTTTTTTTGATCCAAATGTAAAAACTGATGCCAGATTCAGATTCGGGGTTAAATTTCATGCTTAAAAATGCTGCTTTTTCTAGTTTTTAAAAATTGAGCCGTTTGATGTCTGCGGATGGAAATTCCTGATGCCGGGGTCAGGGATTTCTGTGCTCAGGAGGTGAAAATTGTTTTTTGACTCAAATGTAAAAACGGACACTGGATGAGATTTGGGGTTATATTTCATGCTCAAAAATGGTTCTTTTACTAGTTTTTAAAAATTGAGCCATTTTGCTCTCCCCGGAAGGAAATTCCTGATGCCGGGGTCAGGGATTTTTGTTCTAAGGAGGTAAAATATTTTTTTTGACCTAAATGTAAAAACAGACACCAGAATAAGATTCGGGGTTAAATTTCATGCTTAAAAATGCTTATTTTTCTAGTTTTTAAAAATTTAGCCATTTTGCTCTCCCCGGAAGGAAATTCCTGATGCCGGGGTCAGGGATTTTTGTTCTAAGGAGGTAAAATATTTTTTTTGACCCAAATGTAAAAACAGATGCCAGAATAAGATTCGGGGTTAAATTTCATGCTTAAAAATGCTGCTTTTTCTAGTTTTTAAAATTTGCTTTTTCTAGTTTTTAAAAATTGAGCCGATTTGGTGTCCGTGGAAGGAAATTCCTGATTTCTGTTCTCAGGAGGAAAAATATTTTTCTGTTCTCAGGAGGCGAAATGTAAAAACAGACACTAGAATAAGATTCGGGGTTAAAAGGAAATTCCTGATGCCGGGGTCAGGGATTTTTGTGCTCAGGAGGTGATTTTTTTTTTGATCCAAATGTAAAAACTGATGCCAGATTCAGATTCGGCGTTAAATTTCATGCTTAAAAATGGTGCTTTTTCTAGTTTTTGAAAATTGAGCCGTTTGATGTCTGGGGAGGGAAATTCCTGATGCCAGGGTCAGGGATTTCTGTGCTCAAGGAGGTGAAATTTTTTTTTTGACTCAAATGTAAAAATGGACACCGGATGAGATTTGGGGTTATATTTCATGCTCAAAAATGGTTCTTTTACTAGTTTTTAAAAATTGAGCCGTTTGGTGTCTGGGGAGGGATTTCTGTGCTCAGGAGGCAAAAATTTTTTTTGACCCAAATGTAAAAACAGATGCCAGAATAAGATTCGGGGTTAAATTTCATGCTTAAAAATGCTGCTTTTTCTAGTTTTTAAAATTTGCTTTTTCTAGTTTTTAAAAATTGAGCCGATTTGGTGTCCGTGGAAGGAAATTCCTGATTTCTGTTCTCAGGAGGAAAAATATTTTTCTGTTCTCAGGAGGCGAAATGTAAAAACAGACACTAGAATAAGATTCGGGGTTAAAAGGAAATTCCTGATGCCGGGGTCAGGGATTTCTGTGCTCAGGAGGTGAATTCTTTTTTCATCCAATTGTAAAAACGGACGCCAAAATGAGATTCGGGGTTAAATTTCATGCTTAAAAATGGTGCTTTTTCTAGTTTTTAAAAATTGAGTCGTTTGGGAAGGAAATTCCTGATGCCGGGGTCAGGGATTTCTGTGCTCAGGAGGTGAAATTTTTTTTTTGACTCAAATGTAAATACGGACACTGGATGAGATTTGGGGTTATATTTCATGCTCAAAAATGGTTCTTTTACTAGTTTTTAAAAATTGAGCCATTTTGCTCTCCCGGGAAGGAAATTCCTGATGTCAGGGATTTTTGATGTCAGGGATTTTTGTGCTCAGGAGGTAAAATATTTTTTTTGACCCAAATGTAAAAACAGACACCAGAATAAGATTCGGGGTTAAATTTCATGCTTAAAAATGCTGCTTTTTCTAGTTTTTAAAAATTTAGCCATTTTGATGTCCGGGGAAGGAAATTTCTGTCGTCAGAGATTTCTTTTCTCAGGAGGCGAAAAAAAGTTTTTCATCCAAATGTAAAAACGGACACCAGAATGGCATTCGGGATTAAATTTCATGCTTAAAAATGGTGCCTTTTCCAGTTTTTAAAAATTGAGTCATTTTGCTGTCCGGGGAAGGAAATTCCTGACAGGTCAGGGATTTTTGTGCTCAGGAGGTGAATTTTTTTTTGATCCAAATGTAAAAACTGATGCCAGATTCAGATTCGGCGTTAAATTTCATGCTTAAAAATGGTGCTTTTTCTAGTTTTTAAAAATTGAGCCGTTTGATGTCTGGGGAGGGAAATTCCTGATGCCGGGGTCAGGGATTTCTGTGCTCAGGAGGTGAATTCTTTTTTCATCCAATTGTAAAAACGGACGCCAAAATGAGATTCGGGGTTAAATTTCATGCTTAAAAATGGTGCTTTTTCTAGTTTTTAAAAATTGAGTCGTTTGGGAAGGAAATTCCTGATGCCGGGGTCAGGGATTTCTGTGCTCAGGAGGTGAAATTTTTTTTTTGACTCAAATGTAAAAACGGACACTGGATGAAATTTGGGGTTATATTTCATGCTCAAAAATGGTTCTTTTACTAGTTTTTAAAAATTGAGCCATTTTGCTCTCCCGGGAAGGAAATTCCTGATGTCAGGGATTTTTGATGTCAGGGATTTTTGTGCTCAGGAGGTAAAATATTTTTTTTGACCCAAATGTAAAAACAGACACCAGAATAAGATTCGGGGTTAAATTTCATGCTTAAAAATGCTGCTTTTTCTAGTTTTTAAAAATTTAGCCATTTTGATGTCCGGGGAAGGAAATTTCTGTCGTCAGAGATTTCTTTTCTCAGGAGGCGAAAAAAAGTTTTTCATCCAAATGTAAAAACGGACACCAGAATGGCATTCGGGATTAAATTTCATGCTTAAAAATGGTGCCTTTTCCAGTTTTTAAAAATTGAGTCATTTTGCTGTCCGGGGAAGGAAATTCCTGACAGGTCAGGGATTTTTGTGCTCAGGAGGTGAATTTTTTTTTGATCCAAATGTAAAAACTGATGCCAGATTCAGATTCGGCGTTAAATTTCATGCTTAAAAATGGTGCTTTTTCTAGTTTTTAAAAATTGAGCCGTTTGATGTCTGGGGAGGGAAATTCCTGATGCCGGGGTCAGGGATTTCTGTGCTCAGGAGGTGAAAAATTTTTTTTGACTCAAATGTGAAAACGGACACCAGATGAGATTTGGGGTTATATTTCATGCTCAAAAATGGTTCTTTTACTAGTTTTTAAAAATTGAGCCGTTTGGTGTCTGGGGAGGGATTTCTGTGCTCAGGAGGCAAAATATTTTTTTTGACCCAAATGTAAAAATAGATGCCAGAATAAGATTCGGGGTTAAATTTCATGCTTAAAAATGCTGCTTTTTCTAGTTTTTAAAATTTGCTTTTTCTAGTTTTTAAAAATTGAGCCGATTTGGTGTCCGTGGAAGGAAATTCCTGATTTCTGTTATCAGGAGGAAAAATATTTTTCTGTTCTCAGGAGGCGAAATGTAAAAACAGACACTAGAATAAGATTCGGGGTTAAAAGGAAATTCCTGATGCCGGGGTCAGGGATTTCTGTGCTCAGGAGGTGAATTCTTTTTTCATCCAATTGTAAAAACGGACGCCAAAATGAGATTCGGGGTTAAATTTCATGCTTAAAAATGCTGCTTTTTCTAGTTTTTAAAAATTGAGCCGTTTGGTGTTCGGGGAAGGAAATTTCTGTGCTCAGGAGGTGAAAATTTCTTTTTGGACTCAAATGTAAAACGGACAGCCCGATGAGATTTTGGGGTTCATCTTCATTCTTAAAAATCTTGCTTTTTTCTCGTTTTTCCGATACATTTGAACCGTGTTGGTTGTCCCGGGAGAATTGCTGTGCTCAGGAGGTGAAAATTTCTTTTTGACTCAAATGTAAAAACGGACACAGGATGAGATTTGGGGTTCAATTTCATGCTTAAAAATGCTGCTTTTTCTAGTTTTTAAAAATTGAGCCGTTTGGTGTCTGGGGAGGGATTTCTGTGCTCAGGAGGCAAAATCCATTAAAAATGGATGACATAATGAGATTTGGGGTTAAATCTCATGCTTAAAAATGGTGCTTTTTTCATTTTTAAAAATTTAGCCGTTTTGATGTCCGGGGAAGGAAATTTCTGATGCCGGGGTCAGCGATTTCCTTTCTTAGGAGGTGAAATTTTTTTTTCATCCAAATGTAAAAACGGACACCAGAATGGCATTTGGGGTTAAATGTCATGCTCAAAAATGTTGCTTTTTATAGTTTTTAAAAATTGAGTCGTTTTGCTGTCTGGGGAAGGAAATTCCTGATGCCGGGATGAGTGATTGCCAGAATGAGATTCGGGGTTAAATTTCAAAAATGGTGCTTTCTCTACGGTTTAAAAATTTAGCCATTTTGATGTCCGGGGAAGGAAATTTCTGATGTCAGAGATTTCTTTTCTCAGGAGGCGAAAAATTTTTTTCATCCAAATGTAAAAACGGACACCAGAATGGCATTCGGGATTAAATTTCAGGCTTAAAAATGGTGCCTTTTCCAGTTTTTAAAAATTGAGTCATTTTGCTGTCCGGGGAAGGAAATTCCTGACAGGTCAGGGATTTTTGTGCTCAGGAGGTGAAATTTGTTTCGATCCAAATGTAAAAACTGACGCCCGATTCAGATTCGGGGTTATATTTCATGCTCAAAAATGGTTCTTTTACTAGTTTTTAAAAATTGAGCCATTTTGCTGTCCGGGGAAGGAAATTCCTGATGCCGGGGTCAGGGATTTTTGTGCTCAGGAGGTGAATTTTTTTTTGACCCAATTATAAAAATGGATGCCATAATGGGATTCGGCGTTAAATTTCATGCTTAAAAATGGTGCTTTTTCTAGTTTTTAAAAATTGAGCCATTTGATGTTTGGGGAGGGAAATTCCTGATGCCGGGGTCAGGTATTTCTGTGCTCAGGAGGTGAAAATTTTTTTTTGACTCAAATGTAAAAACGGACACCGGATGAGATTTGGGGTTATATTTCATGCTCAAAAATGGTTCCTTTACTAGTTTTTGAAAATTGAGCCGTTTGGTGTCTAGGGAGGGATTTCTGTGCTCAGGAGGCAAAATATTTTTTTTGACCCAAATGTAAAAACAGATGCCAGAATAAGATTCGGGGTTAAATTCCATGCTTAAAAATGCTGCTTTTTCTAGTTTTAACATTTGCTTTTTCTAGTTTTTAAAAATTGAGCCGATTTGGTGTCCGTGGAAGGAAATTCCTGATTTCTTTTCTCAGGAGGAAAAATATTTTTCTGTTCTCAGGAGGCGAAATGTAAAAACAGACAATAGAATAAGATTCGGGGTTAAAAGGAAATTCCTGATGCCGGGGTCAGGGATTTCTGTGCTCAGGAGGTGAAAATTTCTTTTTGACTCAAATGTAAAAACGGACACCGGATGAGATTTGGGGTTCAATTTCATGCTTAAAAATGCTGCTTTTTCTAGTTTTTAAAAATTGAGCCGTTTGGTGTCTGGGGAGGGATTTCTGTGCTCAGGAGGCAAAATATTTTTTTTTGACCCAAATGTAAAAACTGACACCAGATTCAGATTCGGGGTTAAATTTCATTCTTAAAAATGGTGCTTTTTCCAGTTTTTAAAAATTGAGCCATTTAGGTGTCCGGGGAACGAAATTCCTGATGCCGTGGTCAGGGATTTCTGTGCTCAGGAGGTGAAATTTTTTTTTGACCGAAATGTAAAAATGGATGCCATAATGGCATTCGGGGTTAAATTTCATGCTTAAAAATGGTGCCTTTTCCAGTTTTTAAAAATTGAGTCGTTTTGATGTCTGGGGAAGGAAATTTCTGATGCCGGGGTCAGGGATTTCTGTGCTCAGGAGGTGAATTTTTTTTTCATCCAATTGTAAAAACAGACGCCAAAATGAGATTCGGGGTTAAATTTCATGCTTAAAAATGCTGCTTTTTCTAGTTTTTAAAAATTGAGCCGTTTGCTGTCCGGGGAAGGAAATTCCTGATGCCGGGGTCAGGGATTTTTGTGCTCAGGAGGTGAATTTTTTTTTGATCCAAATGTAAAAACTGACGCCAGATTCAGATTCGGGGTTAAATTTCATGCTTAAAAATGGTGCTTTTTCCAGTTTTTAAAAATTGAGCCATTTGGGTGTCCGGGGAAGGAAATTTCTGTGCTCAGGAGGTGAAAATTTTTTATTGACTCAAATTTAAAAACGGACACCGGATGAGATTTGGGGTTCAATTTCATGCTTAAAAATGCTGCTTTTTCTAGTTTTTAAAAATTAAGCCGTTTGGTGTCTGGGGAGGGATTTCTGTGCTCAGGAGGCAAAATATTTTTTTTTGACCCAAATGTAAAAACGGACGCCATAATGGGATTCGGGCTTAAATTTCATGCTTAAAAATGGTGCTTTTTCCAGTTTTCAAAAATTGAGTCGTTTTGCTGTCTCGGGAAGGAAATTCCTGATGCCGGGATGAGTGATTGCCAGAATGAGATTCGGGGTTAAATTTCAAAAATGGTGCTTTCTCTACGGTTTAAAAATTGAGCCATTTTGCTGTCCGGGGAAGGAAATTCCTGATGCCGGGGTCAGGGATTTTTGTGCTCAGGAGGTGAATTTTTTTTTGATCCAAATGTAAAAATGGATGCCATAATGGCATTCGGGGTTAAATTTCATGCTTAAAAATGGTGCCTTTTCCAGTTTTTAAAAATTGAGTCGTTTTGATGTCTGGGGAAGGAAATTTCTGATGCGGGGGTCAGGGATTTGTGTGCTCAGGAGGTGAATTTTTTTTTGATCCAAATGTAAAAACTGATGCCAGATTCAGATTCGGGGTTAAATTTCATGCTTAAAAATGCTGCTTTTTCTAGTTTTTAAAAATTGAGCTGTTTGATGTCTGCGGAGGGAAATTCCTGATGCCGGGGTCAGGGATTTCTGTGCTCAGGAGGTGAAAATTGTTTTTTGACTCAAATATAAAAACGGACACTGGATGAGATTTGGGGTTATATTTCATGCTCAAAAATGGTTCTTTTACTAGTTTTTAAAAATTGAGCCATTTTGCTCTCCCCGGAAGGAAATTCCTGATGCCGGGGTCAGGGATTTTTGTGCTAAGGAGGTAAAATATTTTTTTTGACCTAAATGTAAAAACAGACACCAGAATAAGATTCGGGGTTAAATTTCATGCTTAAAAATGCTGATTTTTCTAGTTTTTAAAAATTTAGCCATTTTGATGTCCGGGGAAGGAAATTTCTGATGTCAGAGATTTCTTTTCTCAGGAGGCGAAAAATTTTTTTTCACTCAAATGTAAAAACGGACACCGGATGAGATTTGGGGTTATATTTCATGCTTAAAAATGCTGCTTTTTCTAGTTTTTAAAATTTGCTTTTTCTAGTTTTTAAAAATTGAGCTGATTTGGTGTCCGTGGAAGGAAATTCCTGATTTCTGTTCTCAGGAGGAAAAATATTTTTCTGTTCTCAGGAGGCGAAATGTAAAAACAGACACTAGAATAAGATTCGGGGTTAAAAGGAAATTCCTGATGCCGGGGTCAGGGATTTTTGTGCTCAGGAGGTGAATTTTTTTTTGATCCAAATGTAAAAACTGATGCCAGATTCAGATTCGGCGTTAAATTTCATGCTTAAAAAAATGGTGCTTTTTCTAGTTTTTGAAATCGAGCGCCCCCCACACCCCCACCCCAGTTTGATTGTCTGCGGGGAGGGAAAATCCTGATGCCGGGGTCGGGATTTCTTGTGCTCAAGGAGGTTGAAATTTTTTTTTTTTTGACTCAAAATGTAAAAATGGGGACACCGGATGAGATTGGGGTATATTTTTCCTGCTCAAAATGGTTTCTTTTACTAGTTTTAAAAAATTGAGCGTTGGTGTATGGGGAGGGATTTCTGTGATCAGGAGGCAAAAAATTTTTTTGACCCAAATGTAACAAACAGATGGCCAGAATAAGAGTGGGGTTAAATTTGTTCAGCTTAAAAATGCTGCTTTGTCTAGTTTTAAATTTGCTTTTCTAGTTTTTAAAAATTGAGACGATTTGGCGTCGGGAAGGAAATCTGATATGTTCTCAGGTAGAAAAATATTTTTCTGTTCTCAGGAGGCGAAATGTAAAAACAGACACTAGAATAAGATTCGGGGTTAAAAGGAAATTCCTGATGCCGGGGTCAGGGATTTCTGTGCTCAGGAGGTGAATTCTTTTTTCATCCAATTGTAAAAACGGACGCCAAAATGAGATTCGGGGTTAAATTTCATGCTTAAAAATGGTGCTTTTTCTAGTTTTTAAAAATTGAGTCGTTTGGGAAGGAAATTCCTGATGCCGGGGTCAGGGATTTCTGTGCTCAGGAGGTGAAATTTTTTTTTTGACTCAAATGTAAAAACGGACACTGGATGAAATTTGGGGTTATATTTCATGCTCAAAAATGGTTCTTTTACTAGTTTTTAAAAATTGAGCCATTTTGCTCTCCCGGGAAGGAAATTCCTGATGTCAGGGATTTTTGATGTCAGGGATTTTTGTGCTCAGGAGGTAAAATATTTTTTTTGACCCAAATGTAAAAACAGACACCAGAATAAGATTCGGGGTTAAATTTCATGCTTAAAAATGCTGCTTTTTCTAGTTTTTAAAAATTTAGCCATTTTGATGTCCGGGGAAGGAAATTTCTGTCGTCAGAGATTTCTTTTCTCAGGAGGCGAAAAAAAGTTTTTCATCCAAATGTAAAAACGGACACCAGAATGGCATTCGGGATTAAATTTCATGCTTAAAAATGGTGCCTTTTCCAGTTTTTAAAAATTGAGTCATTTTGCTGTCCGGGGAAGGAAATTCCTGACAGGTCAGGGATTTTTGTGCTCAGGAGGTGAATTTTTTTTTGATCCAAATGTAAAAACTGATGCCAGATTCAGATTCGGCGTTAAATTTCATGCTTAAAAATGGTGCTTTTTCTAGTTTTTAAAAATTGAGCCGTTTGATGTCTGGGGAGGGAAATTCCTGATGCCGGGGTCAGGGATTTCTGTGCTCAGGAGGTGAAAAATTTTTTTTGACTCAAATGTGAAAACGGACACCAGATGAGATTTGGGGTTATATTTCATGCTCAAAAATGGTTCTTTTACTAGTTTTTAAAAATTGAGCCGTTTGGTGTCTGGGGAGGGATTTCTGTGCTCAGGAGGCAAAATATTTTTTTTGACCCAAATGTAAAAATAGATGCCAGAATAAGATTCGGGGTTAAATTTCATGCTTAAAAATGCTGCTTTTTCTAGTTTTTAAAATTTGCTTTTTCTAGTTTTTAAAAATTGAGCCGATTTGGTGTCCGTGGAAGGAAATTCCTGATTTCTGTTATCAGGAGGAAAAATATTTTTCTGTTCTCAGGAGGCGAAATGTAAAAACAGACACTAGAATAAGATTCGGGGTTAAAAGGAAATTCCTGATGCCGGGGTCAGGGATTTCTGTGCTCAGGAGGTGAATTCTTTTTTCATCCAATTGTAAAAACGGACGCCAAAATGAGATTCGGGGTTAAATTTCATGCTTAAAAATGCTGCTTTTTCTAGTTTTTAAAAATTGAGCCGTTTGGTGTTCGGGGAAGGAAATTTCTGTGCTCAGGAGGTGAAAATTTCTTTTTGATTCAAATGTAAAAACGGACACCGGATGAGATTTGGGGTTCAATTTCATGCTTAAAAATGCTGCTTTTTCTAGTTTTTAAAAATTGAGCCGTTTGGTGTCTGGGGAGGGATTTCTGTGCTCAGGAGGCAAAATCCATTAAAAATGGATGACATAATGAGATTTGGGGTTAAATCTCATGCTTAAAACTGGTGCTTTTTTCATTTTTAAAAATTTAGCCGTTTTGATGTCCGGGGAAGGAAATTTCTGATGCCGGGGTCAGCGATTTCCTTTCTTAGGAGGTGAAATTTTTTTTTCATCCAAATGTAAAAACGGACACCAGAATGGCATTTGGGGTTAAATGTCATGCTCAAAAATGTTGCTTTTTATAGTTTTTAAAAATTGAGTCGTTTTGCTGTCTGGGGAAGGAAATTCCTGATGCCGGGATGAGTGATTGCCAGAATGAGATTCGGGGTTAAATTTCAAAAATGGTGCTTTCTCTACGGTTTAAAAATTTAGCCATTTTGATGTCCGGGGAAGGAAATTTCTGATGTCAGAGATTTCTTTTCTCAGGAGGCGAAAAATTTTTTTCATCCAAATGTAAAAACGGACACCAGAATGGCATTCGGGATTAAATTTCAGGCTTAAAAATGGTGCCTTTTCCAGTTTTTAAAAATTGAGTCATTTTGCTGTCCGGGGAAGGAAATTCCTGACAGGTCAGGGATTTTTGTGCTCAGGAGGTGAAATTTGTTTCGATCCAAATGTAAAAACTGACGCCCGATTCAGATTCGGGGTTATATTTCATGCTCAAAAATGGTTCTTTTACTAGTTTTTAAAAATTGAGCCATTTTGCTGTCCGGGGAAGGAAATTCCTGATGCCGGGGTCAGGGATTTTTGTGCTCAGGAGGTGAATTTTTTTTTGACCCAATTATAAAAATGGATGCCATAATGGGATTCGGCGTTAAATTTCATGCTTAAAAATGGTGCTTTTTCTAGTTTTTAAAAATTGAGCCATTTGATGTTTGGGGAGGGAAATTCCTGATGCCGGGGTCAGGTATTTCTGTGCTCAGGAGGTGAAAATTTTTTTTTGACTCAAATGTAAAAACGGACACCGGATGAGATTTGGGGTTATATTTCATGCTCAAAAATGGTTCCTTTACTAGTTTTTGAAAATTGAGCCGTTTGGTGTCTAGGGAGGGATTTCTGTGCTCAGGAGGCAAAATATTTTTTTTGACCCAAATGTAAAAACAGATGCCAGAATAAGATTCGGGGTTAAATTCCATGCTTAAAAATGCTGCTTTTTCTAGTTTTAACATTTGCTTTTTCTAGTTTTTAAAAATTGAGCCGATTTGGTGTCCGTGGAAGGAAATTCCTGATTTCTTTTCTCAGGAGGAAAAATATTTTTCTGTTCTCAGGAGGCGAAATGTAAAAACAGACAATAGAATAAGATTCGGGGTTAAAAGGAAATTCCTGATGCCGGGGTCAGGGATTTCTGTGCTCAGGAGGTGAAAATTTCTTTTTGACTCAAATGTAAAAACGGACACCGGATGAGATTTGGGGTTCAATTTCATGCTTAAAAATGCTGCTTTTTCTAGTTTTTAAAAATTGAGCCGTTTGGTGTCTGGGGAGGGATTTCTGTGCTCAGGAGGCAAAATATTTTTTTTTGACCCAAATGTAAAAACTGACACCAGATTCAGATTCGGGGTTAAATTTCATTCTTAAAAATGGTGCTTTTTCCAGTTTTTAAAAATTGAGCCATTTAGGTGTCCGGGGAACGAAATTCCTGATGCCGTGGTCAGGGATTTCTGTGCTCAGGAGGTGAAATTTTTTTTTGACCGAAATGTAAAAATGGATGCCATAATGGCATTCGGGGTTAAATTTCATGCTTAAAAATGGTGCCTTTTCCAGTTTTTAAAAATTGAGTCGTTTTGATGTCTGGGGAAGGAAATTTCTGATGCCGGGGTCAGGGATTTCTGTGCTCAGGAGGTGAATTTTTTTTTCATCCAATTGTAAAAACAGACGCCAAAATGAGATTCGGGGTTAAATTTCATGCTTAAAAATGCTGCTTTTTCTAGTTTTTAAAAATTGAGCCGTTTGCTGTCCGGGGAAGGAAATTCCTGATGCCGGGGTCAGGGATTTTTGTGCTCAGGAGGTGAATTTTTTTTTGATCCAAATGTAAAAACTGACGCCAGATTCAGATTCGGGGTTAAATTTCATGCTTAAAAATGGTGCTTTTTCCAGTTTTTAAAAATTGAGCCATTTGGGTGTCCGGGGAAGGAAATTTCTGTGCTCAGGAGGTGAAAATTTTTTATTGACTCAAATTTAAAAACGGACACCGGATGAGATTTGGGGTTCAATTTCATGCTTAAAAATGCTGCTTTTTCTAGTTTTTAAAAATTAAGCCGTTTGGTGTCTGGGGAGGGATTTCTGTGCTCAGGAGGCAAAATATTTTTTTTTGACCCAAATGTAAAAACGGACGCCATAATGGGATTCGGGCTTAAATTTCATGCTTAAAAATGGTGCTTTTTCCAGTTTTCAAAAATTGAGTCGTTTTGCTGTCTCGGGAAGGAAATTCCTGATGCCGGGATGAGTGATTGCCAGAATGAGATTCGGGGTTAAATTTCAAAAATGGTGCTTTCTCTACGGTTTAAAAATTGAGCCATTTTGCTGTCCGGGGAAGGAAATTCCTGATGCCGGGGTCAGGGATTTTTGTGCTCAGGAGGTGAAATTTTTTTTGATCCAAATGTAAAAATGGATGCCATAATGGCATTCGGGGTTAAATTTCATGCTTAAAAATGGTGCCTTTTCCAGTTTTTAAAAATTGAGTCGTTTTGATGTCTTGGGAAGGAAATTTCTGATGCCGGGGTCAGGGATTTGTGTGCTCAGGAGGTGAATTTTTTTTTGATCCAAATGTAAAAACTGATGCCAGATTCAGATTCGGGGTTAAATTTCATGCTTAAAAATGCTGCTTTTTCTAGTTTTTAAAAATTGAGCTGTTTGATGTCTGCGGAGGGAAATTCCTGATGCCGGGGTCAGGGATTTCTGTGCTCAGGAGGTGAAAATTGTTTTTTGACTCAAATGTAAAAACGGACACTGGATGAGATTTGGGGTTATATTTCATGCTCAAAAATGGTTCTTTTACTAGTTTTTAAAAATTGAGCCATTTTGCTCTCCCCGGAAGGAAATTCCTGATGCCGGGGTCAGGGATTTTTGTGCTAAGGAGGTAAAATATTTTTTTTGACCTAAATGTAAAAACAGACACCAGAATAAGATTCGGGGTTAAATTTCATGCTTAAAAATGCTGATTTTTCTAGTTTTTAAAAATTTAGCCATTTTGATGTCCGGGGAAGGAAATTTCTGATGTCAGAGATTTCTTTTCTCAGGAGGCGAAAAATTTTTTTTCACTCAAATGTAAAAACGGACACCGGATGAGATTTGGGGTTATATTTCATGCTTAAAAATGCTGCTTTTTCTAGTTTTTAAAATTTGCTTTTTCTAGTTTTTAAAAATTGAGCTGATTTGGTGTCCGTGGAAGGAAATTCCTGATTTCTGTTCTCAGGAGGAAAAATATTTTTCTGTTCTCAGGAGGCGAAATGTAAAAACAGACACTAGAATAAGATTCGGGTATGTTTTTTTTTTTATTCTTTTTTTTTTTTTTTTTTTTTTTTTTTTAAAAGGAAATTATGATGCGTGGGTCAGGATTTCTGTGCTTCAAGGAGGTGAAATTTTGTTTGACTCAAAATGTAAAATGGACACGGGATGAGATTTGGGGTTATAATCTTCATGCTCAAAAATGGTGTCTTTACTAGTTTTTAAAAAATTGAGCCGTTTGTGTCTGGGAGGGATTTCTGTGCTCAGGAGCAAAAAATTTTTTTGACCCAAATGTAAAAAACAGATGCCAGAATAAGATTCGGTGGTTAAATTTCATGCTAAAATGCGCTTTTTCTAGTTTTTAAAACATTTGCTTTTTCTAGTTTTTAAAAAAATTGAGCCGATTGTGGTGTCGTGGAAGGAAATTCCTGATTTCGGTCTCAGGAGGAAAAATATTTTTCGGTTCTCAGGAGGCGAAGTAAAAACAGACCATAGAATAAGATTCGGGGTAAAAGGGAAATTCCTGATGCCGGGGTCAGGGATTTCTGTGCTCAGGAGGTGAATTCTTTTTTCATCCAATTGTAAAAACGGACGCCAAAATGAGATTCGGGGTTAAATTTCATGCTTAAAAATGGTGCTTTTTCTAGTTTTTAAAAATTGAGTCGTTTGGGAAGGAAATTCCTGATGCCGGGGTCAGGGATTTCTGTGCTCAGGAGGTGAAATTTTTTTTTTGACTCAAATGTAAAAACGGACACTGGATGAAATTTGGGGTTATATTTCATGCTCAAAAATGGTTCTTTTACTAGTTTTTAAAAATTGAGCCATTTTGCTCTCCCGGGAAGGAAATTCCTGATGTCAGGGATTTTTGATGTCAGGGATTTTTGTGCTCAGGAGGTAAAATATTTTTTTTGACCCAAATGTAAAAACAGACACCAGAATAAGATTCGGGGTTAAATTTCATGCTTAAAAATGCTGCTTTTTCTAGTTTTTAAAAATTTAGCCATTTTGATGTCCGGGGAAGGAAATTTCTGTCGTCAGAGATTTCTTTTCTCAGGAGGCGAAAAAAAGTTTTTCATCCTAATGTAAAAACGGACACCAGAATGGCATTCGGGATTAAATTTCATGCTTAAAAATGGTGCCTTTTCCAGTTTTTAAAAATTGAGTCATTTTGCTGTCCGGGGAAGGAAATTCCTGACAGGTCAGGGATTTTTGTGCTCAGGAGGTGAATTTTTTTTTGATCCAAATGTAAAAACTGATGCCAGATTCAGATTCGGCGTTAAATTTCATGCTTAAAAATGGTGCTTTTTCTAGTTTTTAAAAATTGAGCCGTTTGATGTCTGGGGAGGGAAATTCCTGATGCCGGGGTCAGGGATTTCTGTGCTCAGGAGGTGAAAAATTTTTTTTGACTCAAATGTGAAAACGGACACCAGATGAGATTTGGGGTTATATTTCATGCTCAAAAATGGTTCTTTTACTAGTTTTTAAAAATTGAGCCGTTTGGTGTCTGGGGAGGGATTTCTGTGCTCAGGAGGCAAAATATTTTTTTTGACCCAAATGTAAAAATAGATGCCAGAATAAGATTCGGGGTTAAATTTCATGCTTAAAAATGCTGCTTTTTCTAGTTTTTAAAATTTGCTTTTTCTAGTTTTTAAAAATTGAGCCGATTTGGTGTCCGTGGAAGGAAATTCCTGATTTCTGTTATCAGGAGGAAAAATATTTTTCTGTTCTCAGGAGGCGAAATGTAAAAACAGACACTAGAATAAGATTCGGGGTTAAAAGGAAATTCCTGATGCCGGGGTCAGGGATTTCTGTGCTCAGGAGGTGAATTCTTTTTTCATCCAATTGTAAAAACGGACGCCAAAATGAGATTCGGGGTTAAATTTCATGCTTAAAAATGCTGCTTTTTCTAGTTTTTAAAAATTGAGCCGTTTGGTGTTCGGGGAAGGAAATTTCTGTGCTCAGGAGGTGAAAATTTCTTTTTGATTCAAATGTAAAAACGGACACCGGATGAGATTTGGGGTTCAATTTCATGCTTAAAAATGCTGCTTTTTCTAGTTTTTAAAAATTGAGCCGTTTGGTGTCTGGGGAGGGATTTCTGTGCTCAGGAGGCAAAATCCATTAAAAATGGATGACATAATGAGATTTGGGGTTAAATCTCATGCTTAAAAATGGTGCTTTTTTCATTTTTAAAAATTTAGCCGTTTTGATGTCCGGGGAAGGAAATTTCTGATGCCGGGGTCAGCGATTTCCTTTCTTAGGAGGTGAAATTTTTTTTTCATCCAAATGTAAAAACGGACACCAGAATGGCATTTGGGGTTAAATGTCATGCTCAAAAATGTTGCTTTTTATAGTTTTTAAAAATTGAGTCGTTTTGCTGTCTGGGGAAGGAAATTCCTGATGCCGGGATGAGTGATTGCCAGGATGAGATTCGGGGTTAAATTTCAAAAATGGTGCTTTCTCTACGGTTTAAAAATTGAGCCATTTTGCTGTCCGGGGAAGGAAATTCCTGATGCCGGGGTCAGGGATTTTTGTGCTCAGGAGGTGAAATTTTTTTTGATCCAAATGTAAAAACTGATGCCAGATTCAGATTCGGGGTTAAATTTCATGCTTAAAAATGCTGCTTTTTCTAGTTTTTAAAAATTGAGCTGTTTGATGTCTGCGGAGGGAAATTCCTGATGCCGGGGTCAGGGATTTCTGTGCTCAGGAGGTGAAAATTGTTTTTTGACTCAAATGTAAAAACGGACACTGGATGAGATTTGGGGTTATATTTCATGCTCAAAAATGGTTCTTTTACTAGTTTTTAAAAATTGAGCCATTTTGCTCTCCCCGGAAGGAAATTCCTGATGCCGGGGTCAGGGATTTTTGTGCTAAGGAGGTAAAATATTTTTTTTGACCTAAATGTAAAAACAGACACCAGAATAAGATTCGGGGTTAAATTTCATGCTTAAAAATGCTGATTTTTCTAGTTTTTAAAAATTTAGCCATTTTGATGTCCGGGGAAGGAAATTTCTGATGTCAGAGATTTCTTTTCTCAGGAGGCGAAAAATTTTTTTTCACTCAAATGTAAAAACGGACACCGGATGAGATTTGGGGTTATATTTCATGCTTAAAAATGCTGCTTTTTCTAGTTTTTAAAATTTGCTTTTTCTAGTTTTTAAAAATTGAGCTGATTTGGTGTCCGTGGAAGGAAATTCCTGATTTCTGTTCTCAGGAGGAAAAATATTTTTCTGTTCTCAGGAGGCGAAATGTAAAAACAGACACTAGAATAAGATTCGGGGTTAAAAGGAAATTCCTGATGCCGGGGTCAGGGATTTTTGTGCTCAGGAGGTGAATTTTTTTTTGATCCAAATGTAAAAACTGATGCCAGATTCAGATTCGGCGTTAAATTTCATGCTTAAAAATGGTGCTTCTTTAGTTTTTGAAATTGAGAGTGTGATGTCTGGGGAGGGAAATTACTGATGCCGGGGTCAGGGATTTTCTGTGCCTCAAGGAGGTGAAATTGTTTTTTTGACTCAAATGTAAAAATGGGACACGGATGAGATTGGGGTTATATTTCATGCATCAAAAATGGTTCTTTTACTGTTTTTAAAATTGAGCGTTTGTGTCTGGGGAGGGATTTCTGTGCTCAGGAGGCAAAAAATTTTTTTGACCCAAATGTAAACAAACAGATGCCTGAATAAGCTTCGTGGGTTAAATTTCATGCTTAAAATCGCTGCTTTTTCTGACAAATTTTGTTTAAATTTGCTTTTTCTAGTTTTAAAATTGAGCCGATTGGTGTCCGTGGAAGTAAATTCCTGATTCTGTTTCAGGAGGGAAAATATTTTCTGTTTCAGGGAGGCGAAATGTTAAAAACGACACTAGAATAAGATTCGGGGTTAAAAGGAAATTCCTGATGCCAGGGTCAGGGATTTCTGTGCTCAGGAGGTGAATTCTTTTTTCATCCAATTGTAAAAACGGACACCAAAATGAGATTCGGGGTTAAATTTCATGCTTAAAAATGGTGCTTTTTCAAGTTTTTAAAAATTGAGTCGTTTGGGAAGGAAATTCCTGATGCCGGGGATTTCTGTGCTCAGGAGGTGAAAATTTTTTTTTGACTCAAATGTAAAAACAGACACTGGATGAGATTTGGGGTTATATTTCATGCTCAAAAATGGTTCTTTTACTAGTTTTTAAAAATTGAGCCATTTTGCTCTCCCGGGAAGGAAATTCCTGATGTCAGGGATTTTTGATGTCAGGGATTTTTGTGCTCAGGAGGTAAAATATTTTTTTTGACCCAAATGTAAAAACAGACACCAGAATAAGATTCGGGGTTAAATTTCATGCTTAAAAATGCTGCTTTTTCTAGTTTTTAAAAATTTAGCCATTTTGATGTCCGGGGAAGGAAATTTCTGTCGTCAGAGATTTCTTTTCTCAGGAGGCGAAAAAAAGTTTTTCATCCAAATGTAAAAACGGACACCAGAATGGCATTCGGGATTAAATTTCATGCTTAAAAATGGTGCCTTTTCCAGTTTTTAAAAATTGAGTCATTTTGCTGTCCGGGGAAGGAAATTCCTGACAGGTCAGGGATTTTTGTGCTCAGGAGGTGAATTTTTTTTTGATCCAAATGTAAAAACTGATGCCAGATTCAGATTCGGCGTTAAATTTCATGCTTAAAAATGGTGCTTTTTCTAGTTTTTAAAAATTGAGCCGTTTGATGTCTGGGGAGGGAAATTCCTGATGCCGGGGTCAGGGATTTCTGTGCTCAGGAGGTGAAAAATTTTTTTTGACTCAAATGTGAAAACGGACACCAGATGAGATTTGGGGTTATATTTCATGCTCAAAAATGGTTCTTTTACTAGTTTTTAAAAATTGAGCCGTTTGGTGTCTGGGGAGGGATTTCTGTGCTCAGGAGGCAAAAATTTTTTTTGACCCAAATGTAAAAACAGATGCCAGAATAAGATTCGGGGTTAAATTTCATGCTTAAAAATGCTGCTTTTTCTAGTTTTTAAAATTTGCTTTTTCTAGTTTTTAAAAATTGAGCCGATTTGGTGTCCGTGGAAGGAAATTCCTGATTTCTGTTCTCAGGAGGAAAAATATTTTTCTGTTCTCAGGAGGCGAAATGTAAAAACAGACACTAGAATAAGATTCGGGGTTAAAAGGAAATTCCTGATGCCGGGGTCAGGGATTTCTGTGCTCATGAGGTGAATTCTTTTTTCATCCAATTGTAAAAACGGACGCCAAAATGAGATTCGGGGTTAAATTTCATGCTTAAAAATGCTGCTTTTTCTAGTTTTTAAAAATTGAGCCGTTTGGTGTCCGGGGAAGGAAATTTCTGTGCTCAGGAGGTGAAAATTTCTTTTTGATTCAAATGTAAAAACGGACACCGGATGAGATTTGGGGTTCAATTTCATGCTTAAAAATGCTGCTTTTTCTAGTTTTTAAAAATTGAGCCGTTTGGTGTCTGGGGAGGGATTTCTGTGCTCAGGAGGCAAAATCCATTAAAAATGGATGACATAATGAGATTTGGGGTTAAATCTCATGCTTAAAAATGGTGCTTTTTTCATTTTTAAAAATTTAGCCGTTTTGATGTCCGGGGAAGGAAATTTCTGATGCCGGGGTCAGCGATTTCCTTTCTTAGGAGGTGAAATTTTTTTTTCATCCAAATGTAAAAACGGACACCAGAATGGCATTTGGGGTTAAATGTCATGCTCAAAAATGTTGCTTTTTATAGTTTTTAAAAATTGAGTCGTTTTGCTGTCTGGGGAAGGAAATTCCTGATGCCGGGATGAGTGATTGCCAGAATGAGATTCGGGGTTAAATTTCAAAAATGGTGCTTTCTCTACGGTTTAAAAATTGAGCCATTTTGCTGTCCGGGGAAGGAAATTCCTGATGCCGGGGTCAGGGATTTTTGTGCTCAGGAGGTGAATTTTTTTTTGATCCAAATGTAAAAATGGATGCCATAATGGCATTCGGGGTTAAATTTCATGCTTAAAAATGGTGCCTTTTCCAGTTTTTAAAAATTGAGTCGTTTTGATGTCTGGGGAAGGAAATTTCTGATGCGGGGGTCAGGGATTTGTGTGCTCAGGAGGTGAATTTTTTTTTGATCCAAATGTAAAAACTGATGCCAGATTCAGATTCGGGGTTAAATTTCATGCTTAAAAATGCTGCTTTTTCTAGTTTTTAAAAATTGAGCCGTTTGATGTCTGCGGATGGAAATTCCTGATGCCGGGGTCAGGGATTTCTGTGCTCAGGAGGTGAAAATTGTTTTTTGACTCAAATGTAAAAACGGACACTGGATGAGATTTGGGGTTATATTTCATGCTCAAAAATGGTTCTTTTACTAGTTTTTAAAAATTGAGCCATTTTGCTCTCCCCGGAAGGAAATTCCTGATGCCGGGGTCAGGGATTTTTGTTCTAAGGAGGTAAAATATTTTTTTTGACCTAAATGTAAAAACAGACACCAGAATAAGATTCGGGGTTAAATTTCATGCTTAAAAATGCTTATTTTTCTAGTTTTTAAAAATTTGGCCATTTTGATGTCCGGGGAAGGAAATTTCTGATGTCAGAGATTTCTTTTCTCAGGAGGCGAAAAATTTTTTTTCACTCAAATGTAAAAATGGACACCGGATGAGATTTGGGGTTATATTTCATGCTTAAAAATGCTGCTTTTTCTAGTTTTTAAAATTTGCTTTTTCTAGTTTTTAAAAATTGAGCTGATTTGGTGTCCGTGGAAGGAAATTCCTGATTTCTGTTCTCAGGAGGAAAAATATTTTTCTGTTCTCAGGAGGCGAAATGTAAAAACAGACACTAGAATAAGATTCGGGGTTAAAAGGAAATTCCTGATGCCGGGGTCAGGGATTTTTGTGCTCAGGAGGTGATTTTTTTTTTGATCCAAATGTAAAAACTGATGCCAGATTCAGATTCGGCGTTAAATTTCATGCTTAATATGGTGCTTTTTCTAGTTTTTGAAATGAGCCGTTTGATGGTCTGGGGGAGGAAAATTCCTGATGCGGGTCAGGGATTTCGGTGCTCAAGGAGGTGAAAATTTGTTTTTTGACCTCAAATGGTTAAAAACGGACACCGGATGCAGAATTGGGAGTTATATTATGCTAAAAATGCTGCTTTTTTAGTTTTTCAAATTTGCCTTTTTTAGTTTTTAAACATTGAGCGATTTGGTGTCCGTGAAGGAAATTCATGATTTCGTTCTCCAGGAGGAAAAATATTTCTGTTCTCAGGAGGCGAAATTTAAAACAGACACTAGAATAAGATTCGGGGTTAAAAGGAAATTCTGATGCCGGGGCAGGGATTTTTGTGCGCAGGAGGTGAATTTTTTTTTTGACCCAAATGTAAAAATGGATGCCAGAATGGGATTCGGCGTTAAATTTCATGCTTAAAAATGGTGCTTTTATTAGTTTTTAAAAATTGAGCCGTTTTGGTGTCCAGGGAAGGAAATTCCTGATGCCGGGGTCAGGGATTTTTTTGCTCAGGATGTGAATTTTTTTTTTGACCCAAATGTAAAAACAGATGCCAGAATGGGATTCGGGGTTAAATTTCATGCTCAAAAATGGTGCTTTTTCTACTTTTTACAAATTGAGCCGTTGGGTCTGGGGAGGGATTTCTGGTTTTTTTTTGCTCAGGAGGCAAACAATTTTTTGGAACCAATGTAAAAAGATGCCAGAATAAGATTCGGGTTAAATTTTCATGCTTAAAAATGCTGCTTTTCTAGTTTTTAAAATTTGCTTTTTCTAGTTTTTAAAAATTGAAGCGATTGGTGTCCGTGGAAGGAAAGTCCTGATTTATAGTTCTTCAGGAGGAAAAACTATTTTTATGTTTCAGAGGCAGAAATGTAAAACACAGGACACTAGAATAAGATTCGGGGTTAAAAGGAAAATTCTGATGCCGGGGTCAGGGATTTCTGTGCTCAGGAGGTGAAGTCTTTTTCATCCAATTGTAAAAACGGACGCCAAAAGAGATCGGGGTTAAATTTCATGCTTAAAAAATGGTGCTTTTCCAGTTTTTAAAAATTGAGTCGTTTGGGAAGGAAATTCCTGATGCCGGGGATTTCTGTGCTCAGGAGTTGAAAATTTTTTTTTGACTCAAATGTAAAAACAGACACTGGATGAGATTTGGGGTTATATTTCATGCTCAAAAATGGTTCTTTTACTAGTTTTTAAAAATTGAGCCATTTTGCTCTCCCGGGAAGGAAATTCCTGATGTCAGGGATTTTTGATGTCAGGGATTTTTGTGCTCAGGAGGTAAAATATTTTTTTTGACCCAAATGTAAAAACAGACACCAGAATAAGATTCGGGGTTAAATTTCATGCTTAAAAATGCTGCTTTTTCTAGTTTTTAAAAATTTAGCCATTTTGATGTCCGGGGAAGGAAATTTCTGTCGTCAGAGATTTCTTTTCTCAGGAGGCGAAAAAAAGTTTTTCATCCAAATGTAAAAACGGACACCAGAATGGCATTCGGGATTAAATTTCATGCTTAAAAATGGTGCCTTTTCCAGTTTTTAAAAATTGAGTCATTTTGCTGTCCGGGGAAGGAAATTCCTGACAGGTCAGGGATTTTTGTGCTCAGGAGGTGAATTTTTTTTTGATCCAAATGTAAAAACTGATGCCAGATTCAGATTCGGCGTTAAATTTCATGCTTAAAAATAGTGCTTTTTCTAGTTTTTAAAAATTGAGCCGTTTGATGTCTGGGGAGGGAAATTCCTGATGCCGGGGTCAGGGATTTCTGTGCTCAGGAGGTGAATTCTTTTTTCATCCAATTGTAAAAACGGACGCCAAAATGAGATTCGGGGTTAAATTTCATGCTTAAAAATGCTGCTTTTTCTAGTTTTTAAAAATTTAGCCATTTTGATGTCCGGGGAAGGAAATTTCTGTCGTCAGAGATTTCTTTTCTCAGGAGGCGAAAAAAAGTTTTTCATCCAAATGTAAAAACGGACACCAGAATGGCATTCGGGATTAAATTTCATGCTTAAAAATGGTGCCTTTTCCAGTTTTTAAAAATTGAGTCATTTTGCTGTCCGGGGAAGGAAATTCCTGACAGGTCAGGGATTTTTGTGCTCAGGAGGTGAATTTTTTTTTGATCCAAATGTAAAAACTGATGCCAGATTCAGATTCGGCGTTAAATTTCATGCTTAAAAATGGTGCTTTTTCTAGTTTTTAAAAATTGAGCCGTTTGATGTCTGGGGAGGGAAATTCCTGATGCCGGGGTCAGGGATTTCTGTGCTCAGGAGGTGAAAAATTTTTTTTGACTCAAATGTGAAAACGGACACCAGATGAGATTTGGGGTTATATTTCATGCTCAAAAATGGTTCTTTTACTAGTTTTTAAAAATTGAGCCGTTTGGTGTCTGGGGAGGGATTTCTGTGCTCAGGAGGCAAAATATTTTTTTTGACCCAAATGTAAAAATAGATGCCAGAATAAGATTCGGGGTTAAATTTCATGCTTAAAAATGCTGCTTTTTCTAGTTTTTAAAATTTGCTTTTTCTAGTTTTTAAAAATTGAGCCGATTTGGTGTCCGTGGAAGGAAATTCCTGATTTCTGTTCTCAGGAGGAAAAATATTTTTCTGTTCTCAGGAGGCGAAATGTAAAAACAGACACTAGAATAAGATTCGGGGTTAAAAGGAAATTCCTGATGCCGGGGTCAGGGATTTCTGTGCTCATGAGGTGAATTCTTTTTTCATCCAATTGTAAAAACGGACGCCAAAATGAGATTCGGGGTTAAATTTCATGCTTAAAAATGCTGCTTTTTCTAGTTTTTAAAAATTGAGCCGTTTGGTGTCCGGGGAAGGAAATTTCTGTGCTCAGGAGGTGAAAATTTCTTTTTGACTCAAATGTAAAAACGGACACCGGATGAGATTTGGGGTTCAATTTCATGCTTAAAAATGCTGCTTTTTCTAGTTTTTAAAAATTGAGCCGTTTGGTGTCCGGGGAAGGAAATTTCTGTGCTCAGGAGGTGAAAATTTCTTTTTGATTCAAATGTAAAAACGGACACCGGATGAGATTTGGGGTTCAATTTCATGCTTAAAAATGCTGCTTTTTCTAGTTTTTAAAAATTGAGCCGTTTGGTGTCTGGGGAGGGATTTCTGTGCTCAGGAGGCAAAATCCATTAAAAATGGATGACATAATGAGATTTGGGGTTAAATCTCATGCTTAAAAATGGTGCTTTTTTCATTTTTAAAAATTTAGCCGTTTTGATGTCCGGGGAAGGAAATTTCTGATGCCGGGGTCAGCGATTTCCTTTCTTAGGAGGTGAAATTTTTTTTTCATCCAAATGTAAAAACGGACACCAGAATGGCATTTGGGGTTAAATGTCATGCTCAAAAATGTTGCTTTTTATAGTTTTTAAAAATTGAGTTGTTTTGCTGTCTGGGGAAGGAAATTCCTGATGCCGGGATGAGTGATTGCCAGAATGAGATTCGGGGTTAAATTTCAAAAATGGTGCTTTCTCTACGGTTTAAAAATTGAGCCATTTTGCTGTCCGGGGAAGGAAATTCCTGATGCCGGGGTCAGGGATTTTTGTGCTCAGGAGGTGAAATTTTTTTTGATCCAAATGTAAAAATGGATGCCATAATGGCATTCGGGGTTAAATTTCATGCTTAAAAATGGTGCCTTTTCCAGTTTTTAAAAATTGAGTCGTTTTGATGTCTTGGGAAGGAAATTTCTGATGCCGGGGTCAGGGATTTGTGTGCTCAGGAGGTGAATTTTTTTTTGATCCAAATGTAAAAACTGATGCCAGATTCAGATTCGGGGTTAAATTTCATGCTTAAAAATGCTGCTTTTTCTAGTTTTTAAAAATTGAGCCGTTTGATGTCTGCGGAGGGAAATTCCTGATGCCGGGGTCAGGGATTTCTGTGCTCAGGAGGTGAAAATTGTTTTTTGACTCAAATGTAAAAACGGACACTGGATGAGATTTGGGGTTATATTTCATGCTCAAAAATGGTTCTTTTACTAGTTTTTAAAAATTGAGCCATTTTGCTCTCCCCGGAAGGAAATTCCTGATGCCGGGGTCAGGGATTTTTGTTCTAAGGAGGTAAAATATTTTTTTTGACCTAAATGTAAAAACAGACACCAGAATAAGATTCGGGGTTAAATTTCATGCTTAAAAATGCTTATTTTTCTAGTTTTTAAAAATTTAGCCATTTTGATGTCCGGGGAAGGAAATTTCTGATGTCAGAGATTTCTTTTCTCAGGAGGCGAAAAATTTTTTTTGACTCAAATGTAAAAACGGACACCGTATGAGATTTGGGGTTATATTTCATGCTTAAAAATGCTGCTTTTTCTAGTTTTTAAAATTTGCTTTTTCTAGTTTTTAAAAATTGAGCTGATTTGGTGTCCGTGGAAGGAAATTCCTGATTTCTGTTCTCAGGAGGAAAAATATTTTTCTGTTCTCAGGAGGCGAAATGTAAAAACAGACACTAGAATAAGATTCGGGGTTAAAAGGAAATTCCTGATGCCGGGGTCAGGGATTTTTGTGCTCAGGAGGTGAATTTTTTTTTGATCCAAATGTAAAAACTGATGCCAGATTCAGATTCGGCGTTAAATTTCATGCTTAAAAATGGTGCTTTTTCTAGTTTTTGAAAATTGAGCCGTTTGATGTCTGGGGAGGGAAATTCCTGATGCCAGGGTCAGGGATTTCTGTGCTCAAGGAGGTGAAATTTTTTTTTTGACTCAAATGTAAAAATGGACACCGGATGAGATTTGGGGTTATATTTCATGCTCAAAAATGGTTCTTTTACTAGTTTTTAAAAATTGAGCCGTTTGGTGTCTGGGGAGGGATTTCTGTGCTCAGGAGGCAAAAATTTTTTTTGACCCAAATGTAAAAACAGATGCCAGAATAAGATTCGGGGTTAAATTTCATGCTTAAAAATGCTGCTTTTTCTAGTTTTTAAAATTTGCTTTTTCTAGTTTTTAAAAATTGAGCCGATTTGGTGTCCGTGGAAGGAAATTCCTGATTTCTGTTCTCAGGAGGAAAAATATTTTTCTGTTCTCAGGAGGCGAAATGTAAAAACAGACACTAGAATAAGATTCGGGGTTAAAAGGAAATTCCTGATGCCGGGGTCAGGGATTTCTGTGCTCAGGAGGTGAATTCTTTTTTCATCCAATTGTAAAAACGGACGCCAAAATGAGATTCGGGGTTAAATTTCATGCTTAAAAATGGTGCTTTTTCTAGTTTTTAAAAATTGAGTCGTTTGGGAAGGAAATTCCTGATGCCGGGGTCAGGGATTTCTGTGCTCAGGAGGTGAAATTTTTTTTTTGACTCAAATGTAAAAACGGACACTGGATGAAATTTGGGGTTATATTTCATGCTCAAAAATGGTTCTTTTACTAGTTTTTAAAAATTGAGCCATTTTGCTCTCCCGGGAAGGAAATTCCTGATGTCAGGGATTTTTGATGTCAGGGATTTTTGTGCTCAGGAGGTAAAATATTTTTTTTGACCCAAATGTAAAAACAGACACCAGAATAAGATTCGGGGTTAAATTTCATGCTTAAAAATGCTGCTTTTTCTAGTTTTTAAAAATTTAGCCATTTTGATGTCCGGGGAAGGAAATTTCTGTCGTCAGAGATTTCTTTTCTCAGGAGGCGAAAAAAAGTTTTTCATCCTAATGTAAAAACGGACACCAGAATGGCATTCGGGATTAAATTTCATGCTTAAAAATGGTGCCTTTTCCAGTTTTTAAAAATTGAGTCATTTTGCTGTCCGGGGAAGGAAATTCCTGACAGGTCAGGGATTTTTGTGCTCAGGAGGTGAATTTTTTTTTGATCCAAATGTAAAAACTGATGCCAGATTCAGATTCGGCGTTAAATTTCATGCTTAAAAATGGTGCTTTTTCTAGTTTTTAAAAATTGAGCCGTTTGATGTCTGGGGAAGGAAATTTCTGTGCTCAGGAGGTGAAAATTTCTTTTTGATCCAAATGTAAAAACGGACGCCAAAATGAGATTCGGGGTTAAATTTCATGCTTAAAAATGCTGCTTTTTCTAGTTTTTAAAAATTGAGCCGTTTGGTGTCCGGGGAAGGAA
>JALGBA010000311.1:1200000-1625000 GCA_023970755.1 Azemiops feae
AATGTCAGTTAGCCACATGCCACTACCCTCCAAGTACTACTCACAACATATTTATTATCATGTTAACTTTTTATTGTTTAGATTTATGTAAAAATGAAATTTTAGCATTTTACTCATAGATGTGGGTTGCTATATAACGGTCCCAGGAGACAAAAATTAGTGATTCCATTACTTTGCCAGATCTCTGTTTCTATTCACATTTGGTTCTCTGTTCATTCAGTATTTGAAGATAATAAGTAATTCATAGCTCGTCCAAGGACATTCTTTGATCTCATCTACTCTTCTTATCCATTGTTTCCCACTTCTTTCAGTCTTGCTAAACATACTGTAATCTTTCTCTGGTGCATTATCTGGAACATTATCTGTTTGCAAATAGGAATTTTTGTTTACTAAGCAAACAAGAAAAAAAAATCAGCCTTAATTTGGCCCAGGACTCACAAATTGGTCCTTCTTGAAGCCCGTGGTGCTTATAGTTATTGTCTTCAAATCTGTAATTTGACAGCATCTGTCTTATTTCAAGGGATTTTTTTTATTTTTTATTATTAGTGGCCAGCTTTCCTAGCCATACATTACTGAGAAAATATTGAATTAAGCATTTGGATTTTTTACTGACATGGAAATAGTCTTACCCTTCACGATCCTAAGTATGACATTGCTTTCCTTCCAAGGCTTAATTTCCTGTTTAAGTTCTCCATCATTGTCTAGTTTTAATTGTTGTTAAACCTAAGAAAACAAAACTGTCTTCCATTTCCTTTTCTTCTCTGTCAAGTAAGCAAAGATATTATTTTTGAGTTCTTAATATTGTACTTAATGTTCATTTTTCACTTTCCAGTTTGACTTCATAACAATCTCTTCTAAGTCTTTACTCTTGGCTTGAAAAGTGTTGTTGTCTGCATATCTCACATGGTTAGTTTTCACCTCTACTTTGTTTTGATATCATCTCTTCCAATCCTGCAATTCTTATGCTGTGTTCATTGCAGAGGTAAACAGGCACCCTGTCTCACTCCTTTCCCTATCCTGAATCTCCATTTCTCTAAATTTGGTTCTGACAAATGATAAAGGTTTGTCCAAAGAAGTGTGGTAATGCCTTTTCAGACTAATAGATTTTGTTAAAAGGCACTAGTTTTCATGAACTACATAAAAAGTTATTTATGCCTTTTCAGAAAATACTTGTCTGAAAAATTGCTTCCAAACTTCTCCTGATTGTTAGCTACCACAAATTAATATAGCCCTCCTCCCACAAAGCAGCAGAAGTTATGAATAGTTTTGGCACTCAATTTTCCTATTATGGAGTTTGTATGAGAAAGAGATAGCAAAGAATTAAAAACTCTTGGCAGAATTAGGTCTGGCATGTTAAAAAAACCTCTGATGAAATAAATATTTATTCAAATAGTAACTGAGAAAATCAAACAAACTTCAATTACTTCCAGAATTCCATTCTCTCCTTTTCATAGAAAATTGGCACAGTGAGTAGCAGTTTGTGAAGACTGATTAGAGAAAAAGAAATGGCAGCTGTAAGCTGACTGAAGAGAGCCAGTTTGGTGTAGTGATTAGAAATGGGGAGGCCTTAAGTTCCAGTTTTGCCTGCTGAGTGACCTTGGGCCAGTCACACACACACATCCCTAGGAAGAAGGCAAAAGCAAATCACTTTTGAAATGCTGCCAATAAAACTGCCAGAAGTCAACACTGATTCAGAGGTACCCCCCCCAAACATAAAAAGCACTGCCTGAAAGTTGATGAAGGCTGACACTCGCCAGTATTCATGTTTTGAACTCATGTAAGATGGCATCAAACTGCTGCTACTATCCCATTCCACTAGGGATGCTTTGAGGTTGCATTTTCTTACTAATGAAGGTAAATATACATGTCCCAGGATAATGTTGTAGGATCCAATCTGGGTCAGTCACCGGGACCATGAGGTTTTGTCTTCCGAGCTTTCGGACTGGTGCTGGAGTCCCAGCAAGCCAAACAGCTAGACAGCAGGTACCTATATGAACAATTCAAGCAGTATGGATAACCACAATCATTCGTCAAAAGAAGTCTGCATAATACGGTGGGGAGAGAAAGGAAGAAATAAGGGAAAAGACCAATCACATGGCACACCCTGCCATACATCAAAAACATTTTGGAAACTGTAGAACGCAGCTTTTGAGATCTGCAAGTGGACATTGCACACCACCCAGAGGATACCATACAAGGACAAATTATGCATTGTAAAGATCGCTTGGTGGTGGGAGATACTTGCTATGTAATCTACTGAATCCCCTGCATGGATTGCCCCTGTTACTATGTAGGACAGACAGGGAGGAAGCTAACCTCCAGATTGCAAGAACACAAGCGAGCGGTTAGACAAGGAGACCCAAACTCATTGGTATCCTCAAATTGCAATGAACAAGGGCACATTCAAGTTTGCAACTATTAAGATTGTTGGACTAGCAGGCACAAAAACAGCCAGGGAAGTGATTGAAGCCTGGGAAATAGGCTCCTCATCAATCAACAGGTGATGATTTACCACCAGCCTATCAAGTACTTAGAAGGCAAGGGCTGGGCAGCACAAGCAAACGACAGCTAATAACTTAAAAGCCAGCCATCAACACACTCCAATCAACATCTAAAAAACCACATACAACAGGTACCATGTAAATATCACAAACAGAACAGCACACACTCTGCTAGAGAGAAATTCCTTGAAGATGGACTCCAGCATGAGTCCAAAAGCTCAGAAGACGAAACCTCTGGTCCCGGTGACCGGCCCAGATTGGATCCTTGCATTTTCTTGTTTATGGATCATAGGAAGAGTTTAATCATGGGTTAACTGGGAAGAGGAAAATAAAAGTCTTCATAGGTAGTTCTCGCTTAACAATCACAATTGGGACTGGCAACTGTGAAGTGACACAGTTGTTAAACAAAACATCATGTGACTGTTGGACTCATGGCCTCACGCCTGCTGTGTCATTGAGTAAATCACCCACAGCCATTAAAAATGATGTCACATACCTGCGACTTGCAATTTTTCTGCAATCTTCTCCATTGACTCTACTTGTTGGAAGCCGGCTGTGAAGTGTGCAAATAGTGATCACATGACCATGGAAAGCTATGACCGTCATAAATGACCACTGATTGCAAATCAATCAAAATCCCACATGACTGCGGGGACTTTGTGACAGTCATAAGTACGAAGACCGATTGTAAAATATTTTTTTCAGCACCATCATAACTTTGAATGGTAGCTAAACAGGGAAGTAAATTGTACCTGTATAGAGAACTGCACTTTCTCTCCAGTCCTTCCAAGCGGTCAGCCTCAGAGAAACAGGACTGACCGGTAGATGGGCTGGAGAGCAAGTGGCTTCATCTCCTGCATTGCAGTTTAAAAGGTCAGCTGTTGCATCTCTAAAAATATTTTAAACTTCCAACGGGCAGTTGATAAATTTGGCCCACACAGTCAGTTATCTGGGCTGTTGCTTAAGTATGTTGGGAAAGAATGACCAAAGCACTTTAAATTTGTTTCATTAACTTGTTCAGTACATTTATAGAAATCTGGGTTTTGTTATTTCCCACAACCCCAATGATGGAGTTGACCCTTCCACTTAAGCTGGCTTTGCTTCAGGACTGGATAGATCCTGCCCAGATACCATCTTGACACTCGTTTTAAATGTGGGTTTTTTTTGCTCTAGACACTATCCATAAGTTCTGCTGACTAGTGAGAAAGTGATCATGAGATAGTTTTGTATACTTTATATACTTCCTAACTTAAAGGTTAGGCTGTGAATGTGCCTGTTTTATCTTTCAAATGAATCCAGAATGCTTTGTTTTGGAAATGTTTGCTAAAGACACAATGCTTAAAAGATGTTGTTTGCATCAGTCTGAATGCCATAAGTTTAATAAAGTGACTTGGTTCATTGTTCAAATATAGTCATTATGACTAATTAATAAAAAAAGAGAGCTCTGCTAGCATTTGTGTAATTACCGATGCAGTATTATAGTATCTTCCACTACATCTGCATACAGAGGCAGATGCTGCTAAAATTACATTTCTTGGTAAACTGTTTCAGTTGCTTCTGTTAGAATGGTAGTATTCATTATGTGGTACATGAATTGTGTTATGCAATCTGTTGAACATTGCCTTGTGGTTTGTGGCCTGCATAATGAATATATTCATGGTTTGGGAAGAAAGAGGAAGCTGAAATTAAGAGGTTCTAACTGGGAAGTAAAGCAGATGGTTTGAATGCAGATGCTTCCAGGTAAAATTCCTTTGCCTGTCATGAAAGTGATCCCAAGTACCAGAATTGCGGAATGATCTGTCCTGGACATACTGCAGAGCAAATGTTGCTGATTTCTCAATAACATCCCAGGAAACAGAATGGCTGTGGTGAGGAGAAAGACTGGGATCCTGTGAGAAAGCTGCCAGAGTCAGGAATAGGGAACATATTGGCATGGAAAATAAGACACCCAGAGCTGCAATAGAGTTTGCATTAGGAACCTTTGGTGGAAGAGACCCTTGAAATGGATCAGTGACTCAACAATCTGTTCTGATTGTGGGTAGTCCAAAGAAATGGCTGGAGTAAAGTTTCATTAAGTTTCATTTTAAAGTAAACATCTTTTAGGGCTGTCGAGGTAACAGAAGTAATAGGATGAGTTGTTGTGACATTGCTCATTCCAGAGGGAAAGATCATCCTAACTATGAGGCTGGTTCTCAGAGACTGCTGGCGCATAAGGTTTACATCTAGTCTGCCTTTTTTTGGTCTATGTTTGGAACAAGACCCAGTTCTATTTTATTTGTGGTTCTCTGTGGTTTTCTGTTTGCAAAAATATTAGTCCTGGACAAACTATTCTGCAGCTGGATGTGTATTCACATTTTTAATTGTTTTGCATTCTTTAATTGCTTGTTATGTTTCTCCATTTCCCCCCTTATATTTTGACTTTGAGGGTAGCAGCAAAGACTACAGTGATGCTTTAGCTGCAATTTTCAGTATATTTAATCAGATTCAATCATATAAATTAAATGGAGCCTCTTGATTTGGTTTACATACATATGTGTAAATTTAAGTTATTGTTTAGAAAATTGGGCTGTTAAGAAGTACAGCTGTGATAAAAACTAGACATTCATTCCCTATCTCTAAACTGAATTTGCTTAAAGCACACAGAGCACAAGGTAGCAATTTTTGAAATGTTTTTAAAACTGTTAGATATTTATTTAGATGGACACATGTTTTTCTTGCCTTGTAAATGACCTGCTGACTTTGGAATCGGAATTAATACTTCCATGCCAAGAGGTAGCTTCCTCTCTCCTTCCCTTCCCTGCAGTGTTCCATGGGAGTCAGATCTCCTTTGATTTAGGATATTTGAGTTCAGGAGTAGGGATTGGTACTGTGTTGCAATATGGACATGTGGCCATTTATTTGAGTTATGGAGGACAATGATCCATACTTTCCATGGTGTTCTGCAGCCCAGTATCCATTGGGATTTCTATAGAGACATTGTTTTTTAGCTGCAGCTGTGATATTCTAAAAAACAGAAGAAAATAAACCACACCAAAGAAGCAAAGTAAAATAACAGGACAAGATGTGCTTTTGTCAGATGTTTATACACTGGGCCAGTGAACAGATGTAGCAGATCTACTAAAAGTATGAACTTGGCAATCCTCCTGGTGACCATTCCCACCTGCAAAGATGAAGGATGTATCTTTTTCAGGATCGGATGGAATTTCTGCTTTAACTTTGCAGACCCTTTTGCTATTTCGAATATTTTGAGTTAGTAAAGGTTTCCGTTTCATCCTTACTAAAATTTGTAGCTTTAATTGAGAATTGATAAAGGGTTGGCATAAACTGTCCATCTGAATGGGCTACTTCTTGAACTAGGTATAATTTTTGAGGAAAGTGGGAGCAAGCCAGAAGCTGCCTTTGAGATATCAATGTTCGCATTATAGTTTCTTCCTCTTAAATTCAACTCCTGAAGCATCTGGGGAGCTCCACAAACCCAGTGTCCTCCATCCTTCTCCATTAATGATGCTCCTAGCTAGAATTCATTCTTGTGGATAAAAATCAAAGTAAGAATCAACCAAATGCTTATTACTTAATGCAATCCTGAGTTCTGTTTGTTTCTTGGTCATACTTGAGTAATAGCATGGAGAAAACCTGGAGAGTTTTTTGCTTTCTTTGATTTTAATTATATGAAATGTTCCTCAGACCAGTAATATCTGTTTGCTGCAGTTTTGTGAGAGATTTCTAGGTGCTTTGTTGTTCTGTCTGAAATCATAGTTGCTGATAAATGTTAATGTTGTAGTGTCATTCTGACAGTTGCATACTTATTTATTTTAAACATTTATATAGCTGCCCATCTTATAACAAACTAAATATATATTTAAATAAAAATAAATACGCAGATATGCAACAGATGCACAGAGAAAAAAAGTTGATTATGCAACATTTTAAGCAACATATTAAGAATTCTGTAAACATTGTAAAATTGGAAGTTTCCCAAGGAGTTTGCAACATCAGTTTAGTCAGGAGATAACAGAGGAAGTTGGGTAACAATGGGAGAAATAAGGATTCCAAATTGAATATGAAAAATGTTACTGTGATTACTGCGACCTTATTCCATTTTGAATGGAAACGAAGGGAAAAATTTAACTTTCCCCTAGCTCAGTGATGGCAAACCTTCTAGAGACCCAGTGCCCAAATTGCAACCTAAAACCCACTTATTTATCACCGGGTGCCGGGTGGGCGTGGCCGCGGTGGTCATGGCAGACTGGGTGGGCAGGGCCAGGGTGGGGGGGGCAGTCCCTCGCCACCTCTGGGGCATGGCACGCGTGCCAACAGAGAGGGCTCCGAGTGCCGCCTCTGGCACGCGTGCCATAGGTTCGCCACCACTGCCCTAGCTAGTCCCTTTGGATGTGTAGATTTACAGATATATCCCACAATCTGGACATTTCCAGAGGCTGCACTCAAGGGATAGGGAATAATGTTCGTAGTCACTCACACCTTGGTCACTCCTGACTGGACTTTTGTAATGCAGCCCACATGGGGTTGCCCTTGGAAACCATCAGGAAGTTTACATGGCATAGGACCAAGTTATTTGAAAGACTGCCTTCTCTGAAGAACATTTCCCCATACATAACCAACCACAAAGGCAAGCTCTGCGTTCATTTTTAAATCTTGTCATCTTATAGGACTCAAAGTGGTTACCCCTGTGTTCTGGAACAATCTGTGCTCCCCCCTCCTACTCCTGGATATATAACAGAACCCAACTATGCTCTCCTTTAAGAAAGTTGTTAAATCCTGCTCTTCCCCCAGGCATTGGGAACCAGTTGAGTGAGAGTCCTTTTTGGTTGTTTTGTATGTTGCCATTTTATATGGCGGACTTGTTTTGGTTTTACCTTACTGTTTGTTTTTTATGCTGCTCAGAATCACTTTATTTGAATTGGGTGGCATTATAAATTAGACAGACAGATAGCCTTGTTTTGAAGAATTTGAATTAATGGGAGCTACAACATATTTTCAAATATATTTAAACTCATTCAAATCGGTCAGGATGTATTATATTCTGTATTCTGTGTTATAATATATAACATAACATAATAACCCCACTCTAAACTATCCAGTGGGCAGAGTTACAAACATTGTCTTAGCTTGCTGCCCAGATTCTTTGTGTTAAGTTAAACAAATTTCACTGTCGGCGAATAGTGTTGGGCGTCAAGCCCTTATTAACACCCTCGAACAGATAGTCTAATATCCGTGGAATGGTTACCTCTGAGATAGCTAAGTGATTGCTGTCACACCAATGGCAGAAATGTCTCCAAGTGGAGTCATAAATGCGATTGGTCGCCGGTCTCCGGGAGGCCTGAATCATAGAAATCACTCCCGAGGAATAAGATTCTTGGGTCAAGGCCCTGCGTTCAAGTGCCAAGCAGCTAACTGCAGCCACTGAGGCTCCGGGTGTTGTATGACTCCCTGCACTAGTCAAATCCGATCTGGAGGAATCCTCCACAGAGGGACCATGGAGAGGCTCACGAGGTCGGCAAACCACGGTCGTCTCGGCCAGTGCGGGGCAATGAATATGACCTCTGCCTGTTCCTGCAATACCTTCCTGATAACTGCTGGGATCAGAGGGAAAGGTGGGAAGGCATACAGCAGTCCCCCTGGCCAAGGGCTGCGAAGAGCGTCCGTCCTCTCCGCCCCCGGAGAGGGGAACCTGGAAAAGAACCTTTGAAGTTGGGAGTTTGCCGGAGAGGCGAATAAGTCCAGGACCGGCAACCCGAACCTTTCCGATATCTCCCTGAAGAGATCCGGATGTAGGCTCCATTCCGAATAGTCCACTGTTGCCCGGCTTAAAAAATCCGCCTGATGATTTGCCTCCCCTGAGATGTGTTCGGCTTTCAGGGAGAGGAGATTGTTTTCTGCCCAGGACCCCAATAACATGGCCTCGGCCATGAGAGATCGGGATTGGGTACCGCCCTGACGGTTCACATGGGCCTTTGCCGCCACGTCCGTGAGGACCAGCACATGCTGCCCCGCAACCTGGTTGCAGAAGTGGCGAAGGGCCAGATGAATGGCTCTCAGTTCCAGCCAGTTGATATTGTGTGCCAGATCTGCTCTGGACCACTGACCCTGAGCCAACTGAGATTGGAAATGGGCCCCCCAGCCAAACAGACTGGCGTCTGTGGTCAATGTTAGCCTGCTGGGCTCCTTGAATAGTGACCCTCTTGTCACCTCTGGGGAAGCCCACCACAGAAGGGATCTTAGGGTCTGAAGGGGGACCCGTACCCTTTGGTTGGAAGAGCTTGTGCCCAGTCTTTGGAATGGGAGCAAGAACCATTGAAGGTGTCTGGAGTGTAGTCTGGCCCAAGGCACTATCTCTAAGCAAGATATCATCTTTCCCAGTAACTGGGAGAGGACAGCCAGTGTTGCTACACGTTCCCTGCGGATCTTGAGAACCATGTCTCGAATGCTGTTTTGTCTGTCTCGAGACAGATAGACCCGGCAAAGGTCTGTGTCTATTATCGCGCCCAAGTGTAGTAGGCGTGTTGAGGGAGTCAATTGATTTTTGTGAAAGTTGACTGAGAAACTGTGACCCTGGAGGGTCCTTATGGTGAGGGCCAGTTCCACCTGGGCGGCCAGAGCGGAGGACGACTGGATGAGAATGTCGTCCAGGTAACATTGGACGCGCACCGGTACTAGCCGTAGGTGTATAAGGATGTGAAGGTACGCCTCTGTAAGGTCTATGGATGTCAGAAAGTCCCCCCGTCTTAACGCTTGCCAAGATGGACCGAAGCGTCTGCATCTTGAACTTTCGGTATGACAGGTGAGAGTTCAGGCCCTTGAGGTCTAGAATCGCCCTCCATCCCCTGAGGCTTTTGGAACAATGAATAGGATGGAGTAAAAACCCTGTTTCAGCTGATCGACTGGAACCCGTTCTATGGCTCGTATGTGTGACAGATGCCGGATGGCCTCCCCCAGGAGGGTCTTCCTGACTGGATTCCTGGGGAGGGGACAGGAAACAAAGCGCCAGGGTGGCCTGGCCACGAACTCCAGAGACAGCCCGTCCCTGATGATGCTTAGCACCCAAGAGTCCGTGGTCGTGGTCTCCCATTGGTGGAGAAAGTAAGTTAGTCTGCCACCTATGGGAGCCTCCCTCCCCGAGTCACCTGGATCTACGGAAGGGACGGCCGCCCCTGCCTCGAAAGGATCTCTTACCCTGGGCCTGCTGTCTGTATCTGTCCCTGTACCCGGACCGGTCAAATGAACGGTCCGGGCCTGCGGGAAATGGCTGGGCGACCTGTGCTGAGGCCGAATCTGATCCCGTCCGAAAGGGCTGTCGACGGGTGTACGGGGAGAAACGACGGCCCGGTCTCCTGGAAAGGTGATAGAGAACCCTTCGTTTCTCCCTGTTTTCGACTAAGTAGGGGGTCAGGGCCTCCCCAAAGAGGCGGGCGCCACGGTACAGGGCGGAAGCTATGCGCCATTTGTGTCTAGTCTCAGCCTTCCAATTTCTAAGCCATAGAAGCCTGCGTGCGGAGACTTTGGATGCGATGGCACGGGCAGAGAATCTTGCAGCCTGCAAGGACACGTCCGCCATGTACTGTGATGCGGCCATGAGCTTTGTCAAGTCCTGATGGACTCTTACCTCTTCCGGGGGAATTCTAGCCTGCAATTGGCGGAGCCACATAAGAGAGACCCTGGCGAAGAATGAGGCTGAGGTAGAAGCTCTTATTGACCAAGCTGAAGCTTGGTGTGTCCTGCGGAAAGAAGCCTCGGATTTCTTATCCTCAGGCTTCAACGCCTCCGCCATATCTCCAGGTACCCTGGAATCAGAATATAAGGGTAGTAAGGACTCATCAACCTCAGGCACCTCCAGGGCCTCATTCAGAACTGGTTCCGTGTCAAGCAACCTGCGGTCTATTCCCCCAGTAGAGGGGGGAGCACCTGGGGCCTCCCATTGACCCCTAATGGATTTTAAAAACATGGGGGGGCAAGGTATATGTTTGTGTAGCACCACCGGTTCTGAAAACAACGGATCCATGTCTTGGCCAGGGAGCTGTTCAGGCACCTGTTCAGGTACCGAAGGCTGAAACGAATGTATCCTACCGGTCGCACAGGCCTTGCGGAGCAGGGACGGAAATAGCGAGGGATTAAACAGTCCTATTAGAGGGGGAGGTTCCTGAGTAGGCTCCTCATCGTCCGACCACTCTCCCTCCGCCTGACTGTACTCCGCGTATTCCGAGCCCCCGCTGGCGAAGGAGTGAGGAGGTGAATCAGAAATTGGGTACTGGAGGGCACCTGACCTCGATGGGTCAGGTAATGGCCTAGGAATTATGGGAGCGGGAGTCTCCTGAGGATGCCTCATGGGCGTCATGGCTCGGGCAACTGCCTGAGAAACCAACTCTTGCAGATGAGCTTTGAAGGATGGATCCTCCAGCTCACGAAGCCCCGCTGCTGTGGGGGTAAAGGTGGCAGTTGGAGCCTGGCCCACCAGGGGTGATCCCTCAAGGGGTCGGAGCCCCGCTGCAGTTGGGGTAAATGTGGCTTCTGGAGCCTTAGGGTCCTGAAGTCCCTGTTCCTCTTCAAAGAGGGAAAGGAGTTCCTGATAAGGACCAGTTGAAGGAGCCCCCTCTGAATCCCGCTCTGGTGACCATGGGGCCTGAGGCTCAGGTTGAGGGCCACAAGATAGTGCCACCTTTGTGGTAGGGGGCGGCTTAACCGTCTCCCCTACAGCCAGTCTTTGTGCACATGAGAACTGTCTCTCCAGGGCACGATGCCTACGGTTGGCCTGTTTGTCGGCCGCCTTGGAGGCTGCTTTCTTTGAGCCGGCCTTGGTCTTGGCCTTGATTTTTGCGACTGCCTCCTGACTAGAGGACTTACGCTTTCCGTGTCCACTGGAGGTGGTAGCCTGTGGCTCGGTGTTATCTGCCATTGTAAAGCGAGAGTTTTCAGTGGGGTGCTGAAGCGTCTCGGTCTGCAAGAGATGCGGCTGTTAACCACCTGGGTGGGACTGGCCTCCACGTGGATCAGTGATGGTCCGGCCCACCGGCAAGCGCGGACTCACACTTAGCGACGGCTGTCGCAGGTCACCAGCGATGATGAGACTGAGCGTGAGACCTACTTTGAGGCCAATTTTGCGCTTAGTGACGGGATCAACACGTGTCTCACTTAGTGATGGCAAGCTCAGTATTGACCGTTCACTAGATGCAGACTCTGGCAGCAGGCTATGACTGGCAATGCCCAATGGCTGTAATTGTGTGGCTTGAATATACAATACAGGGGACCCCTATGTCCCTTGAAATAAGGCCCCAACTGGCAGTGATGAAAGGCCTGATTAGAGAAAGGGACAAAAATAAAAATAAAGAAGGTGTGGCCTTTGAGTCCCTGTTTGAGTGAACTAAGATGGCCACCAAGGGAAAACGAAAGTAGGCTGATCGGCCTCTTTTTAATTAGGAGCAGGCCGGCCTGAAAGCTGGTGAGGTGAAACCGAAACCAATTCTGTCTGTGCTCCACGCGGCGCCAAAAACGGAGGCCGCAACGCTCGGTGGAAATTTGGGCACCCTGGGACAGCTGGAGAATAGGGAGCACCCCCCTCACATCAACAGCTCTCCCAAATTAAACCAGCACCTCACAGGCTCACAATAAGGCAGCCGATCGAGTCGCAGCGGCCAAAATGGCGGCTGCGACGATCGGCCGAAAAATCCAAAGATCCAAGCGGTCCGAAGAGGAGGGGAACGCACTCCCACCTCCAGGGGACACCCCCCAGAGAAGCCTAGAAGGCTAAACGAGCAAAAGAAAGGCCGATGGGTACCGGATTGCTTCGCGGCGCCCAAAACGGCAGCCGCGATGATCAGCTGTGGGGGGGAAACACAAACTCAACGAAAAGGCACTCACAACAAATAAAACCTATTTTCCCTTCTAGAACAGCGCTGATCCCAGCGCTGCCAGAGGAGAAAAAACAATGAAAGAATCCACCAATGGAATAGTTTTAAATAAAGCCTGATTCTCAAATCGCTGGGAGCCAAAACTACCACGTCTGTCTGGGCTGAAGACCAAAACGAAACTGGGGGCGTGCCCTCAACCAGAGGGGCGTGGCAGCTTTGATTGTTTTGGTCTACGTGGGCAGGAGGTCCAAGATAACCCATTGGTGGATTCTCCATTCTTCACGCTGGAGAAAGCCAGGTTTTCTTATTTGTACAATCTGTCCTGCTATTTTTAACCTCCGCCATAGTTAAGAATAAGCAATGTGAGTTTCACTAAAGGCCAAGAGTGTTTGCTCCTTGCAAGCTGGTGGATATTTGGATGCCTTCCAGTGAATGAAGACCAATCTTTATCCAAAAAGTAATTCTGAGGAGGACAGCTTAAAATATAGTAGGAGAAACAAACAACAAATATATTGGGGGAAATTCTTCCACAAAGTAAGTAACATTCACTGTGCTCTAATTATTGCTTTGGGGACAGGTAATTACAAGGATGGTATAGAATAGAAATATAGAAATCATTGATAGAACTGTAACAAATTGAGACTAGAAACTGAAATGGAGATACAAAATGTTGTGGTAGACCACATTAACTTTTCCCAAGTTGTGTGATCATACCTACTCTGAGAATTCTGTCAATTGAATTCAAAAACCCGAGAATATATCAAAATCAGAGAAAGTTGATTTATATTGGAGATGCCTAAGATCCCTGTAAGATGCTAGGTTGCCATATTGGTTTAATCGTGCCTTCATCTAAATTGGCATTCTGATGTGCATAACCGGAGCTGTGGTGGTGTTACTCCTATTTTATATCTGGTAGTTTAAGATGCTGTCAAAGAAATTGGAATTGTGTTACAGGTAGTCCTTGTTTAGCGATCCCAATTGGGAAGAGAAACTCGGTCATTAAGCAAAGTGGTCACTAAGTGAAACAGTGACTGTGCTTATGTACTTAACTTCAACTTTCCTTTCCTTTATAGACCTCTTACCAAGGCCATAAATGTGGTAGTAAAGTTACTTTTTTATCACTGTCGTAATGAACAGTAAACAAGGCAGTCATTAAATGAGCTTTAGTAACCAGATATCTAGCAGATAAATCTTTTGAAAGCACTGATTTTTATGCATATGCTACTCATGGTGTACAGAGGGATCACCTAATGGAGGTAGCTTGCTTTGCACATTCCAAGGTAAAGAGGGTACTTTCCCTTTGCCTTCCAATCCCCTTTGGCATAAAATTGAGTTGAATTCCCATCTATCTACAAAGATGCGTTGAGTGAGAATTTTTGGAGGAAGTGCGCCTTTTAATTTGAAATGACAGGAGAGCCTTTGGCTGAGGATTATTTGTAATCTTAAAACCATGGTTTGTAATCTGGTCTAGTAGCTGACTAACAAGAGTGAAGAATAAGTTGAGCCTTTTCTTTTAAAAATTCATCAGAAGCTAGCATCAGTTATAAAGGGAAACTGCTTGCCAAGAACAGAATATAGGAGATTCTTGGATATTTTTCCAGTGCAGCTTTTTGTCTTGGGAAAAATAGTTTAACATTTAAAAAATAGTTTTGGATGAAAATTGCTATAATTCATATTTTTGTATGGGAAAAAAATATAGTATCACATCAGCTGCATGACATTACAAACTATTATTTCGTTGGCAGAATTTTGATTGCTCAATTCCTTTAAATCGTTCAACTTTTAAAAATTAATTATCAGTTGTAGTTGACAAACAGTTGTCAAAATATTGGACCATTGATCTGATTAGAATCAAATGTTTTATCGTGTCTCTTGTACTAGGAATTAGTTGTCTTTGGCATTATAGCTCAGATTAATAAATTGAATACTGTTTTTAAAAGGCTATTTAGCAGGTGTATGTTAGCATTTAGGGAAATAATTTACTGAATATTTATACCTAATATAATATTGTTGATATCACTGTGCCTGTGACTAAATTTGTGGCCAAGAACAGTGCAAAACAAGGTTTTGTACGCTTAGTAGAGAAGAAAAATATGTCAAGCTGTATGTGATAATTCTTAATACTTGCATATAACTCAGTGGTTGCATAAACCACAATCATAAACTCACAATCTAAAATAACGTCTATAATCTCTTGGCCTTTGGTTGAATATAGATACACACACACATTCATGCTAAGGCGCTAGTCTACGTAGAACTCTATGAATTGGAGATGATCAGTTTTTCTGGGCTATCCTCTCTTATCTGTCTATGGAACATCAGAGATTATAGAATCACAGCTCAAAAATTTATCAGTCTTGGGTAACCCTTACAGTGTGAATGATTGAGGATATTTGTTTTTGGCCTGGTTATTTAGACAGTATATGGAAAACAACTGAAGCATTCAGTGGAAGGTTTTGCACAGAATATTTAATAAAACATGGACTTTCTCCAGCATGAGGATGGAGACTCCACAAATGGGTTAACTTCATCCTCCTGCCCAATCAGACTAAGTCAAACGATTGCCACGCCTCCTGCTGGGCTGGATCCTAACCCAGTTACGACTTAGTCTTCAGCCCATCAGGACGCTCTTCGTTGGCTCCTCTGTTGTAGGCAGGTTGTATTCCCATTTGTGGACTCTCTATTCTAACAATTATTGCTGTGGCTACAGCAATTATTACAGCTTTCCTGGGGTAGTCGTGCTGTCAGCCATAACAGATAGCCAGACAGCCAGGAAAGCACGATCGTCTCCAGATGATCAGCGGGCCGGCAGGCTCCGCGGGGGAGGGGGGTCGCTGATCCAGCAGCACCCCAAATCAAACTAATTGACATTTAAGAGCCTGGGAAGACTGCCCAAGGCAGTCTGAAGAGGCTCAGCAAGCGGCGATCATTCCGACGATCAGCTGAGCCACGGAGCTTTTCCGGGAGGCAGCCGATCGCTCCAGTGGCCTAAAGCTCCGAAGATAAAAAAAAAATTTCTGGTGCCTGGGGAGAGAAGCGAGCTCATACGGAGCTCCCAAAATCTAAAAAAAGGCTGCTCCTCTGTTCCCTGCCTCGGCTGAGGTTTTCAGGGAGATAGGCACACCGGATTTGGCGGGCTCATTGCAGCCGCCATTTTGGCCATTATAACGGTTTGGCCATCCAAAATATAAAATTCACAGGACCGCAGGGAGGGTCTCCCCTGCTACCTCCCCATTTGCATAACGCCTCTGGCTTGATTACAACTTGGGGAGAGCTGAACCAGGTCAACTGAAGGGTCTTTCTGGGCTACTGGGCCTACACTGCAGGGCCCCACGTGCCGGCCGCCATTTTGTAAGCCTCATGCCTGCCTCTTTCTGTCCGGCCGCCATTTTGTACAGCCTCATTGCACACCTGCCACCATTTCTGCCCAAGGCAGTTTAAACCTACCATCATCAGCGGCATTGGAGCAGCAACGACTATTGGAGCAGTGACCAGCCTGGCTGGTAGCTCCCCAGTGCGCAAGGGCCAGTGTCTGGTCCAGTCGCCAACACCAATAGGAGCCATAACCGGCCTAGCTGGTTCTGGGACTGAAAGAACCCCAGTGCTCCATCTAATTGTCTGAATTCTTGGCTTATGCTGAGAGGCTCAACAGCGATGGCAGACAATTCCGATCCTAAGGCCGCCCACGGTGGTCCAGCGTCCCCAGCAAAGAAGAGGCGCAAGTCCTCAAAGCTGGAAGCAGCTGGCAAACTGAAGGCCAAGGCCAAGGCCATCTCAAGTAAGACCCCTTCCAAAGCAGCTGAGAAGGAGGCCAACAGGCGGCACCTGGCATTGGAGAGGCAGTTTTCAAGAGCTCAGAAACAACAGCCAGGCCCAGATGTCACTGCTTCTTCCGCGGGGACTCTGTTCGAGCCTTTTTCTGCTCCTTCCGTCCCTCCATTTCAGACCGCATGGTCTCCCGAAGCTGAGACCACGCAGGGGCAGGAAATACTGAGTCACCCAACTTGCCCTCAATGGCCAACTCAGCCACATGCGGCACGGTCCGCACCTGAGGCCACATTTACACCAACTGCAGCAGGGCTCCGATCTGTGGGTCCTCAGGAATTTTCATCTGAGCAGTTCCAGGCCTTGATAGCCCAGGCTGTCTCCCAGGGTGTGGCCTCTGCCCTTCAGAAAACCAGGCCAGAAACAGCCGTCCCTCCTGGTCCACCCCAATATCAGTCAGAGCCGGCGGATTATGCCCAATCCATCATCTCTGACCATTCCTCCCAGGGTGTAGGCAGGTACCCGGAGGAATATGAGCCGGGTGAGATTCACCTTTCTGAGGAGGAGGAGACAGCACCTGATCCTGTTCCGTTTGTTGGGCTCTTTGACCCATCCTTATTCAAAGCCCTTTTAAATAAGGCAATTGCTTCGGCTAATATTGAGACGGAACAAGAGGAACCCCCTCCCTCCACGGATCAGGTCTCAAATCCGTTGTTCACAGAACCCTCTGTCTCTCAAAAGAAAATCCCTTGTCCTCCCTTGTTTCTGAACACCATCAAAAAGCAGTGGTCAGCTCTGGCTTCACCGCCCTCGCTGACCACTTCAGACAAGAGATTGTTTAATGTGGCCTCTTCTCTGTCTGATTTGCTTGAGGTCCCATTGGTGGACCAGGCCATCACTCCCCTAGTCTCCCCATCCACCGTATCCGGTGACATGGCTGAGGCTTTAAAGCCAGAGGACAGGAGGTCCGAGTTTTCCCTTCGCAGGTCACACCAAGCCTCGGCGTGGTCGGTGAAGGCATCCACGGCTACCTCATTTTTCGCCAGGACCTCCATAATGTGGCTGCGTGAGCTCCAAGCCACGATACCCCAGGACCAGGTGCGTGTACACCAAACCTTGGGTAAGCTCCTGGCGGCGTCGGAATTTATGGCTGATGCCTCACTACACGCAGCCAGATTTTCTGCGCGGACCATGGGCTACAATGTGGCTGCTCGCAGACTGCTGTGGTTAAAACAGTGGAGGGCGGACCAAAAGGCAAAGTGGCGCCTGGCCACCGCCCCTTACACCGGCGGTCAACTGTTTGGGGAGTCTCTCTCTCCATACCTAGTGGAGGACCGCAATAAGCGTAGGGTTATGTCTCACCTCAACAAACGCGGGGACAGACGCGCTCCTTCGGACTACCGAAGAGCGCCCTTTCGTGCATACACGGGTCCAGGGTGGGGGCCGCCCGCTCGGCCTTTTCCTCCCAGACCTGACCGACCATGGGAGCGACGTGGACCCAGACCCAGACAACAGGCACAAAGCAAGCGGCCCTTTCTTGGGGGCGGAGGCCGTCCTTTCAGACGGGGTAAATTACTCCAGGGACGGGATCCCCATAGGAGGCAGACTCTCCCTGTTTGCAGACCACTGGGAGAGCATTACAACAGACTCCTGGGTGCTCCGAACAATCAAGGATGGTCTGTCCCTAACATTTCTCTCCGCACCCCCGGATCGATTCATAGCTTGCCCGAGGCCTCGGCGGCTGGACAAAAAGAGGCTCATGCAACAGGCCATTCGTCATCTTCTGGACATAAGGGCCATAGAGCCGGTTCCCACTGTCCAGAGAGGGCAGGGATTCTACTCCATCCTCTTTGTGGTACCCAAGTCCTCAGGAGGATGGAGAGCAATCCTGGACCTCAAGGGTCTCAATTCCCATGTCAAATACGAGAGGTTCAAAATGCAGATGCTCCAGTCCATTCTGGCTGGCATCAGACGGGGCGACCTCTTGACATCAATAGACCTCACGGAGGCCTACTTGCATATCCCCATTATTCCCAGCCATCGCAGGTTCCTCAGGTTTTATTTTGCCGGGCACCATTTCCAATACCGAGCCCTACCATTCGGCCTTTCTTCCGCCCCAAGAATGTTCACAAAAATCTTGGCGGCATTATTAGCCCACCTGAGGCTAATACCTGTGCGAATACAGTGTTACCTGGACGACATCCTAATTCAGTCTTCGTCCGTCCAGGCAGCCCAGTGGGATCTCAACCACACCATTGGAGTACTACAGGCCCACGGGTTTTCCATAAATTTCCAGAAGAGCCACACTGTTCCATCCACCCGTCTGCTGCACCTGGGGGCGATCATAGACACGATGCGGTGCATGGTCTACCTGTCTCCGGAGCGTCAAGACAGTATCCGGTCTCTGGTGCTCCAGATACAGGAGGATCGATTGGTATCACTGGCCACTCTCCAAGCTCCTAGGGAAGATGGTCTCGTGCATGTCAATCGTTTCATGGTCCAGATTGCACTCCAGGCACCTGCAATGGCTCCTCCTACCATTTCAGAGGCTAGGCACGAGCTCCTCCACTCGCAAGGTCAGGGTTCCCATTCAGACCTTGCACTCCCTACAATGGTGGTTATCTCCGGCATTGGCAAAGGGGTCCTTATTCAAGGAACCTCTCCGTATCACCCTAACCACAGACGCCAGTCTGTTTGGATGGGGAGCTCACCTCCAGTCTCAGTTGGCTCAGGGCCGGTGGTCTCAACTGGACCGCAGCACAACATAAACTGGTTGGAGCTCAGGGCCATACATCTTGCCCTCCTACACTTCAGGAGCAAGGTAGCAGGGCAACATGTGCTGGTCCTTACGGACAATGTCGTGGCCAAGGCTCACGTGAATCGCCAGGGGGTAACCCGGTCTAGAGACCTCATGACAGAGGCCCACCTGCTAGCTTCTTGGGCAGAGTCCAACCTCTCCTCCCTCAGGGCGGAACACATCTTGGGGGTAGCGAACCGGCAGGCGGACTCCTTGAGCAGATCGACGTTAGATCACTCAGAGTGGCGCCTGGATCCCTCCATCTTCATGGAGGTCTCGAACCAATTCGGACAACCGGTAATAGATCTGTTCGCCTCGCCGCTGAACGCTCAGCTCCCGAGATTCTTCTCCCGGTTCCCTTCCAGCGGGGCGGAGAGGGTGGATGCGCTACGCAGCCCCTGGCCCAGGGAACGGCTTTACGCCTTCCCTCCCCTTCCCCTGATCCCAGCAGTCATCCGCAAGCTGCTGCTGGAACGGGCGGAGTTAATATTGATCGCCCCATACTGGCCCAGACGTCCTTGGTTCGCAGATCTTGTGGATCTCTCCGTCTCTTCCCCATGGAGAATCCCCCCCAACCGCATTGCCCTGAGTCAGGGAACCTTACAGCACCCAGAACCTCAGTGGCTCCAGTTAGCCGCCTGGCACTTGAGCGGCAACTGCTAACAAGGGGATCCTATTCACTGAGGGTCATAAAGATGATTCAAGCCTGCAGGTGCCCCTCCACGAATAGGATATATGACTCCACCTGGAAAAATTTTAGCCTCTGGTGCGCTAAGGCGCCCCTCCACGAATAGGGTATATGACTCCACCTGGAAAAATTTTAGCCTCTGGTGCGCTAAGAGCCAATTAGATTTTTCCTCACTTACCATTCCAAAAGTATTAGAATACCTGTTGGAGGGATTGGACAAGGGCCTATCGCCCAGCACCATCCGTCGACAGGTCGTAGCACTGTCAACCGTGTTACAATGCGAAGACTCCACCTCTTTATCTCAGCACCCTATGGTGCACTCCTTTCTCAAAGGGGCAATCAATACCAGGCCACCGGTGGTACACCGTTATCCCTCTTGGGACCTACCAAAGGTTCTACAAGCCCTCACATCGGGGCCTTTTGAACCCATTGGAGCATGCAATCTCCGCCTCTTGTCTATGAAGGTCGCCTTCCTGGTAGCTGTAACATCGGCCAGGCGCATATCGGGACTGGCGGCTCTCTCGGTAAGGGAAGATCTGTGCACCTTTCATGCAGATTGGGTGGTCCTTCGGCTAGACCCTTCATTTGTCCCCAAGGTTAATACCTTGTTCCACAGGGCCCAGGAGATAGTCCTTCCTAACTTTTGTCCCAATCCGTCCCATGATTTGGAATGTAAGTGGCATACTCTGGATGTGTGTAGAGCGCTGAAACATTACATCAAGCGCACCGCCGCTGTTCGAAGGTCGGAGGCGCTTTTTATTTCCTTTCACCCCTCTTCCATGGGTCAGAAAGTGTCTGCTTCAATGATTGGTAGATGGATTAAAGCTTGCATAGCGTGGGCTTATCAGGCACACTCCTTGCCCGCTCCTGGCCGCATCACGGCCCATTCCACACGCAGCGCGGCAACATCAGCAGCTTGGACCACGCAAGCTTCCATCACCGAAATCTGTAAGGCAGCGACCTGGTCCTCGCCTTCTCCCTTCATAAGGCATTACAAGATGGACAAATATGCCTCCGCAGACGCCTCCTTTGGCCGGAGGGTTTTGCAACAGGTGGTCACGTCCACCGGGACACAGGCCCAGACTGCTTCCCTCCCTTAGGGACAGTTGGCTTTGGTATCTCCCATTTGTGGAGTCTCCATCCTCATGCTGGAGAAGGGGCGTTGTCTTACCTGAACGCCTTTTCTCAGCATGACGATGGAGACTCCACCACCATCCCCTCGGCGAGCTGTCTGGCCCTGTGTAAGGGGCAGGAGGAGCCAACATGTCCAATTATGTCTTCTGTGCTTCGCCTCGTCGTAACTGGGTTAGGATCCAGCCCAGCAGGAGGCGTGGCAATCGTTTGACTTAGTCTGATTGGGCAGGAGGATGAAGTTAACCCATTTGTGGAGTCTCCATCGTCATGCTGAGAAAAGGCGTTCAGGTAAGACAACGCCCCTTCTGTTGAATACTGCATAACACCCTGATTAAGTGAGTAAGAGCAGAGGTCCCCAATCTTTTGAGCACCAGAGACTGGTTCCGTGGAGAGAGGTTTTTCTGTGGACTGGAGGGGGCGTAGTTTCATATACTGCCTGCATCCCGTGGATGGGGCTTTGCTTGTTTGCGCCGACCGGTTTATGGCATGCTGCGGACTGGTGCCAGTCCATGGACCGGGGGTTGGGGACCCCTGAGTAAGAGAGAAAGATGGAAAAGATGGCAACTGTGGATCCATGCTGCAGCTAAAGTTGTTGAATTGGTTGATTTTATGTTTTCTGGTAAATGTTTTTATACTCCAGATTTTAAACATCAAGATTTTTGGACTGCAAATGACACTTATTCGTATAAATACCTTCTATTTCTGAAACTGCAGTACTGTTGTGACTCATAGTTGCCAAAATGGTGTAGCAGTTCTTCTCATAACTTCAGCAGAAGCTATTCTAGAATAGTCATAGACTTTTCCCAGGTGACATATTAAGATGGGGTTATTTCAGTGCACTGTATTGTGGCTGCTAGCCAACAACTCTGTCAGGAGTTGGAAGAGTGTAAAGATGTGGCAGCTTGTGCAGCTTTGAGACATACAATCTCTCTCTAAATTCAGGCAAGATAGCATAGCCTTTTTACCTGTCTCTTCAGATGCAAACTCTAAGCACAGATGAGTTTAAAATAAAAAGAAGTATCTGTGGGTCATTGGTCTTCAGCTTTAATTCAGGATTGTAGCCAAGAGTGTTTCTAACCTTTGCCATTGATGACCTCATATCATTTCCAATAACACTGTTTTTATTTTAGGTGTGGCCAGCAACCAAGTAGCGTGCTTTTCAACTAAATCTCATTGTGTTTGCATATATTTCAGGAAAAGTTTACCTTGAATTGCAACAGTGTCTAACTGCATTAAACAGTGTATGTTTACAATAATGTAAATGCCACCAGAGCTGGGAAACCCATCAAAGAAAAGAATTGCAATATTTGTTTCCCTGCTCACTGGGAAATCAGTGGTGAACAGACTGGCTGATTAAAATTTGCTTCTACTTTTCAAAACTTACAGGCCTCTCTTGCCATCTGGAATGTTTGGCTTTGCAGGAGCTTGATAACGTGTCTTGTAATGGATAAAATTAGCAGTTAAGATGGATTTGTTCTTAAGTGTTGTTGTCCCAGCTGAAATTATGATCCTATCATTATTGAAGTGTTCATCTAATACCATGCATTCCATGTTTCTCTCAGTAATTGCCCTTATATGTGTACAGGTAGTCCTTGACTTACAACAGTTCATTCAGTGATCATTTGAAGTTACAACAGCACTAAAAAGTGACTTAGGACAATTTTTCACACTTATGAACATTGCAGTATCCCCATGGTCACATGATTTATATTCAGATGCTTGATAACTGACTCACGTTTATGATGGTTGCAGTGTCCCAGGATCATGTGATCACTTTTTGCCACCTTCTGACAAGCAAAGGCAATGGGAAGATTGACTTAACAACCATGTTACTAATTTAACAACTGCAGTGATTCAGTTAACAAATGTGGCAAGAAAAGTTGTAAAATGGGGCAAAACTCACTTAACAAATTTCTGACTTAGCAACATAAATTTTGAGCTCAATTGCAGTTGTACGTCGAGGACTATGTACAACTAGGTCCCCAAAATGGTGCCCAGTTATGCTGATATGCCAACAGTCTCCCTGTTATCAGATTTTCTTTCCCACTTGCATTTCTATATATTAAAAATGTCCTCAAAAACTCAATACGGTACAACAACAGAAGAGGAGAAGCTGGCATGTTCTAAAGCAGGGGTCTTCAAACTTGGCTCTTTTATGACTTGTGGACTTCAACTCTCAGAATTCCTCAGCCAGGCATGCTGGCTGAGGAATTCTGGGAGTTGAAGTCCACAAGTCATAAAAGGGCTAAGTTTGAAGACCCCTGTTCTAAAGCTAGGCAACAATCTTAAGCATCATCATTGTTTTTTGGAATGTATTTATATTCCCAAATAAGCCCATAAACCTTTTTAGGAAATAAAGCTGAGGAGCCCAGTATCTTATTTGGAGGTGACCCACCTATATGGAAAAGTGGCAAGAATGTGTTTGTGTGTGTGGGGGGGGGGGAGATAGAGAAGATAAAAGGTAGTCTTTTGATAAATTGGTACTTGGTAACTGGCAGTGCTCACTGTAGTATCTATTTTGAATAAGCAGCCTGCTGTTAAAGGGCTAAACATGCCCTCATCCTTCCAGGTAAGATCCCCCCGATCTAAAAATGGTTGGAGAACCCTGATGTAGAATTCTCAGCCAGGCTGGTGAACAGCCATGTGACATGACAACAGTTTTTGTATTAGTAACTCATTTGGCAAATGAGTTCCAGGCTTCCAAAAATCAGAAATTTATTCTCTCTCAGTTACATGAACCCCCTAAAGCCAGAATGGTAAAACAATTCTCCAGCATGAAGAATGGAGAATCCACCGATGGGTTGAATCTGACCTCCTGCCCATTTAGACCAAGTCAGTCAAAGCTGCCACACCTGTCCTGGCTCAGGCCATGCCCCCAGTTTCGATTTGGTCTCAGCCCGGACGGACGTGACTACTTTGGCTCCCAGTCTTTGAGGAAAGCAGGTTTAGTTAGCAATTTCCATTGGTGGATTTTCCTTTCTTCTGTTTTCCCCCGATCAGTGCTGGGATCAGCACTGTTCCAGATTGTGACTTCTTCACAATCAATTTTTTTTTCCTCTAGTATATTTGTGTGTGTGTGTGAGTTCTCCGAGGTCCAGGCAGAAGAAGAACATCATGGCTGCAAAATCTAAGGGACTGGTTTGGACAAAACTCAGCAGCACTTTTTCGTGCGGCTGCTGATAAAAACAGGATCGCCAACATGATCGCCCGCGTCCGATAACGGATATGGCACAAGAAGAAGAAGAAGAAGTGTGAGTTCTCCCTCATAGCCGATCATTTTGGGCACCGCACGGCGACTCCCCCCCCTTCGGGTTATTATTATTTGCTGTGGGTGTTTTTCACCCTTTAAGAGGGTCTCTGTTTATAGAAGGAGAGTGCCCTTGGGTTTTCAGGCTGATCAGTGCCTGAAATTCATTGCCGATAGTCGCGGCTGCCATTTTGGGCGCCGGACGAAAATCAGCTTGTTTTCGTTTCCATTGTTTTTTCTGGTTTGCTTTAACTGTTGGTTGCTCTCAGAAGTGTGGGGGAGAGTGAAATTGCTTCCTCACCAGATTCTATTGAGTCCTGAATTTTGTTTACCGACAGTCACGGCCGCCATTTTGGTGACCTTACAGAGATCGGGTCCCCCCTTCTTTCTCCATTCAGGATTTCATTTGTTATCTTCTCCTTACTGGGTACTGCTGTGAGCAGGGTAACTAATTGCTGTGGTCAAGCTGCCTGAGCATTCACAAGGCCGTGCGCAGATTGTTCTAGTAACAGGAGAAAGGCTACCCCCGATCACGAGGCAGTCTGGAAAGCCCCAGATTTCCTCACTGATCTCGCGGCCGCCATTTTGGAGGCCTCGCGATTCAACTGCATTTATTATTGCATTGGGAGCTGCAGCAGTTTGTGATCCAGTTTAACCAGTCACACATAGGTGGGGGATTCACCAGATAAGGATTTTATCTGCTCTGAATTATTAGCGGCTGCCAATTTGGATGCAGCAAACAATCAACCACTGAACTCCGGAGGGAGCAGTCAAGGAATTTTCAGGACACTGTTGTGTTCACATGGTTTTCACAAAAGCTCATCTGTGACATTGGCATTGCCACCTCAAAATTAACTGCTGCTGGCCACCAGGGCTCTGCCTGGCCTCAAATTGCAGCTCAAATACAGTGGTGCCCTGTATTTTTCACTGCATTTATTGGCCTTCCTCAGGCCTAACTAGGCTATACCTAGGCTATTGCCTTTTCTAGCATACTAATTGGGCCTTGCCAGTTTCAGCCTGTTGCCATAATCTGCATCTAGTGACACGCCCTCAAAATACCCTGCGTCACTAAGTGAGACACGTGTGATCCCATCACTAAACGCGACCTTGACCTTGCAGGGAGGATTCTCGCACCTGTTCATCATCTTTAGTGATGAGCGACGACCGTCGCTAAGTGTGACTCCGAGCTTGCCAGTGGGCCGGACCATCACAGATCCACGTGCAGGCCAGTCCCACCTTGGTGGTTAACAGCCGCATCTCTTGCAGACCGAGACGCTTCAGCACCCCACTGAAAACTCTCGCGTTACAATGGCAGATAACACTGCGCCACAGGCTTCCACCTCTGGTGGACAAACTAAGCATAAGTCCTCTAGTCAGGAGGCAGCTGCAAAAAGTAAGGCCAAAACTAAGGCCGGTCTAGACAAACGGGCCTCCAAAGCGGCAGATAAACAGGCCAGCCGTCGACATCGTGCCTTGGAGAAACAGTTCTCCCGTGCACAGAAACTGGCTGTGGAGGAGAGGATCATACCTCCGACTACCACAATGGCGGCACTGCCATGCAGCCCAGGCCCCGAGCCCACCCCGATGGCATGGTCCCCAGAGTGGGACCCAGACCAGGGGTTCTCAACTGGCCATTATCAGGAGCACCTCTCCCTTTTTGAAGAGGCACCGGGCACCCAGCAAATGCAAACACCTGAGGCCACATTTACCCCAACTGCAGCAGGGCTCAGGTCCCCTGAGGGACCACCTCTTGGGAGTCAGTTACAGGCTCCAACAGACACATTTACTCCCACTGCAGCGGGTCTTTGCACTCTAGAAGAGCCAGCATTCTCAGCTCATCTACAAGCCATGGTCTTGCAAGCCATTGCCCAAGCTATGGTGTCCACAGCGCATCCACAGATGGCCTTCGCTCCTAGGTCCTCTTTAACATCACCAGACTTTGCCAGACCTGGTGCTTCACATTATACCACAGAACAGGGAGAGGGCTCTGTTTCCCCCTCTCACTCACTTGGCAGCGAGGCCTCAGAATACCCGGAGTTTGGATGCACGGAGGGAGAGTGGTCGGAGGATGAGGAGCCTACTCAAGAACCTCCTCCCCTTATTCCCGTCCTTGCTCCGCAAGGCCTGTGCGACCAGCAAATTTGATCCAGAGCAACCTCAGGTTCCTGAACAGGTTCCAGATCGGGTCACTAGCCCACTGTTCTCTGAGCCGGTCATTACACATAAGCAGATTCCTTGCCCTCACATGTTCTTAAAAAATATTCAGGGTCAATGGGAATCTCAAGGATCATTTCCCCCCGTAGGGGGAACTGACCGTAAGCTGATGGATACGGTGCAGGTTCTGAATGAGGCGCTGGAGATCCCTGAGGTGGACGAGTCCTTAACCCCCCTGTTTTCAGACTCCAAGGTACCTGGTGACATGGCGGAGGTTCTGAAGGCCGAGGATAAAAAGTTGGAGGCTTCGTTCCGCAGGGCTCATCAGGCCTCGGCATGGGCAATAAGAGCGTCCACCTCAACTTCCTTCTTCGCACGGATCTCGCTCATTTGGCTCCGTCAACTCCAGGCCAGAATTCCCCTTGAGGAGGTAAGAGTCCATCAGGACTTAACTAAGTTACTAGCGGCCTCGGAGTATATGGCCGATGTGTCTCTGCACGCTGCCCGATTCTCGGCCCGTGCTATATCTTCCAACATCGCTGCACGGAGGTTGTTATGGCTTAAGAATTGGAGGGCTGACACAAAGCACAAATGGCGGGTGGCAGCGGCCCCGTACCGTAGCGGCCGTCTCTTTGGTGAAGCCCTGACTCCCTATCTAGTGGAAAACAGGGAGAAACGTAGGGTGATTTCTCACCTCTCTAGACGGTCGGCCCGACGGTTCATCCCGTATTCCCGCCGACAGTCCTTTCGCTCCGGACTGGATTCCTCCTCAAGCCAGTCCTCCCGGCCCTTTCCTGCGGGACCGTACCGTACATTTGACCGGTCCGGATATAGAGACAGATCCAGGCATCAGGTTCAGGGCAAGCGATACTTTTGTGGCAGGGGCGGCCGTCCCTTCCGTAAATCAAAGTGACTCAGGAAGGGCCTCTCCCATAGGTGGCAGGCTAACTTGCTTTTTCCACCAATGGGAGACCACGACCACGGACTCTTGGGTGTTAAGCACCATCAGAGATGGATTGTCTCTGGAGTTCGTGACCTGCCCCCCCCCCCGACGTTTTCTGTCATGTCCCCCTCCCAGGAACCCAGTAAAAAAGGGCCTTATGACAGAGGCCATTCAGCACCTATTAAAAATAAAAGCCATAGAGAGGATGCCAGAGGATCAGTTAGGAAGAGGTTTTTACTCCATACTGTTTGTGGTTTCAAAATCCTCAGGGGGATGGAGGGCGATACTTGACCTCAAAGGCCTGAACTCCCATCTCTCATACCGGAAGTTCAAAATGCAGACGCTCCAGTCCATCTTGGCCAGCGTCAGGCGAGGAGACCTCATGACGTCAATAGATCTGACGGAGGCGTATCTTCACATACTGATGCATACAAACCACAGGCAATTTCTCCACTTTTGCTACTGCAACAGCCATTACCAATACAGAGCACTACCGTTCGGCCTATCGTCGGCCCCCAGGGTTTTCACCAAGATCCTAGTGGTACTCGCCGCACATCTTCGGTTGGTGCCGGTGCACCTACAATGCTACCTGGACGACATTCTCATTCAGTCGTCCTCGGTCTGGTCAGCCCAGGCGGACTTGGCTCTCACCATAAAGACACTGCAGGACCATGGGTTCTCGGTCAATTTTCAAAAGAGCCAGATGATTCCCGCAACCCGCATTCTACACTTGGGCGCGGTCATAGACTCAAACCTCTGCCAGGTCTTCCTGTCTCGGGAACATCAGGACAGCATTCGCGCCATGGTCCTCAAGGTCCGCAGGGAGTGTGTAGTGGCACTTGCTATCCTTTCCCAGTTGCTGGGAAAGATGATATCATGCATAGCAATAGTGCCCTGGGCCAGACTACATTCCAGAAACCTTCAATGGTTCCTGCTCCCATTCCAACGACTGGGCACAAGCTCTTCCAACCAAAGGGTGCCATTACAGACCCTAGGATCCCTTCTGTGGTGGACCTCCCCAGCGTTGGCCAGAGGATCACTGTTCAAGGATCCCAAGAGGCTAACCTTGACTACAGACGCCAGTCTGTTTGGCTGGGGAGCACATTACCAGTCCCAGTTGGCTCAGGGCCGGTGGTCCCGGTCAGATCTGAAGCACAATATCAACTGGCTGGAACTCAGAGCTATTCATCGGGCCCTTCGCCACTTCCGCAAAGAGATTGCGAGACAACACGTGCTGGTCCTCACGGACAACATGGCGGCAAAAGCCCATGTAAACCGTCAAGGCGGTACCTGATCCCGGTCCCTTATGGCGGAGGCTCAGCTATTGGGATCATGGGCAGAGAAAAATCTCCTCTCCCTGAAAGCCGAATACATCTTGGGAGAGGCAAATCGGCAGGCGGACTATCTAAGCCAGACCATAGTAGACCACTCAGAGTGGGGCCTACATCCAGACCTATTCGAGGAAATATCCGAGAGGTTCGGCGACCGATCCTGGATCGGTTCGCCTCACCGGCGAACTCACAGCTACCAAGGTTCTTCTCCCGGTTCCCATCTCTGGGAGCGGAGCGGTCAGACGCCCTTCGCAGCACATGGCCCCAGGGCCTACTGTATGCCTTCCCACCTCTCCCTCTGATTCCGGCAGCCATCAGGAAGCTGCTGCAGGAATGGGCAGAGGTCATATTCATAGCACCACACTGGCCGAGAAGGCCGTGGTTCGCCGACCTCGTGAGCCTGTCAGTGGTTCCGCCGTGGAGGATTCCTCCGGATCGGATAAGGCTCATACAGGGAGTCATCACCCATAGCCTCAGTGGCTCCAGTTAGCCGTTTGGCACTTGAACGCCACCTCTTGATTCAAGACTCCTACTCATCTGAGGTGATTTCCATGATACAAGCCTCTAGGTGACCGGCAACCAATCGCATCTACGACTCTACATGGCGTAGTTGGTGCGAAACACGTCAATTGTCTATATCAGCAGTAACTATTCCTCAGATCCTAGACTATTTGTTGGAAGGTGTTAACAGGGGCCTACTGCCCAACACTATACGCAGACAAGTTGCGGCCTTGTCCACAGTGTTCTCCTGTGATAATGCAGAGCCGCTGGCCCAACATCCCATGATCCGTTCCTTCATTAAAGGGGTCGTCAACAGTCGTCCGTCTGTAGTGCATAGATACCCAACTTGGGAGTTACCAAAGGTATTACGGGCCCTCACAGGGTCACCTTTTGAGCCTCTTCGGACCTGCAGTCTTAGGTCCTTATCCCTCAAGGTCGCCTTTTTGGTCGCAGTTATTTCGGCCAGGCGTATCTCAGAGCTGGCAGCTCTTTCAGTCAGAGAGGACCTGTGTGTTTTTCATACGGATAGGGTTGTCTTACGTTTAGACCCCTCCTTTATTCCCAAGGTCAATACTGCTTTCCATAGGGCGCAGGAGGTTGTGTTGCCTGATTTTTGTCCCAACCCGTCCCATGATCTGGAACGACGATGGCACACTTTGGATGTCCGCAGGTCACTGCGATATTATGTCAAGCGGATTGCGCCTTTCCGCAAATCTGAAGCCCTTTTTATCTCATTCCATCCGGCCTCTAAGGGTCAGAAGGTTTTTTCTTCCACCATTGGCAGGTGGATCAGGGCGTGCATTGTGGAAGCGTATCATGCTTGTTCCTTGTCAGCTCCGCAGCATGTCACGGTGCATTCCACTCGAAGTGCTGCTACATCTGCGGCATGGGCTACACAGGCCTCTATAATTGACATCTGTAGGGCGGCGACATGGTCTTCGCCTTCCCCCTTCGTGCGCCATTATAAGATTGATAGGTTTGCCTCGGCGGAGGCCTCTTTTGGTCGCAGGGTACTACAGCAAGTGGTGCTGGCGACAGGGACACTGGCCCAAGCTGCTTCTCTCCCAGAGGGACAGTAGGGTTTTGGTATGTCCCATCGGTGGATTCTCCATTCTTCATGCTGGAGAAGGGGCGTTGTCTTACCTGAACGCCTTTTCTCAGCATGATGAATGGAGAATCCACACCCATTCCTTTTGCGCAGTTGGGCGCAGTGTTAGGGATCTGGGAGCCAACACATCGTGCAGTCATTGCTTCGTCCTCATCGAAACTGGGGGCGTGGCCTGAGCCAGGACAGGCGTGGCAGCTTTGACTGACTTGGTCTAAATGGGCAGGAGGTCAGATTCAACCCATCGGTGGATTCTCCATTCATCATGCTGAGAAAAGGCGTTCAGGTAAGACAACGCCCCTTCTAACCCTGATTTGGATGGCCTTGTGCAAATAACAAGTTTTCCCTTGGATTTATTATTTGATGTATATCATGTATTTTCATTCAGGAGCTTAAGGCAGCATATGTAGCTTTCTCAACTCCTAATTTTTCCCACAACAATCCTATGTGGGTTGGCTGAGGAGAGGGATTTGAGTGAGTTTTCATGGTTGAGGGTAGCTTGGATCCTGGGTTTCTGGGCTTTTATTCCAGCACTTTAACTGTACCATCACACTGGCATTTAATATTGGATGTAAAAAATAAAACATCCTCAATAAAATCAGAAAGTATCCTTACTAAATAAACAGAACATAAGACGGGAAGTGATAAGGCATCCACACAGGCATTTATTCGTTGCATTCCAAGCAATTGTCTGGGGCTGATTTTATGCTGCATTTGACTTATGGCATTATTTTTCTATTTGACATTCTTTTCTCTTGCAAGTAGCTTTACTACTGTAAAAGCTTGTAAGCTGTAGTTAGAAGAATATACATCTACAGGTAGTCCTCGACTTATGACCACTTTTGAGCCCAAAATTTCTGCTGCTAAGCGAGACATTTGTTAAGTAAATTTTGTCCCATTTTATGACCTTTCTTGTCACAGTTATTAAGTGAATCACTGCAGTTGTTAAGTTAGTAATATGGTTGTGAAGTGAATATGGCTTTCCCATTGACTTTGCTTGTCAGAAAGTTGCAAAAAGCGATCACATGATTCCGGGACACTGCAACTGACATAACTATGAATCAGTTGCCAAGCATCTGAATTTTGATCACAAGACCATGGGGATGCTGCAGTGGTTGTAAGTGTGAAAAACACTCATAAGCCTTTTTTTTTCCACTGCTGTAACTTCAAATGGTCACTAAATGAACTGTTATGAGTCACGGACTACCTCTATTGTGTTCCAGAGACACATGTTGCAAAGTAGATTTAGTACATGTCTGACTTTATTCTGGTTAAATGTATAGCTTTGCAAATACGTTTCCTTAACCTTCTCTCTTTTCCCCCACCACACCCAATGTTCCAGATTTTTGATTGATTTCTATCAAGTTATAGGCACAACAACTTATGGATCCCTGTTTATTAAGAATATCCTGTATTGTTTTTCTAAGCATGAGTAGCTTGTAATTTCCTCTTCTCTGAATTGGATTTTAGATTTTAGAAGTAAAATGCGTAAGAAAAAATTGGGAACTTTCTGCTTTTTAAATACCATTGTGTCTGCATATGTGAGAAAGAAAGGCGTGCGTGTGTGAAAGAGAGGGAGAGAACACTTTTCTCTGAATGAACCAAGGCAAAAGGCAGCTGCTTCCTGGCATAAGAGAGTGAGCAGCAATTATAAGAAAAATTGACTTGAATCAAGAGCTCAGTCTTACACCAGATTGTCACAGAATAATGTGTTAGACAGCTCTATGCTGTCTCAGGCCGCCTACATGCCAAACTCAATGGGCTCTTTGTTCCAGACCACATTAAAAGAATGCATGAGCTAATGGGGTGGTGGGAGTTTTAATGTAGCTCTAGTATCCTGAAGGTCTTGCTAAATTTCCCAGCGGGTCCCACTGTTTCCTGTTCCCTTCTTGCTTAAAGATGGAACTTTGTAGATAGCACAGATTTGTTTCCAAATGGCAAGAATGGCCTTTTTTAAATGAATGGGATGGTCTCCCCATCCCACCTTCTTTACTGCATTACAACAGCAACTTTGGTTTTCAAAGCTGGATGACAGTATTGTCATACACAGTGGGCTTTGTGCTGGAAATGCTTCAAATGGTACTAGCATCTAGAAGACTAAATTAACAATAATAACAATAGATTTTTCCTCTTTTCCCCCCCAACCAAAAAGCTCTTAAGTCACCAGCATTTAAGAAGTATGTGGAAGAATGTAATAATGAATTTGCAACAGCAGCTGGGGATTCCTGCCAGGAATTAAAGTCATTAAACACCCAGAGGGCCCATAGTTGTCTATCTCTGATGTAGAGAAACAAAAGAAAGGTTTGTGTGGCATTCAAAAAACATCACTATTGACATCAAGTAAGCTGCCCTGGAGAGAGGGAGCAGTGATCCCCCCCCTTCTAAGGGTGGGACAGCACCATCAAAAGGTCTTAAAGCCAGACCCCTCCTGTGGCTTCTGAAAAAGAGGGAGGGAGGGGGAGCCTGAAAGGGGATTTAATCCTGGATGAGCATGGGCCTGACTCGCAAGAGACTATAGTGAGAAGTCAGTCTTCCTAAGCTTTGCCCATTCAGGTGCTTCACAGAATAACAGGGACCTGATGTGTGTGTTTGTGTGCATGCATGTGCAGACATGCACATAGACTTGCAGAGGAGTAGAATTACAGTGGTATACTTTGACATTGTGTTCCTAGCTAGGTACTACATCGTACATGGTCTCCCAGGTTTGAATATTGCATTTGAAGATTGGGACAGGGGCACAGTTGAAGTTCATTGCCACAGCAGGATTCTTGGGGGACAGGACTTCATGAATAGGCAGGTTATGTGTTCTACCAGTTTGTTATTTGCCCATTTCATACCTTAGATTTAGCTTCTACTGAAAAGGAGAGGTTTTTTTATTTCTCTGAAAAAAATGTGTTGTTTTTTTTTGCCTTCTTCCCTGAACACGATTAATATTCATTTAAAATAAGGCTTCAATACTGAGTCAATTAAGTTTGATTAACTTTTCAAGTTAAGCTTATTATCTTTTCAATCAAATAAGTGCCTTTGATTCATTAACTGTGCAGTAGAATCTTTGATATTATTTACAAATTCACAGGTGGCTAACGTGGACCTTTTTTTTTGATACTATAGACATGCTATGACATATGTTTTCTTTTAAAAAGATCATTTTCAATTTTTTTTCTTCACAATTTTGGTTTATTCACAGACTTAACTAATTAATTCTATATATTCCTTTAATTAGGTTTAGTATTAATTGAAAATAACAAATCAATATCTCCAAGATAAGATTAGACAAAAATTTTAAAAGATAAAATTTTAAGTAGCTTTTAATTTGAACCTGAGGGGGCTAATCCTAATAGATGTGTGTGAATTTTATATATATTAAAGGGGTTTGTGACACATAGGAGAAGAGTTAGAGGAAGTTGAAACTACTTTTTATATAACCCTGAGTAATAAGATAATTTATGCAATCTTGAAACTGATAGTGCATAAACTGAATTTATGGTGGTTCCATTGTTATGGGACAGCTAAGGATGTGCTCGCAAGTTAGAGCTGGGGGTGAGGAGAAATGTTGAGCTTAAACATATTACCCTGAGCCAAGAAAAACATCAACAAAAAAACAAATAATGTAAAAATGTAGAAGTAAAATAAAGTGAAATTTTAAAGATAGGTAGAAAAAAGACAGGTATGATCTGAAGAATGAGAATAAAAGCAACCAGTTTAAGGAATAATATAAAGCGATATGATGTGCAGGAGAAGTGAGATTGATGGTACAAATGAGGTAGAAAAAGATGGAAATCAGAAATTAGGGAGATCCAGAGAAACATGATTAGAGTGACCAGCGTGAAAAGTGCTAAGGCATCCGTGTGTGTACCATACTTATTAATGGGGGTGTCTCCCTCCCTCTCCCTGCTTCTACATATTATGTGAAATCATTGCCCCAGATCATTACTCCAATTCTGTAATGCTGGAAGGGGGATGAACCTAGGCTCATGGGAGTAATGGCTTACCTCTGAGTATTGTGTATGTTCATGGCAAATTTAGAGAGCTATTAACCACTAGGATACATTAGATAATGTAAACTTTAGAGAATCTGTATTAATGATTAAAATGTGTTCACACTTCATTCATTCTTGCTTTTGAAACCTGAAGGAAGATTTACAAATTCTTGGGATTTGATGTAATTGTATACCCGTGGTTGTGACTCTTAAGTGTACATTGTTGGGTATGGCTTAAACTCAGTCTCCTTTCTGAACCATGCCTGTCCTCTTGTGTTGTTCTTCATTTCCCAAATGGCTCCAACTTCCAAAGGGATTCCTGCATGCATGGGTGAATACTTTAAGCTCTTAGCAGAAGAGGAAAAGAAAAGAGGCAAAATACTTTCAGAAAATAAGGATAGAACGGTAAAATACTTTCTGTAGCCATGGTCAAGTATAAAAATGCTTATGAGGACTGTTAGAAGTAGGGACAACTCTCTTGGTTGAAAAGGGAATGGCTGTGACTTTTGAATTCATATTGGAGTGCAGCCCTATAAACAGTGTTGCAGCCAAACATTATGGCAGCGTTGCAAAAATTTTCAGAAAATAGCTACCACCTCCTCTGCTCATCTGAGATTTATTTTGTCTGCCCACTTCCCTGTTCTGCTTCCTCTCTTCCAGCGCCTCCACCACATATGGAGAAATAGCACTAAAATCTTAGAAAGATCTTGTTTTCAGGCTCAAACAAGGAGAATGGCTAAAATGAAACCACATGCATCTTTGTGGTAAATGTATGTTTTCTCAGTAGAGTGAGCCAAAAGAATAAAGGGTAAAGAGAAGTCTGATTTCATGTCAAAAAGTGAGAAAAGATTTAAACCTTTTTCCTGCCTGTGCTTGTTCCCTGCCAATTTGCCTTCTCCACTATTATTTCCCCCAATTTTGTTCTGAGATAAGAAAAAAAATATATTGGAGTAAAACAGTTTTAGAACTTACTGTGTTAGCCTCTTGTCTTAATCATCCTCAATTACTTGGCACAATCAACATACTAACAGGTAAGTTGTGTTTTCTTTTAGGCTTTCTAAGGACTAATCAAAATTGATATTTCTTGTATAGATTTATCCAGAAATTACCCTCCCCAGGATGTGTTTAAATTGGTTCACTAGCATTTCTGTGAGAAGATTCAGCGTGCCAACACACTGTGTTGGTCTCAGCTGGGAGCCATTGCAATGATGGGTGAGAATAACCATGTTAAAAGGGTTCCATGCTTTGCACAGATAAAATGTTTCCATTGTGCTTAATCTGAAAGGACCAAATGGAACAGAACACCCCATGTGTGGTCATAGTCCTGTGTTAAAGCTGCATGCCAAACTTCTTATGTCTCACTCTGTACTTTGAAAGAGCTAGCAGTTAAGGAAAATGAGGTTTGGGGTGGCTGGTGGGGAAACCTTTATTTTCCTTTTATTGGAAAGGAAAAATACAGCTTTTTAGCTGCTGTATTCTAAATTAGGATTGTATGTTCACTTGTTATCGTGTACCTTTTTGGCATGTGGAAATATACTGACACTGTATTCCTTGTTGCAGATGAGTTTCTGTCTACAAGGGTAGGGAGGTAAACTTTTGGAATATGGATTTGTGTGTCTGAATGGAGGTTGGGATAGATTATTTTAGGGATTAAATGTGCTCAGGCAATCCAATAGTTACAAACAGAAATCGGGCTGCAATTCAAGCTAGTTCTTAGTACTGCTGATAATCAAAACAAGAGATTGGAAGGGCAATATAGGTAATGAAAATTATATGGCTGATTTTTTGCTATCTGTTGACAAGAGAGAATTTGTGGCTGTTTCAGAAGATTTTACTGTTGGTTGTGTTAGTGCATCTTGGCAGCAACAAGCTCTCCCATGGCTGTTTTCTCGCTCAAGTAGCATTTTCTCCCCCCACACATATATGTTTTCCCAAATTTCCTTAGATGAGCTTTTGGCCCCAGAGTCAGATTAGCAATGTTATTAAGTGATTTGTGCTGGGTTTCGGGAAATATTGCCAAAAATTCACGCAACAGAGAGAAGAACATAAGACTAGGAGAATTTCAATTCAGGCTTATCTTATGAAGGCAATCCTCACAATCTGTCATTTGTAGTAGGCAAGCCAGCTGGCAGGGATAGTTTGTGATATAAATTATCCATCCGTTCTGAAGAGCAAGGGAACAAGAGAGCTTTTGTGCTTTGAAGACACGAAACGTTCTTCCTTTATTCACTTAACACAGCATCTTTACTTACTTTTTCCTTTCTCTGTATTAATAATAGATTCCAAGGCTACAGCACTTCCTTTAATGTTTATGTAAAGGCATGAATCTGTCTTGAAATCTCTCTCCCCTCTGGAAGTCATTTCCGTCTGTCAGCCTTTGGTGGTCTTTAATATTATTTTTGAAAATTAACCTAATGGCAAAACAGGTAAAAACCAAACTGGACTCACAAGGTAGTTGTGCATTAAGGGTATCTAGATTAGTGCTGCTTTTCTCAGTGCCTGCTCCAATACAGTCTCTGCAAGAATCTGAAAATGTTGAGTTGTCTTTTCCCTAATTATATTTACTGTATTACCATATAGAGCTCTACCATGGTTAACATATTCTGTCTGAGTTATTTTTTACGAAACTAGAGAAGAACTAATGTTCAAGTGCTGATTCATGGGCCAAGGAATGAGAAATCTGTCCCTTTCTAAACACAGCTTGTTGTAGTTCCCACTAATGACAGGGATGATTAAAAAAAACAACAACCCTTGAAGTGTAGATTTTCCAGAACTTCCATATTCATTCTCTCTCTCTCTCTCTCTCTCTCTCTCTCTCTCTCTCTCTCTCTCTCTCTCTCTTCGCTCTCTCTTTCTCTCTCTCTATCTCCCTCTCTCTCTCTCCCCCTCTCTCCCTCCCTCCCCCCCTCCCCCCCTTCCCCTCTCTTGGCTGTCCATCTCACAAACAAGAATGTCTGGGTGGCATACAACAAATAGCTCTTTTTATTGAGATCTTGACCTAACTTGTGAAGCATGATAAAAACAAATACCAGTGAGATGTACTTCTAAGCCATTTTTGGTGTAGTGGTTAAGACATCAGGCTACAAACCAGGAGATTGTGAGTTCAAGTTCTGTCTTGGACATAAAACCAGCTGGGTGACTTTGAGCTAGCCATTCTGTCTCAGCCCTAGGAGGAAGGCAAAGGCAAATTTCTTCTGAAAATTTGCCAAGAAAACTACAGGGACATGTCCAGGCAGTTGTCAGGAGTCAACACTGACTCAAAGGCAGAGAGAACAGGGAGAGGGAGATGTTTCAAAAGTGTTTAATGTTATATCCAAGCTTAGTTTTTCATTGCATTTATATAGTATATTTTCTGCCAAATCAGTAGAATTCAGTTAAGCACAGCAGTTACAGGCAAACATAGGTTTGGTAGGCAGATTTTTAAAAGGTTTCTTGAATTTGCTTCTGTTCTGAGCTTACATGTCCAATGCAGTTTTGTCTTGGTCTGTAACTAATTTAGTCAGAGATCTACTCTGAAAACCTCAGAGCCTCAAGACTGTCCTCAAGTGATATGATTATAGCCATTGTGCCTTTCATTTTTCTTTCTAAATGGACCAGATTTCATCCAGGGGCTGCCTCTGGTCTTGTTGATTCATCACTTGCCATTGACCACAAGATGCAATGGAGTAGGTATCACTGATTACTATAGAGCCTACAACTGTTCACAGAACAGTGATAAAAAGTAACTTTACAACCAATGCACTAGAATAGAATAAAGCTGGAAGGGACCTTGGAGGTCTTCTAGTCCAGCCCCCTGCTCAAGCAGGAGAACCTATACCGTCCCAGACAGGTGAATGTCTAGTTTCTTCTTGAAAATCTCCAGTGATGGAGCGCCCACGATTTCTGGAGGCAAGCTGTTCCACTGGTCGATTGTCCTCACTGTCAGGAAGTTTCTCCTTAATTCCAGGTTGCTTCTCTCTTTGATTAGCTTCCAACCACTGTTTCTCGTCCTCCCCTCTGGTGCTTTGGCGAACAACCTGGCCCCCTCTGCCTTGTGGCAGCCCCTCAGATACTGGAACACTGCTGTCATGTCACCCCTCGTCCTTCTCTTCATTAACTAGACATTCTTTTATTTGTGGTCTTTGCAAGTCTGTAAAGGAAAAGAAAAGTTGAAGTAAAATCATAAGTAGAGTCATGGTTTCACTTAGTAACAGCTTCATTTAACAACCAATTTGCTGGTACCAATTGTGGTTGCTAAATGAGGACTACCTGTAGTGTTGAGACTGCGATAGCCGGACTGTTTTCATGTATTTTTTGCAATCATAAGTGATGATGAATGTTCTCTGGAAAACATCTGAAGTGCTATTTCTACTATTCAGTGTGTGTGTATTTAATAACAACAACAATAATAATAATAATAAAGTTGGAAGGGACTTTTGAGATCATCTAGTCCAACCCCCTGCTCAGGCAGGAAAACCTATACCATTTCGGACAAATGGCTGTCCAGTCTCTTCTTAAAAACTTCCAGTGATGGAGCATTCACCGCTTCTGGAGGCAGGTTGTTCCACTGGTTAATTGTTCTAACTGTCAGGAAGTTTTTCCTTAGTTCTAGGTTGCTTCTCTCCTTGATTAGTTTCCATCCGTTGCTTCTTGTCCTACCTTCAGGCGCTTTGGAAAATAGCTTGACTCCCTCTTTATGGCAACCCCTGAGATATTGGAACACTGCTATCATGTCACTCCTCGACCTTCTCTTCATTAGACTAGAGTGACATACCCAGTTTGTCAAATAAAATATTTAAGCTACTAACTGGAGGTGTTAAATACCTTTTAAGTAAATGTAAACTACAGCACGTAGGACTCTCATATTGGATAAAGCTAATCCTTTTTGCTTCGGAAAGCAGTATTTTCTTTTTTAGCAGAAAGCCCATCCTTTACCCAGCCTTAGTATTTTTGGCATCTGAATAAAGGCAAAAATTGGGATTGGCCCAATAGTCAAATGGTGTAAAGGCTTTCACAGGCCGGAGTGATTGAGGAGCAGTTTGTTTTCTGTTTCAAGTACACCCAGTCAGATCCAGACTTTTTAGTTAAAATCACTACCATGGAGGCCAATGAGAAATGAGAGATTTCTCTAGGAAGAACATTAGCCAGTGGTTAAAGGGACTGGAACAAAGTGGGATTTCAACTTTGCCCAGCATGTCTGGAAAAAAATCAAAATAGGGATCCTTGGTGCTTTCTGAACTTGGTTGTTTTCTTGCAAAGGTTTTGTTACCCAAACTAGGACTAGCAGCGATGATGTTACCTAGTTTGGGTAATGAAAAGTCTGCAAGAAAACAACCAAGCTCAGAGAGCACCTAGGACCCCTCATTCTCCAGCATGAAGAATGGAGAATCCACTAATGGGTTAACTCTGACCTCCTGCCCAAGTAGACCAAGTCAGTCAAAGTTGCCACGCCCGTCCTGGCTGAGGACACGCCCCCAGTTTCGACTTGGTCTTCAGCCCAGACAGACGTGGTAAATTTGGCTCCCAGCTACTTGAGGAAAGCAGGTTTTATTTAGATTATTCCATTCGTGGATTCTTCTCTTTCTATTATCATCTGGTCAGCGCTGGGATCAGCGCCGTTCCAGATTGGCAAATTTCTCTAAAGAAGGTGTTTTTTGTTGATTTCGGCTGCTTCTCACTCAGCTGATCATCGCGGCTGCCATTTCAGGCACCGCGTGGCGATCGGCTCTATCTCTCTCGTTCATTGCTTTTAAGTATTGGTTTCTTCCTTACAGGGAATCTTTTGGGGGAAAAGGAGTGTTTCCCGTTCTCCAGGCTGCTTTGGGCCTCAAGAGTTAATCAGCCGATCATTGCGGCCGCCATTTTGGGCGCCGTGGGTCGATCGGCTCTTTCTATTCTATTGATCCCAATTGCTGGTTTCTCCTTACAGAGAGCTGTTTGGGGGAAAAAGAGTGCTCCCTGTTCTCTAGGCTGCTTTGGGCCTTGAGATTAATTAGCCGATCGTCGCGGCCACCATTTTGGGCGCCGCGTGGCGAACGGCCCATTTCTCCTTTGTCTCATTCTTTCACCTAAGGACTAAAGGGAGGCTTGGTAGCTTCCAATTTAGCCAGGATTCACAGAAAACTGTCTTTCCTGGACAAAACGACTAAATCAACTACTTTCGTTTTTTCCTGGTCCGGATTGCTTGCGGCCGCCATTTTAGACTGCAGTAAGCAGTCAAAGCCCTGAATTCCGGACGGAGCAGGAGAGGGAGTGATCCAAAGGCCATACATTCGCATTTCATCCTGTTGAAATCATCATTCAGTGGTGTGTCAGGGGATTTTGGTTCTAATCAGGCTTTTGGTTACTTGCCATTTTAAGCCTTAACTGCTGCTGGCCACGAGGGCTCTGCCTGGCTCTATATTGCAGCACGGATACAGTGATTTCCTATATTTGTACACACTCCACTGGCCTCGATCACCAGACCTAACAAAATTGACCAGCGTCAGTTGCTCTTTTTTAACAATCATCGCTTCAACGCTCATTTGGGCCTTGCCAGTTATAGCCTGTTGCCATAGTCTGCATCTAGTGACGGTCAATACTGAGCTTGCCGTCACTAAGTGAGACATGTGTGATCCCATCACTAAACGAGGACTTGACCTCAACGGTAGGTCCCTCATGCTCAGTTTCATCAATGCCCAGTGACGCGCGACACCCGTCGCTAAGTGTGACTTCGTGCTTGCCGGTGGGCCGGACTATCACAGATCCACGTGCAGGCCAGTCCCACCTCGGTGGTTAACAGCCGCATCTCTTGCAGACCGAGACGCTTCAGCACCCCACTGAAAACTCTCGCTTTACAATGGCAGATAACACCGAGCCACAGACTTCCACTTCTGGTGGACACTCAAAGCGTAAGTCCTCTAGGATCGTAAAGCACCAGAGGCCACATTTACCCCAACTGCAGCAGGGCTTCGACCCCTTGAGGGACCGTCAACAGCCACTTTTACCCCCACAGCAGCAGGAGGGCCTCTCCTATAGGTGGCAGACTAACTTACTTTCTCCACCAATGGGAGACCACGGACTCTTGGGTGCTAAGCACCATCAGGGATGGACTGTCTCTGGAGTTCGTGACCAGGCCTCCTCGACGCTTTATTTCCTGTCCCACTCCAAGGAACCCAGTCAAGAAGAGCCTTATGAGGGAGGCCATTCAGCACCTGTTACACATAAGAGCCATAGAAAAGGTGCCAGCTGGTCAACTAAGACAAGGTTTTTACTCCATCCTCTTTGTTGTCCCGAAGGCCTCAGGGGGATGGAGGGCGATACTGGACCTCAAGGGCCTAAACTCCCACCTTTCATACCGGAGGTTAAAGATGCAGACGCTCCAGTCCATCTTGGCCAGCATCAGATGGGGAGACTTCATGACGTTAATAGATCTTACGGAGGTGTACCTCCACATCCCCATACATCCAAACCACCGACAATTTCTCAGGTTTTGCTACTCCAACAGCCACTATCAATACAAAGCCCTGCCGTTCGGCCTCTCGTCAGCTTCCAGGGTTTTCACCAAGATCCTGGCTGTACTCGCTGCACATCTACGGTTGGTGCCGGTGCACATTCAATGTTACCTGGACGACATCCTCATCCAGTCGTCCTCTGCTCTGACCGCCCAGGCGGAGCTGGCCCTCACTATAAAGACGCTTCAGGACCATGGATTCTCAGTCAACTTTCAAAAGAGTCAGCTGATTCCCTCAACCCGCCTTCTACACTTGGGCGCGGTGATAGACACAGACCTTTGTCGGGTCTACCTGTCTCGGGAACGTCAAAACAGCATTCGAGCCATGGTTCTCAAGGTCCGCAGGGAGCGTGTAGTGGCACTGACTATACCAGGGGTAGGCAGCTTTGGCTCTTTTATGACTCGTGGACTTCAACACCCAGAAGGGGCGTTGTCTTACCTGAACGCCTTTTCTCAGCATGACGATGGAGACTTCACAAATGGGTTAACTTCATCCTCCTGCCCAATGAGACTAAGTCAAACGATTGCCACGCCTCCTGCTGGGCTGGATCCTAACCCAGTTACGACGAGGCGAAGCACAGAAGACATAGTTGGACGCGTTGGCTCCTCCTGCCCCCTACACAGGACCAGACAGCCCTTTGAGGGGATGGGGTGGAGTCTCCATCGTCATGCTGAGAAAAGGCGTTCAGGTAAGACAATGCCCCTTCTCCAGCATGAGGATGGAGACTCCACAAATGGGACATACCAAAGCCAACTGTCCCTAAGGGAGGGAAGCAGTCTGGGCCTGTGTCTCGGTGGATGTGACCACCTGTTGCAAAACCCTCCGGCCAAAGAAGGTGTCTGCGGAGGCATATTTGTCCATCTTGTAATGCCTTATAAAGGGAGAAGGTGAGGACCAGGTCGCCGCCTTGCAGATTTCGGTGATGGAAGCTTGCGTGGCCCAAGCTGCCGATGTTGCAGCGCTGCGCGTGGAATGAGTCGTGATGCGGCCAGGTGCGGGCAATGAGTGTGCCTGATAAGCCCGCGTGATGCAAGCTTTGATCCATCTGCCGATTGTTGAGGCAGACACTTTCTGCCCCATGGAAGAGGGTTGGAAAGAAATAAAAAGCGCCTCCGACTTTCGAACAGCGGCTGTGCGCTTGATGTAATGTTTCAGCGCTCTGCGCAAATCCAGAGTATGCCACTTACGTTCCAAATCGTGGGACAGATTGGGGCAAATGTTAGGGAGGACCACCTCCTGGGCCCTGTGGAACAAGGTGTTAACCTTGGGGACAAATGATGGGTCTAGTCGAAGGATCACCCTATCTGCATGAAAAGTGCACAGATCTTCCCTTACCGAGAGAGCCGCCAGTTCCGATATGCGCCTGGCCGATGTTACGGCTACCAGGAAGGCGACTTTCATACACAAGAGGCGGAGAGTGCATGCTCCTATGGGTTCAAACGGCCCCGATGTGAGGGCCTGTAGAACCTTTGGCAGATCCCAAGAGGGATAATGGTGTACCACCGGTGGCCTGGTATTGGTCGCCCCTTTGAGAAAGGAGTGCACCATAGGGTGCTGGGATAGAGAGGTTGAGTCGTCGCATTGCAAAACTGTTGACAAAGCTGCGACTTGTCGACGGATGGTGCTGGGCGATAGGCCCTTGTCCAACACTTCCAACAGGTACTCTAAGACCTTTGGAATGGTAAGTGAGGAAAAATCTAATTGGCTCTTAGCGCACCAGAGGCTAAAATTTTTCCAGGTGGATATCCTATTCGTGGAGGGGCACCTGCAGGCTTGAATCATCTTTATGACCCTCAGTGAATAGGATCCCCTTGTTAGCAGTTGCCGCTCAAGTGCCAGGCGGCTAACTGAAGCCACTGAGGTTCTGGGTGCTGCAAGGCTCCCTGACTCAGGGCAATGTGGTTGGGGGGAATTCTCCACGGGGAAGAGATGGAGAGATCCACAAGATCTGCGAACCAGGGGCGTCTGGGCCAGTATGGGGCAATCAATATTACCTCCGCCCGTTCCAGCAGCAGCTTGCGGATGACTGCCGGGATCAGAGGAAGGGGAGGGAAGGCGTAAAGCTGTTCCCTGGGCCAAGAGCTGCGGAGCGCATCCACCCTCTCCGCCCTCCGGGAAGGGAACCGAGAGAAGAATCTTGGGAGCTGAGCATTCAGCGGCGAGGCGAACAGATCTATCACTGGTTGGCCGAATTGGTTCGAGACCTCCTTGAAAATGGAGGGATCCAGGCGCCACTCTGAGTGATCTAACGTCGATCTGCTCAAGGAGTCCGCCTGCCGGTTCGCTACCCCCAAGATGTGTTCCGCCCTGAGGGAGGAGAGGTTGGACTCTGCCCAAGAAGCTAGCAGTTGTGCCTCTGTCATGAGATCTCTGGACCGGGTACCCCCCTGGCGATTCACGTGAGCCTTGGCTGCGACATTGTCCGTAAGGACCACTACATGTTGCCCTGCCACTCTGCTCCTGAAGTGTCGGAGGGCAAGATGTATGGCCCTGAGCTCCAACCAGTTTATGTTGTGCTGCAGGTCCGGTTGAGACCACCGGCCCTGAGCCAACTGAGACTGGAGGTGAGCTCCCCAACCAAACAGACTGGCGTCTGTGGTTAGGGTGATACGAGGTGGTTCCTTGAATAAGGACCCCTTTGCCAATGCCGGAGATAACCACCATCGAAGGGAATGCAAGGTCTGAAGAGGGACCCTGACCTTCTGAGTGGAGGAGCTCGTGCCCAGTCTCTGAAATGGTAGAAGGAGCCATTGCAGGTGTCTGGAGTGCAATCTGTACCATGGAACGATTGACATGCACAAGACCATCTTCCCTAGGAGCTTGGAGAGTGTGGCCAGTGAAACTACTCGATCTTTCTGTATCTGGAGCACCAGAGACCGAATGCTGTCTTGACGCTCCTGAGACAGGTAGCGAGGAAAAAGGCACTTTAGGAGCGTTGCGGCCGCACTTCAAGCCAGCGGAGCCCCCCTGCGGAGCCCGCAGCCCAGCTGCTCGTCGATAGCAGCCCTTTCCGTCTTGCTGACAGCTCTTGGGAGGACTGAAAGGCAAGCAAACGGAATGCAACGCTGAGAGGAGAAAGATTCCACAAATGGAAAATCCAACCTGTCTGAACAATGAGGAGCCAAACGAGAAGCGTCCTGCTGGGCTTTCAGACTAAGTCGTAACTGGGTTAGGATCCAGCCCAGCAGGAGGCGTGGCAATCGTTTGATTTAGTCTCATTGGGCAGGAGGATGAAGTTAACCCATTTGTGGAGTCTCCATCCTCATGCTGGAGAATTCCTGAGCCAGCATGGCTCAGCTTGGAAACCTCTCCCTTTCCCCTCAGCATGGCTGGCTCAGGAATTCTGGGAGTTGAAGTCCACGAGTCATAAAAGAGCCAAGGTTGCCTAGCCGTGGGCTATACTCTCCCAACTACTGGGAAAGATGATATCATGCATAGCGATAGTGCCTTGGGCCAGACTACACTCCAGAAACCTTCAATGGTTCTTGCTCCCATTCCAAAGGCTGGGCACAAGCTCTTCCAACCAAAGGGTACGGGTTCCATTCCAGACCCTAGGATCCCTTCTGTGGTGGACCTCCCCATCGGTAGCCAGAGGGTCGCTGTTCAAGGACCCCATCAGGCTAACCCTGACCACAGACGCGAGTCTGTTTGGCTGGGGAGCGCACTTCCGGTCTCAGTTGGCTCAGGGCCAGTGGTCCCAGACAGACCTGAAGCACAACATCAATTGGCTGGAACTCAGAGCTATTCATCTGGCCCTCCGCCACTTCCGCAACAAGATTGCGAGGCAATACGTGCTGGTCCTCACGGACAATGTGGCGGCAAAAGCCCATGTGAACCGTCAAGGCGGTACCCGATCCCGGTCTCTCATGGCCAACTCCAAGTTATTGGCATCCTGGGCAGAAAACAGTCTGCTCTCCCTGAAGGCCGAGCACATCTCGGGAGAGGCGAATCGTCAGGCAGATTACTTAAGCCGGGCGACAGTAGACCATTCAGAATGGAGTCTACACCCGGATCTCTTCAGGGAGATATCGGAGAGGTTCGGGCAACCGGTTCTTTGACTTGTTCGCCTCACCGGTGAACTCCCAGCTTCCAAGATTCTTTTTCCGGTTCCCCTCTCCGGGGGCGCAGAGGGTGGACGCCCTTTGCAGCCCATGGCCAAGGGGCCTGATGTACGCCTTTCCGTCTCTCCCTCTGATCCCGGCAGTCATCAGAAAAGCACTGCAGGAACGGGCAGAGCTCATATTCATTGCTCCGCACTGGCCGAGGCGACCGTGGTTTGCCGACCTCATGAGTCTCTCTGTGGCCCCTCCGTGGAGGATCCCTCCAGATCGGATAAGGCTCATACAGGGAGTCATACAACACCCGGAGCCTCAGTGGCTCCGGTTAACCGCCTGGCACTTGAATGCCGGATCTTGACCCAAGAATCCTACTCATCGGGAATGATCTCCATGATTCAAGCCTCCCGAAGGCCGGCAACCAATCGCATTTATGACTCCACATGGAGGAATTTCTGCCATTGGTGCGACAGCGACCACTTGGCTCTCTCAGAGGTGACTATTCCACGGCTCTTGGACTATCTGTTGGAGGGTGTTAATAAAGGATTGGCACCCAACACTATACGCCGATAGGTCGCGGCTCTGGCCACGGTGTTTACTTATGGCAATTCGGAACCATTGGCTCAACACCCCATGGTCCGCTCCTTCATCAAAGGGGTCACCAACAGTAAACCACCCGTGGTACATAGGTATCCCACTTGGGAGTTGCCACAGGTCTTGCAGGCCCTTATCAAGTCACCTTTTGAACCTATTAGGACCTGCAATCTTAGGTCCTTGTCTCTCAAGGTTGCCTTTTTGGTTGCAGTGACCTCGGCTAGGCATATCTCGGAGCTGGCAGCTCTTTCTGTCAGAGAGGACGTGTGTTTTTCACACGGGACAGAGTGGTCCTGCGTTTGGACCCCTCATTCGTCCCCAAGATTAACACCATGTTTCACTGGGCGCAAGAGATCGTGTTACCGGACTTTTGCCCTAGCCCGTCGCATGCCCTGGAACGGCAGTGGCACAGTCTCGATGTCCGCAGGGTGTTACGCTATTACATCACGCGGACGGCGCCTTTTCGCAGGTCTGAAGCCCTTTTTGTTTCCTTCCACCCGGCTTCCAAGGGTCAGAAGTGTCTTCTTCTACCATTGCCAGGTGGATTAGGACCTGTATTTCGGAGGTCTATCAGGCATCCTCCTTAGCGATTCCAGGTCATTTGACGGCACATTCCACTCGCAGTGCTGCTACCTCTGCAGCATGGGCTACACAGGCCACCATAGATGACATTTGCAAGGCGGCGATGTGGTCTTCGCCTTCCCCTTTTGTGCGCCATTATAGACTTGATAGGTTTGCCTCTGCGGAGGCCTCTTTTGGCCACAGGGTACTGCAACAGGTGGTGCTGGCCGCAGGGACACTGGCCCAGTCTGCTTCCCCCCCGTAGGGACAGAAGGGCTTTGGTAAGTCCCATTAGTGGATTCTCCATTCTTCATGCTGGAGAAGGGGCGTTGTCTTACCTGAACGCCTTTTCTCAGCATGATGAATGGAGAATCCACACCCATCCCTTATGCGCAGTCAGGTCCAGCATTAGGGATCTGGGAGCCAACACGTCGTGCAGTCATTGGCTTCGCCCTCTTCAAAACTGGGGGCGTGTCCTCAGCCAGACGGGCGTGGCAGCTTTGACTGACTTGGTCTACTTGGGCAGGAAGTCAGAGTTAACCCATTAGTGGATTCTCCATTCATCATGCTGAGAAAAGGCGTTCAGGTAAGACAACGCCCCTTTCAGCCCTGAGCTACAGTATTCTCCTTATCAAAAGAATACTGGAGTGCAATGGAAAGCAATCTCCATTTGTTTGAATTGTGAATGATAAAAAGTGAGTAGCAGATTTCATTGAGGGTGTAATCCAAGATGAAGTACTGTTTGAGAGATCAAGCCTTTCCATAGTAGGCTTGCCACAAAGAAGGGAAGCAAATCAGTTTTGTGTTAATAAGACTGAAGTTTAGATTTATAGATAGGGGAAGTGGTTTGAAATCAAATGAAGTGAAGATTATTTTTAGGATCCTACAATTTTTGATTTCAGACATGATTCTCATATAATTCCTTAACGTATTACCAATATTATATTTTCCACTTTATTTTTCAGTGCACAGTTACATTTCCCACTTTATTTTTCAGTTGTAAAGATTCAAAGTTATAGTCCAGTTATGGGAATGGGGTTGTATTAAAGTCAAATGTCTATTAAAACCAAATTTAATGATCTATGTAATTTTACATTCTTTATGTCGTTAAATATAATTTAAACATTATTAACATAATTTTAGATAAATGTAAGGGCATTTTGGCGAAGAAGTCCAAATTCAGATTTTGCTCATTGCTTCTGTGGTCCATTGAATATGGATCCATAAACTTGAGTTTTCACTGTAATATAATGCATTGCAATGCAATACATTACAATATAAATAAGACACAATGCAAGCTGAAGTATTTAATCAAGTAGCACTTGATATTCCCAGTTCTCTAATCTATAAAGGTATTAAGAGTTCAAACCTTTGGAAGTTGTAATTGGATAATAATTTTTTTTTTAAAATACATGCAGGTATACAGTGCTTTTATATACACACAGTCTCTCTCTCACACACACAGACACACACGCACACACTCATGTATGACATATTTACTGAAATATTGTGCAATTCTGCTTGTAAGACAGTCATTGTGTTCTTTGGAGGTTCACATATATACCTCTGCATCTGTTCAAAGTCCATTTGGAATCTTCTAGAATTTGCAGGTTTTTGGGTAGTAGTCCTGCCCTCTGCATAGCATCCATGACTAGACATATCGTCTGCTAAAGCTTTCTAGTTTGTTTTGGGCTGTCACAGTGAAAGTATGATAGTTCTCAGAAACCTGACTATTCTTTTGAAAGTCTTCACTTTTCTCCACTTTGTTTTATTTAACTTAGTTTTAATGTACTCATGTACATAATATTTCATTACTTGACATACTGCCTGTGTGGGGCATGAGGGAAGTTGGAGGCCGGTTATCCTCGTCTAATTCATGCACCCTTTGAAGGTCCCATTCTGTAAATGCCAGCACTACAGTAACAAATTTCTTTCCTCAAATGGACAAAACTTTTGTCTTGTGGTTTGGGGAAACTCACATAGTAGACTGTCTTAAGCATTGGCAGGCATTTATCAAACATGTTTGATGCAATAGCTCTTCTCGTTTACAGGTCACTATGGAGTACGTTTTTAGAGCTGCAGATTCTGAAATTTATCCTCCCCTGAAGTTCCTACCTTTATCTTCACCCAAAGTTTTTGTTGTGTCATAAAAGTTGATAGGAGCCTTGTTTCAACCACATTTCAGGTTCTAATCTCCTGGCACCAAGGAAATCTCATACACAACCCAAATCTTCTAAAAAAATATGTCATAATCAGTCCCAATCAGAAGGAAAAGAGACACAGAGATGTTTTTCTGAACCCCCTCCCCCCCAATTCTGCAGTTGCTGATGCATCACCATAGCAATTGCTCCCATCTTTGATTCTACCAGTAAGACTGCTGCTGGATTTGGACTATATACTTTTATCTGAATCTCCTCAAACTTGACAGTCAGTTTTAGAGACAAGAACACATAATAGATTGTTCTCCCTAGTATCCCTCCACGCTCAGGATTGTGATTATTGGACCAAAACGAGCTCCCTAGCAACCATTCTGCCTTTGGAGAATGCCTTTCTCCAGTTTCCTTCCATTCTGCATCCTCATATGAGCCATAAATCTTTTCTATGGTTTGGATAATGATCCTCTTGTCATCAGGCTTTTCATGGTCTGGATAATTCCTTATGTTCCCGAGATTGCATATGATGCATAATACTGACCCTAATGTGCTTTGATCATCAGCTTCATATTTTTTTTCATCTCCTTCCATTCAAGCATCACAGTTATCTACTTAGTTGCCATTCACTGAGATGATTGATAAGCCTATACGACATCACAGTTAACCCACAATGCCTGTTCTGCCTCCTTCCCTCTGTAATCTTGGGGTGCTGACCACTTCTAGACTTTAGTTGTGCATGGCCTTTCACATGAAGATCCCTCCTTTCTTGCCACGAGAGACAGAGTGTATCTTTGAATATTCCTCTACTGTAGTCTTCCAGGTGCCTTACATTCCAGGTTCTATCCCATTCTCTAATACATAAATTTAATTGACTTTATTAGAGGGTGTCAAGACTGTACAAAGTTCACTAGTTTCAGGAATAGAATGTTCCCGAGGACTCCCAAAATATTCTGCTCCCCCAATGAAACATTTTACTCCTCTTCCAGGCTGTGCATTTCAGGGGATTGTTCTACTGTTCTATGATTTCTAAAGAAAATGTTCTGCTTCAATATATTCCAGGGATAATCTAATGCCTAAATAGGTGTTTTTCATCTGGAATGCTCTCTGCGACAACTGAAACCGTCATATTCTGGCATTCTCTGGATTATTTCATAAAACAGGGAGTTTTGCACATGCCTAGAATGAACCTTATCGCTAATTCATCCTGGTTTCTCCATCTATTTTGCTACCTAATGAATAGGTTGATGAATAGTTACCAAGGTCTTTCTTGGAAAGAATCTGACCCTATAACAAATAAAATATTTTTCATATAGTACATTGTCTTTGCTTGAAAGCCTAACAATCATCAATTTGCCAATTAGTATAAGATGTCAACATCTCTCCAGACCTAATTCCCATGCTTCCAGTTTTGTTGACTCTATGAAACCAATTTCTTGCTTTGTAGAAAATTTATATAAAGTGAAAAGGGGTAGGTGCTGATTGTTTTAGCACTTATTAATTGTATGTATAGTGGGACATCTCAGTCAGGCCCTTGCTGCCAGCAACATTCTGTACTCACACATAAAGAGGCAGGAAATTAGCATGGCCTTAAAGTTATATTCTTCAAGGGCGCACTCCCTCTGCATAACTAACTGTCAAGTATGCACGGTGAAGCATGGATGACAAATGTCAACCTAGGCTTTCCAGGCAGAAGCAGTGTTTCTAGGCAAAATCATTGAAGGTGAAATGGTTTTATATTTCTTTTAAAAAAAACCCTCTTTGTGTGAATCTTGCCGCCTTTTCAGTTTCACCATCTCTGTGTTAAGTTCTGAGATGTTTATTTATTAATTATATTTGATACATATTATATATAATCCTCCGCCTCATATATGTGACTCTATGCAGTTTACAATAAAATAGATAAAATACATACAGTAACATAGAAATAAAAAGACATAGCAGCTGAACATTATATAGCAATCCAAAAACTGATCTTTATCACATACCTAGGATCCCAGGTCCTGAAAACTTGGCAAGTTGTGTCAAGTTTTCAGGACCTTGTGAAAGGCCAGCAGACTAGAGACTAAGGTAATCTCAGAGGCAGTGAAATATCTAGGCACTTTAGTCAGAATAGAATCTTTTCTTGGTTTCCATCAGCAACATTTCTTAGCTGACGGCTCCTCCTATCGAACTGGGCAGAACAGTAGATAGTCCCAAAAGTAATCTGGTCCCAAGCCATAATAATGCTAATGTATAACCCTTTGCTATTTGTAATAGATTGATCCTAGTTTAGACATTAGAACAGAATAGAATACAGCTGGAAGGGACCTTGGAGGTCTTCTAGTCCAGCCCCCTGCTCAAGCAGGAGAACCTTAAATTAAATCTTTTTTACAGCATTTTGGGTGAAATCAATACTTTTTATTAGGGGGTTGGCACTATTTTTTCATTTTGTACAGCTTCTCTTATTCTGCAAATCTGTGCTGTCATGACAATCCCCACCAACTCATCCTATCAGACTTTTATCTATAGTAAAGACCTGCAGCCTGGTTTCCTGCCTTGCTTTAAAAATCTTCCCAGAAGGTCTGTTAGAGACCTCTGGGTGAATCTTTTCTCCCACTGGTTGTATTAATTTAATTAAGTTTAGTTAACCTCAAATTTTGGCAATGACCATGTGGTGACTCAAATGAAGTAGTTTGCTTTGGCACTTAAGCATGGAAGTAATTAATTTTAGAACATTGAATAGGAATTAATTTTACTGAAGGATCAGTTACTTGGATAAAAACTTTCCCCAGTTTTAGGCTCCTGGTTACAGTACTGAGCAATGAAACTTGTAGAATTCCAAGCCAATCTGGAATGGTAACCAATTAATAATAGCTAGTCAATTTGTAGATATATACACTTATATCCAGGATAATGTCTATTCTGTGCCAAAGGAATAGAAATATTTAATAAATGCACATTCTTTTCAGAATAAGATCTATAAGTAAGGTGTATTTTCTCTATAACCCACTTGCCAGCTGTCTTGGACAAAAATCTTACATTTTGCCTCCCTTGTATTTGCCTGTTCCTCTTCTGTTTTCCTTCCTTATTTGAATTGTGCGAGATTTGGGTGGGAGTGAAAAGCAGGCTCTTCTCATCAGTGATGGCTGAAGAACAGACTTCAAAGCGTTTTAGCATCTTTAATTTTTCCCAAGGTCCTGTTGTGCATATAGGAAAAGAAAATCAGTTTTTGAATATCCTTCCCTGCAGTCCTTCAGCAACACAGCACAGTTGGGAGCTTTCATGTTAGCCAGCTTCCATGGTTGACATACAAAACAATAATACGCCAGGGTAATTTTTAAGATACTTTGCTAATCTTTCTGTGCTTTGCTTTTACCTGTGGAAAACTTCTATGCTTAGCAGGCCATTTAAATTTCACGTTATTGTCAACAGTTTTGAAGTATGAAATAAGTATGGTCGATATTCAGATTATTTTGGTAACAATCATAATTTGCATATTTCAAAAATAAGGTGTTAGTATTTCAAGGGGCTTACAATGTAAAAATCATGATGGAGAAATAACAGAGAAAGTGAAGGAAGGGTTAAAGCCAGGAATAATATTTTTTCTTTTTTAGTTTTTTAGTTAGTTATTTTTTTTATAGTTTTTTAGTTAGTCATACCAGTAAGAAATGGGTCCAAAATCACTTTTGTCAGGGCTTCATGGAAATGGTAACATTTGAAGAGGGATTGGAGAAAAATAGCATTCACTGAAGTGAATAGACACAAAGGGGTTGCTGAGAAGCACTCTATTTTATCATTCTCATCTATACTTTTATTGCTTTGTATAAAACAAAGACTGAATTCTCTCCTTGTTCCTGATACCAAAATTCACATTTCTCTTACTTTTCTTTGCTTAAGGGGCATCAACTTTATCCTGATCAAGGAAGGAGAAGTCATAAAGAGGTTCTTATTATTAATCCGATTTCTTTTCTCTGCTCTTGCAACTTCTTGTGAGTTTCATAGTTTGCTTATTTGTTAGTTTGTTTTTAGATTCTGATGTTCTGTTCTTCTAGAGGCCAGCCAATATTTGGGGACAGGTTTTTAGCTGCAGCCATTGGAAAAAGACAAGAATTCTATGAATTCTTAGATTCTTAATTAATTTTAGTGATTTCTGTTCAGTTCAATTGGCATCACTCCTACTTTTCAAAATGTTTTATAATTTTTATTTATTTTTCAGATCAAAACTTAAGAATTTTTGCTTTCAGACTTTGTTTCCTATAGCTAGGAAACATATATATTTCTGTACAAAGTCCTCATATTGGACCTACAGTTGTTATACTGTAGTTGAAAATTCCAGGCTCGATTGTGGTCATTAAATGAGGGCTCCCTGTACTTTCCACTGATATCAAAAGGATTTAAATTACAACTGTTTTATCTAACATCATCACAATGCAGCTAGTACTGCATTTGGTAACCATTATGCAGTCAAGAACTGCTATTGCAGTTATGCTGCTCTTTTGCTAATAAACCACTCAAATTTTTCATGCAATTGCCTATGGGCTCAAATATGTGTACCTTTGTGTTAGAAAACCCCCCAGAGTATGAATATAATTTGTATGCATACCCTGGTTATTGTGTCATGCTATTTGAAGTGACAGTTTATTTTGCTGCCACCGTAAAGGCAGGGAAAGGAAGATATGTGTAAAATTGGCTTTCTTCTGCGTATTGTATTACTGGTAAAATGTCAGGAAGTTCAGAACATTGCAAACGGGTTAGTGAAGTTTGCACTAATTATTATATCCTGCTACAAGGTCGTCACATGAACCCAAAATACCTGTAGATACAGTTACAAGTGAAAAAACTGCAGCATTTCCCCTCTTTTCCTATTGCAAATCTGTATGTTAAGGAGCTGGGCAATGCTGGCAGGGAATTCTGGGACCTGCTTCCAGATGGATGGCGTTCTTTGCATGGATCTCCCATCATGCTAGGAAGTGCTGTATCACACTGCATGCGAAGCACATCTCCATGTGAATTGGGGTTTTGCATATGAACACTTGCTATGGTAGTTCTTTTTAAAAAAATCCTTGGTGTTTTGCTAAAACCTTTTTTAGGGGAAAACATTATTGTTAATATCAGGGAACTCAGGTGCCCAAAAGTGTTATATGTTAATCGTTATGTACTTGTGGCAACATCACTGTGTAAATATGAAAAGATGGAGTGTGTGTTATAATATTACAATGCACAAATAAATCACTTCATGCCAAGTGCAAATACCTATGTCAGGGAAGTGATGGCTCCATTGTATTGGATGTGTTAAAATTGGCTTAAAATAGCTATCTCTCATAGAGTCTTTAATTCTTTAATTAATTAGGATTTCAGTTCTGGGTAGGGAGTTGGATTTATCGGTTGATCCTAGTTTGATCATTTGTGCATTAAAATGAGGCATGATTGGTAATTCTGATAATTGAAAACCTACAAAATCCATGCAGTTTGGGATGACTGCTGTGCTAGAAGCAACTATGAATTCTGTTATGTTTGAACAGCATACATAGAAAAATAATGCTACTATGGTTAGTGGTTAAGGCAAAGGGTAATCTCTCTCTCTCTCTCTCTCTTCCCCCCCTCCTTGGTTGCACAAGTCATTCATTGGATATGAGTGTGTGTATGTGGACATGGTGTACAGCTGTATACCTTGTTCTGGGAAATTTTCTCATAGCCAAGAAAGATTGAGATTGACAGTGGTTTTTCTGAAGCATTTTTATAAGCCTTTTCCACTGTTATAATTCTTATTAAACATTTCTGATTCCCCAGGGGCACTTCCCCTCTAGTTCTTAACTGCTTTACAAGTTCATTTATCATCATGTCCCTAGGATTCAGCCCATGCTGTAGTGGATGGCCTACTATGCTGTGAATAGCTCAGACTTCTTTTGTCTTGATTGACTAAAATGTTTCCCAGTTGTCCATCCAGGCAGCCAGCCGAGCTTCTATCATGGCAAGGCTTGGAAACAATAAGCCCTGTCCTTTCTCACTACTATGTAATAGAAGGCTGTCAAGGCATTGCTGAAAATTTCTGAAAGTGTTTCTTTAACAGAAGTGCCTGTGTTCTTGAACAGCAAAGCTTAGGAATGCTTGTTTTATTTACAGTTCAGAAAAGGGTGTGTCTGCCTGTGTGTGGGTTTCCCCCCCCCCTTGACTGACTACTTCCTTTTAGGGGGAGGGGTGATTTTGTGCATAGATCCTAAAGCTATAAAAATCTTCATGCTACATTAGTGGTACATTAGTGGACTTTTGTAGAATTAATTGCATTGTTTTTTTCTGCTTAAATGAATGCTGGATTCCTTCTCCTCGTTGCTATACCCAAATTTTGTCCCTTCCTTCTGCACTGTATATTTCTTATAGCTGAGAACATTCTGGTTGGAATGAGAATTCACTTCAATGTGTTGCAATTTCAGCTTGGCTCTTGAATAAGTAGTACTGTTATCTTCTCTTGGTCTTCTTGCTGAAGAATCTCTTGGAATATCCACACAAAATTTATTAAGAGACAATTCTCCTCAGCTTCTTCCTTCTTACAATATTTTCCATTAACACAAGAGAGTTACTAGGGGGGCTGAAATATGAAATGGGTTTTGGTTTGGGCTCAAAATAAACACAGAATGGTTGACAGTTTCTTTTGAACTATTTAGGGGTGACGATGGTTCAGTGGAGCGGAAACTCAATGTTTAGATAGTTGCAGGTTGAGGCAAATAAAACAAAACAAAATAGGAAGATCTGACAGAGCAAGCTGGCCAGGCTGATGTGCTTCATTCAGTTCTCCCTTTTGCCTCTGCATGCTCCTACATTGGCTATACACTGGCTCATCCACCAATCTTCCCAATTTCTTCTTCTTCCCTTCCTACCTCCTCTTAGGTGCTACTCCTGAGGCACAGCATAGCCAAGCCAGCCCCCTCCCAGTATTTCCAAGATGTTGGGCTTGTTGACTGGAAAGTCAGCAGTTCGAGACCTAAGCACTGTTTGACAGGGTGAGCTGCCATTACTTGGCCCAGCTCCTGCCCACCTAGCTGTTTGAAAGCGTGCAAATGCAAGTAGGTAAACAGGTATCATTTCAGTGGGAAGGTAACAGTATTCTGTGCACCTCAGCATATAGTCATGCCAGCCACATGACCACGGAAGTATCTTTGGACCATGCTTGGCTCACTTGACTAGGAAATGAGATGAATACCATCCCCTATAGTTAGACACGACTGGACAGGGGAAACGTTTACCTTTTATAAAAAAACTTTTCTGTTACTTCACCAATTATGAGTCATTCATCTTGTGAAACATCTCCATCAGGGACAGACATATATTGAATAAGTGCTCAAATTTTGATCTGTATTTGGTCCATTCTTAGCAAAATACAAATCTCAGTCTGAATGTGGACCAGTCAAGGCTGGATATGCTGTGCATTAAATGGTTTGTGAACAGAATATTCGCAAACAGCCAAATAAGAATGTGGACTATATCCTAACATGAGTTTTTCCAAATCATAACGTTCTCCTGAGGCATGGACTTTTGATTTCCAAAATTCCCAGCCGTGTTCATGTTAACTGGAGAATTCTATATTTAGCATTAACATCTTGAAGGGGACCCAGCTGAGGAAAGTTTCTGTAACCAATCTTAAATGGGACCCAGGTTAAATCATTGAAGCTTTTTATTAAAACATTAAATACAATGCTTTGGAATTTTACAATATTTGTAAACATGCAGATATACTTTCTGGGAAAGATAAACTTTTTGTATTGTTTGTGATGGGGACCCCAAGATATTTGACAGAATGACCAGTGCCACGTAAGATATAAAAAAGTTGAGAACCACCCTTCTACAAACATTTTCAGTTCATGCGGGTGACGATTGTACATTAAGGCAGCATTTGTCCTAGAATAGGCTTTAAAAAAGAGCTTTTATTCTGATTTCTTAGATTAGATAAGAATTGTCTGCGTTTGGTCAAGTAAGAGCATTTTTTAAAATTAGAGAACAGTTGGTGGAAACCTCAGACAAATTTTAAACTCTGTGGTGTAATAGTTGTAATTTTGGAGGCTTGCAAGAATTTCCCAAAAACATAGATTAGAAGAAGGGAATGCAGATACTTGGGAGTGCCATTCTCATTTGTACTAGTCGGTTTTGCTAATGATCAATGATTACAGGAGCTGTAAATCTCAAACAGCTGAGGTATGCCAGGTTATTTCTTGGATAATCTTCATAGTTCCGGGATTTGTTACACAACATACAGAAAAGTTTATCAGAAGAAGAACATTGAACAAACGGTTTGATAAAAGAAAAGTTTTGAAGTGATGCAGATTCCCCGGAAAGAGAATATCTCATAATAGTTTATGTGACATTTATTAGCTATATTTGGAGATACGCCAGCAACTGAAAGAATCCGGAGTGATGGCAATGGAAATTTTTTACATCACTATGGGAAAGGAGTGGGGTGCGTACTCATATTTTATGTCTTAATAAAGCTTGTAAACCCCATGCTATTATTTATTTTATTATTCACGAAGACATAATGTCAAAGGAGCTTCCTTTGTGCCTTTTCCTTCCTAGGATGGTTAGGTTTTAGCTTGTTAAAATATTTCCTTGATCCCTTGACATGAAATGAGGAAGTGACTGAGATGCCAATTGTAACACCAGGAAGCTGTTTGCACCAGTTCTCTGGCTCAGTTTCATCATTTTTCATATCATCTGTGGGCTGTGGGGAAAGTGAAAGTGGAAGTACAGTATATTATCTCCTATGGAGAATATACATTACAGGAGAGTAAATCTTATTCTTCTATTGTCAGCAGCATTGAGTTCACTTGTACAGGAGTTGAGTTTGTGGGAACCTTCTTTTTTTTCCTTGCCTAGTGAACTGGAAAAAAAAGTACCATTTAAATAAAGTAATCAAAGTGCTTGACAAATATTATCTTGGCAATTTTTTTACAGTGCCTATTTTAAATAAGTAAATATCAAGCCCACAGTATATACAGACATAAAACTGATAGATTAGTCAGATTTTTAGGGCAACATACAGCTTAATCCTGAAATGAAGCTTGAACAAGGATTTCCAGCTCAGATTCTCCTGGGCCGCATGCATACTATGCCACACCAAGAGTCAGAAAAAAAATGCAGGGCAAAAAATACCCATTCTTATCTAGGTACTACAACATTTGTGCTTGCCTGCTTGCTTTATTTTCAAAATGTTCAAATTGCTTCTTTGTATGTAAAGGCTTCCAAGATAATAGCATAAAAAAAGAGCAAATTAATGACAGTAAAATTTACAACAATATGTTACCATCAAGCAAAAATAACTTAACAGCTTTGACTGCATTGCCAATATCTTTTTTGTTTTCTTCTTTGTAGGAAAAGCCTTTGATATTACCTATGTACGCCTAAAGTTCCATACCAGCCGTCCAGAGAGTTTTGCCATTTACAAGCGCACTCAGGAAGATGGTTCATGGGTGCCCTACCAATATTACAGTGGCTCCTGTGAGAAAACATATCACAAACCCAATCGAGGTTTTGTCAAGAGTTGGGAAGATGAACAGCAGGCTGTTTGTACAGATGAGTTCAGTGACATCTCACCACTCACTGGTGGCAATGTGGCCTTCTCAACCCTGGAGGGAAGGCCCAGTGCTTATAACTTCGATAACAGTCCTGTCTTGCAGGTAAGAAAACTTGGAATTGGATCAAAGACTACATCTGATGTGTTTCATTTCTTAAATTCCATGTCATTCCAAAATCTCGTCGATCTCTTTTTTCCTAGGGAACCTGACACCTTTCATTCTTTTCAGAGTGGGTCCTATATAGACTATTGGCATGCTTAGTTCATAGGTGGTCAACCAGGGGATAACATCAAAAGATCTTTAGTGGCACCTGCAAACTCACTTTCTCTCCATTTTTCCCTACTGTCATGGCTATTTCACAAATAAAGAATGCAAGAGAGGGATCATACTTCCTTGCCATCCGTCCCTATAAATCCTTTCCCAAAACCTACTTGACACATGACTTGGTTGCCAAAGATAATATACATAGGGAGGAAATCAAGATGGGGGAGGAAGCATTAACTTCTCTATATGCAGGTTCCTATTTATTCAGTCAGTCCTCAACTTATAACAGACACCTCCGAAAAGGTACTTATGACCCAGATTTGAAGTTCCAGTGGTCTCCCCCCCTTTTCACAGTCACATGACCATATTTTGGTCACTCAACAACCAGTCCATATTTATGGCCATTTGCAGCACCTCACAGTCATATGATTGCGATTTACTGACATTTACTTCCCCTTTCCAACAAAAATGCCCCAGAGCAAATACAGGTAATCCCCAAGTTACAAGCGTTCACTTAACGCTTGTTCAAAGTTACGTGATGAGCGCCCCCTAGTGCTTATCAGCAAGTCCCAAAATTATGAATGTTGCTGCACCACGGCAGTTGTTCGCCCTTAAGAGCGACCACAGTGGCACGGCAACATTCACCCTGGTTATTCCCTCCCTCCCCACCCCCGCCCGGGTCTCCCTAGGCACCAGGCCTTCAATACTCACCCTGCGAAGATCAAGATCCTTCGCTTTCTTGGCTGCTCCAGGCCTTCGGTGCATTCACAGAGAATAGAGGCCTAAAGTAACGCAAGATCACGCAAGATCAGTGGGGCGAGATCTCACGCTACTGATCTCGCATGATCTCATGGTACTTTAGGCCTCTGATCTCTGCAACAGAGAACGGAACCAAAGCTGCGGAACGCTTCAACGTGCCTCCGGAGGCTGGATCTGGGCTCTGGAGGCCTTTTCCAGGTTGCTGCTGCCCAGATATGAGGCCAGGGGACGCTTGCGCGCCCCCCCCCGGCCTAATCCAGGAGCTGGAAGACTTTTCCAGGGTGCTGCCGCCCGGAAATGGGCTGCCAGAGGGCTATGTAAGTGTCCCCCCGGCCTCAGATCCGGGTGGCAGCTGCCTGGAAAAGGCCCCGGAGCCTGGATTGGGCCATGTGGGGGCCGCGCAAGCATACCCCGACCTCAGATCTGGGCAGCAGCAGGAATCGCAGAGAGGAGACGGATCTTTTCCAGATGAGTCCAGCGCGGCAGGAAGGGAAAGGGAAGCATGAGGTATCTTAGTGGGTCGGGGAGGCCTTGGGGGCCTGTTCCATCACTAGGCCCTCCATGGCCTTCCCCACCTTGAGATACCTCATGTTCACTTAACGTGCCACATGCGTCTTAACGAGCAAGGGAGTGATCTTGTTCGAGGTACGAGATTCACTCTACAAGTTTTCGACTTCCCAGTGAAGTATGCAGGCTCCATTACACTCGTAATTCAAGGGCTACCTGTAATGGGTTCACTTAATTGACCACAGCATTTGCTTAATGACTTCAGCATTTGCTGTATGACATACATTCATTTAATAACCACTGCAAAAAAGTCCATAAAATTGGGCACAGCCCTGTGCTATTTAATGTCCCTCACAACTTATGACCATAATTACATCTCCGTTACGGTCATAAGTCAAGAACTACCTGTATGAAGAGTGGAGAGGCTATTTGTGTCAATGGGGGAGAATGCATGCATATACACGTAGGCAAGAAAAGTATAAAGAATGCTGCCTTCAGAAGTTTCTGTAAAGCAACTTTTAGCATGTAATAAAATATTTTGGATTATGAACAGACCAGTCTGGACTAGAGGTCACAATTCTTTACTTGTACTAGGGCAGTGAGTGCATATATTTCGGTGTATACTGAATTCAAAACAAGACTAGGTGTAAAACTAGGAGAGTGTTTTAATTGCTCCCCTGGTCCATAGTCCAGATTCTAGCATTTTGGTGGGAGAAAATCAGTGCCAACTTTTAGCTAGTTAAATTTATAATGATTCACACCTCTAATGAGAAATCCAGACTTTCCCTTTTAAGGGAAAAAAGTTTTGCACTGAATTGTTGTGATGTTTGTTTTCTCTCATGGGATCCATTCACTTCCTTTTCAAGTTATTGTTAACATAATTTTAAATCTATTCTACATGAAATGAACAGGAAGAGTTTGAGATACTGTGAACACGAATGCTGTTATGTAATGATTGTTCAATTTTACTGAAAGCATGGTGACAGTAGTTGTTTTTAGTTCTGACAGGCAGCAGAAGTTCAAGGTGGACATCCATTTGGAACAACTGTGGGTAGCAAATGAACCATGGCAAAGACAAGGCGACCGAACAGGGAATAAAAATTACACACCAACATAGCACACATTGTATTTACAGTGTGTTTTGGATGTCCCAGGTGTATATTTGTGGAAAAGGAAACCCCAGTACTTATCTATGTATTTAAATTCTTTTATTTTCTCCTGCAATTTTTGGATTGAGAACTGGGAAGCATTTCAGATGGTTTGGGACAGAGGACAGGGAAGGTGTGGCACAGTGCTAAATTCCACAGTATCCCCACATTCATAGGGATACAACTTGATTATAATGCGGGTAGTGAGATGGCTTCAGTGTAATTCTACACAGTGACTGGTATTCTTTGTACCATGCTTCCATGCTGCCTGTTTTGCTTTCCGTATATATAGTAATCCTTGCCTCAAGCAAACGTAACTTGTTTTGCCCAAGATAAAGAGACATGAAGTGGAGAAAAATTAGAAAAACATGGAGCAAAAAAAACCATATAAGGATCTGAGGTTGGAACTAAGCCCACCCAGCTTGGTTAAATGTCCTCTAAATGATGCACTGTATCAGCCTCCCCATTGCACCTTGCAGAAGAACCATAATTCCCACCCATGTGTGGAAGGCACCCATTGGGGAAGGTTAAACTGTTTGCTTTTGCATATGCGCTTACAAAAAGTAACAGTTTACAACAAATGGAACTGCAAAGCATTTGTGACTGGGAATATAATTGTTGAGCTTTGTTAGCAGTAAAATCGTGTCCAAATAGTTTGCAAAAATAATTACATTTGCTTAGTAGATGATTCTGTATTGATTCTGGTCTTTAAATATAGGCAAGATGCAGTGCAGGAAGATTGTGATTCACAGGATTGACAAAGTCACAACCCTCTAGCCGTTAGGATTTTCATTGACATATCTTTGCCAGGTCTTCCACTTTGTAAGCCAATTAGCTTGCCCAGTTCATGCCCCCTGAACGTTAAGAATTTGATGACACAATGAACAAACTGATCAAGACTTCTACTTGATCACAGAGACTATCCCAAAGAGTGCCCGTTTCTCAGCTAGAAGCTTGGTGGTCAGCGTGGCCATAGGGGCAACTCTGGCTGAAGAATTACAATGTGGACTTGAAATCAAAATTGATAATATTAAGATCATTCAACAGAAGCAAACTATTTGAATTTCTTAATTGAGACTAAGGATAAAAGAAAGCCATAATTTAACCAGAAATGCAACTTAGAGGAAGGTTTTGAAGCATAAGCCATCTAAATTTGAAGATTCTGCTTGTTGAGCTGGGCAGTTACTTCTAAGTAAATGTTTGGAGCTCATGATTTGTGTCCTATGCCCTCTGAAGTCCAGCTTGTAAATTATAAAAAATAACACTGTACAGGTTAATAATTTCTTCTTCCTTTTATTTCATAGAAACAGTGCTCAGTGTCCCTTGATTGATTTTCCCCAGAAAGTGAAAAGTGGACAAAACTGGGTTTTGAGCATAGAAAATTTGGTATATACATACTGTCACAATCATGTTTTCAAAATTGATAGCAAGTCAACCTTTCAAGATGTTCTAATATTCCAAATATGCATAGGCTTCCATTTGTTATGTACAGAGCCCAATTGATCTTTCTGCTGCTAATCCTTTAAAGTCCAGATAATATCACAAATCTTCACTGAAAATAATTTTTCCAAAAATGTGTAGACATGTTTCCTCCCACACACATAGCATGCATTTCTGATGAATTAATTCATGTTACATGATATTTCAAAATAGCAATTTAGGCTGGGGAGTCTCCATCTCTGTATGTCTGCATGTATATAGAAACATTTCATATAGTAAACAAAATGGTTGTTCAGAACCCTTTGCAGTAATAGTAATACAGGGAAACAGGTATCATATTCTTTACAAAATAATTGTACATAGCTATTAATAAAAAATAAATTAGAACACACTGAACTAGATATTCCAAAATTTAGGGATGCTTGGAGTATTGAATGTCAGTGGAAGTTTGGATTCTGACATCTATGGGCCATACCTGTATGGATTTAAAATTATTAAAGAATATTTACAATGCATGGGATATTTATGCAACTTGTATTAAGGAATTGATACATTGCAACAAAGGTTTGAATAATGTGTGGTCTCATGCTATAATGACTTTCTTTTGAACAAAACATTTCATATGCAATATTAGCTTTATTTTGGAAGATGCACTGATTATCGAAGATGCTCAATTATGCACCAAAGATTTGGAAACCAGCAGGAAGACAATAGAAATGGCTATTGCTTCCTTTTATGATCTCACACAGACACAAAAAAGATGCAAGATTGGAAGGGATATCTGTTTTTTGTTAATTATATCATTGGTCAGAAGAGATGCTGCTTCTTTATTTAAATAACTCTTTAACCAAAAGCCCAATTAGAAAAACTGATGGGATCCATTGACTGTGTATGCTAGTTTATAGGCTTAATTTTGCATTGTTTCCTAATTAAGTAAACTCACTCAAACATGTGAAATTACAATACATCAAAAGCAAAGCATCTGTCCTAGGGACTATAAAATTAAGAATGTTGGATGCCACTTGCTTATGTCAGTTTCAACTTATTTCATGGCAAATTGGGATTCTTTGGGGGAAAGATACCAGTAATTTTTTGCTGTATGTGATGTCATATAACAGTTGGGTTTCTGGTAGTATCTTTTACTAAAAAGGAATTAGTCTAGTATTTTTAAACTGTATTCAAAAAGATCTTTCTCTGTTTTGTCTTTAGTAAGTGTCCTTTTCTACCTCATTCTAACCCATATTTTAGTTCCTTTTCCATCTCTTCTACACCACCACTACCCTCATACTTGTGGCTCTTATTTTCCTTCCTCCCACTTCCTTTAAATCAGTGTTTCTTAGCCTCAGCAACTTTAAGATGTACACAACTCGAAAGTTGCCAAGCTTGAGAAAGAATGATTTAAATGACCTTGGTTTCTTCATGTTTGGAATGCAGTGGCTTTTGTGTGTATTAAGCTTTTCCTGTGGTTTTCTTGGTCATAACTGATTTAGATTATGTGGTTTAACTTCCATTTTCTCTTGTAGGAGTGGGTGACAGCTACAGATATCCGAGTAAGCCTCAATCGCCTGAATACCTTTGGAGACGAAGTATTTAATGACCCCAAGGTTCTCAAATCCTATTATTACGCAATTTCTGATTTTGCTGTGGGTGGCCGGTAAGTAATGAATCCCAAGTGATTCTCTTTCTAATAGCTTAAATAATTGCTTGCTTAGGGCAGTATTTCTCAAACTCTCATGCAGGATGGGGTTTTCTGGGAGTTAAAATCCACTCATCTTAAAATTGCTGAGGTTGAAAAATACTATTTTAGGGCTTTGGCGTGATTTCAGCCTCTCTCTGAGACAGGCTTTTTAAAATGCATGTTCATTAAAAAAATGTGATATAATAAAAATGTTACTGTAGCTTTACATTAATGTTTAATTGATCCAAGCACTATTTCTGTATCCATAAGGTGTATTTGAATTTTATTCACACTAAATTTCATCTCAGTTTGGATGCCTATGAAAATAAATGTCTTGCTTTTAACCGTTATATGCTGACTATGGTAAAAGTACAGTCACTGATTTAATTACAGTATCTGTCCTAATGTGACTAATATGATCATCACAAGTCTCTTGTTATTTCACTCTGGTATTTTCCATTAATTACAGCTCCTTCTCTACCTTCTGGCTCTGTTTGTAAGCCAAAAGTCTTTCTTAAAAACTTATCTACTACTTTTCCAATAACATTACTCATAGCAACACCTTTCTTAGCAGTCTTGTAAGATAGGCCAATATCCATACCCTCAAATGCAGATGGGAGAAGGGGAGGCACATCCATTGGTAAGATAAAAGTTGAGCTTCCCAGTCCATCATGCATTCCCATATCTTAGGGATGTGTATTTCTTCACTTTGAAACTGCTTTACAGTCTGATCTCATTCATGCTTCCAAAAATGTTATGTGCTTGCCCTTCCCCAGTGTTTCAGGGTGCATAGGCAAAGGCATAGTCATGGTCCGGTATGCTGGATGATTCAGCATTTCATATTGGCTTTCAATGGAATTTATGGCCCTCATTATATGTCATTGTCCTTGCCTGTAAAATGGAAATTGAATAATGCTCACTCCTAGAATCTTGGGCACAGCAAAGCAACTAAGTTTGTAAAGTACTTAGGCCAGTGGTGGCGAACCTATGGCATGGGTGCCAGAGGTGGCACTCAGAGCCCTCTCTGTGGTCACGCATGCCGTCGCCCCAGTCCTAGGCCTTCAGCTGGGTTTTATAAAACCTTTTCGCTTTAGGCCTCCGCCGCCGTGTGCAAAAAAAAAAAAAGTTCAGTCAATCAGTCAATTTCAACTTCTTGCAGGGAAAAAAAAGATCTTGCAAAGTTGGAATTGATTGATTGAACTTTTTAGTCCCACCCAGTCTGCCGTTACCACCGCAGCCACGCCCACCCAATGGACCACACCCACCCAATTGGCCACACCCAGCCAATGGCCACACCCACCCGGCACCCGACGATGCATAAATGGGTTTTGGGTTGCAGTTTGGGCATTTGGTCTCTAAAAGGTTCGCCATCACTGACTTAGGCTGTTTCTAAAATGTTATTTAAATAATTCAGAAATCAGTAAGCAAGAAATGGAGCTTAATATATTCAATCAGAGACACGTGAGACTAGATTTTAAACATTTAGTCAATGTATATCTCTGAATAGCTGCCAACTTCAACAGATAGCCCTTATTTTTAAGGATGAAGTGCAAAAAACCAGCAAATTTGGCTAAAGATGTACGTTGTGGTTGCAGCTTGTATTCCGAAGCATAATTGGTAGAATTGGTCTTTGTCCATCTCTTGGCTTGCTGGGAAGAAATCATCTGCAGATTTTTAAATACACCTTATGACAGTCACATTATTAAACCACATTTTTAAATTGGAGATGTCAAAAGCTTGGTATTTTTTTTAAAGTAATTGCAATCTTGGTTTGGCATGGGCAATCATTGACAAAACTAAGGTTATCCTCTCAGTCCTTTTTATTAAGAAGCTTGCACTGTAGCAAGATCTCCTCTCTTCTGGTGGGAACATTCAAGTCCTGCAATCTCTGTGATAATGAGTCAGTCTTCCTTTTGTGGGAAGACTAGACTGCTAGAGGACAAACTGTATATAGTTTTCCTAAAACCTGTTTCTGCCTTATAGATGCAAATGCAATGGCCATGCAAGTGAGTGTGTGAAGAATGAATATGGAAAGCTTGCTTGCAATTGCAAACACAATACCTTTGGGCTTGACTGTGAGAAATGCCTTCCTTTCTACAATGACCGGCCTTGGCGAAGAGCAACAGCTGAGAGTGCCAATGAATGTTTGCGTAAGTGTATATTGGGGTTGTTTTTAAATAATCTGGTTTTATCACAAACCTTTCTGCCAAATTATTTCACCACTTCCTACTATCAAGGGAGTGGTAACCAATTTTAAGTGCCTTCAATAAGTTTTCTTCCTTTTTCCTTTTGGCAAGTTGTAGTACTTCCTGCCTTGGCTATTCTGTATCAATGCAGAAGCATAGCATATTTTTAACTTTATCCCAGATGTCTTTGTTCATGTTATCTCTTTGTGTGTGATAAAAATGTCTTGGGAATTGCAGAAAATTAGGTAATGTTCCTGTTAATATCTCAAAACTAGATCACATTAACTGACTACTGGTTTGCTCTCTTTGTTTATTTTTGGCAAATCTAACTTGTGAAACAATATATCTTGTTGATTTAGTATGGTCTTCTGGGCTCAACCAGTTGTAACCGAACCCATTGTTCAGTATGCCAAAATAAATAGATAAGATGATCCAGATTTTTTTTTAAATCTCAAGAATAGGGAAGTATTCAAATTCAGCAGATAAACAGCTGGTCCTCAATTTTTTCTTATATTCTGTTGATGCTAATAATATTAAAAAGTATCAAGATGCCATGAAATATGTTTGAACCTTGTTTCCTGATTACTTGAAATTGTATTTTGAAATCTCTGCAACTTCTAAGGCTTCCATAGATATTATCTCCATCCAGGATGTCCACAGTGTGGGGAGTCAAAAGAGTCAAAATGAGAAATACAACTGTGTGATCAAAGCCCTGATTCTTTGTCGCACACAGCCTTTGATCACACAGTCAAACCCACCATCTTGGCATTTATGACCCCTCTTCATAAGATGCCCTTGTTCACATCCATGAACTTTCAAGACATCATAAACTCTTTGGCTGAAAGGTAACAGTGGTAATGGTTTTTTCAAAGCTGAAAAACTCCATTGTTTTTGGAATTTCTGCAGAATTGTGTCAAACATACAAATAAAAACATATATTTTAAAAGAAATAAGTATAGAAAATAAAGTCATCTGAGAAATGGATTCTAATTCGCACCTCACAAAGTGTTGATAAAAAAGTAAAATGCTGAATTCCAAACAAAAAAGAAAAAGATTGTTTGATTGACAACAGTTGATTACTAGAAAATCAGTTTACAGTCACAGGGTAGGTTGAGTGATTTGTCCATGTTAAAATTAACTCTGAAACCTACAATTTTCAGCACAACCAAAGAGGTTCAGGTGACTGTTTTTTTTAAATTAACCGGCCAAGCAACTAATGTTAATATTCTTAGAAACTTGGTGGTACAAAAAGAATTGCAGAGCAGGCTTACAATACTTTGTTGTAAGTATACAGCTGAGTAGTGACATAATGACACCTGAACATCTGTTATAAGGTGACAGTATCAGCATATCTTCTGGCAAATATTCCTTTTTTCTTCATAACTTCCTCAGGAATGAAATTTCTGATCTACTTGTAGGAAAAAACCTTCAAAACAAGAAATAAAAGCACTTAACAAAGTGACTTCTTTCACTTAGCTGCTGACATACAGTTCTGTGTTTTTGCTTTGGTTTTGATTTTGATCTGCAAAGATTTCTTTTGGTCTGTAAACATTGAAAACACATACAATTTAGAATCTTTTTTTTTTTAGCATTTTGGTTGAAGCTCAGATAAAGAATATTGTATTTTTGGTGAGAACTGCATACTATAAAAACAATCCTGTTTTAAGCTCTACTTCTCCATAGAATAGAGCACTACTTATGAAATCTGGCAATGACAGGTAAAGCTTTTTCTTGCTGTATAAGTAATTGGACAAAGCAGCAAGAAAAAAAAGTTCAGTGGTGTAAGGACATGAGGCAAGGTAGAAAAGGAATATTTAGGAGAGGGCTGCTTTCCTGGACCACAGATCTGTATTTCTTGTAACATGCAGTTCTGATCTCAAGGCACTGAAGATTTCTTAGACCAAGGACTGTGATTTGGCATGTAGTAGTAGCATCAGTTTCTGAGATCTTGGGAACAGTCTACTCCTCTTAGTTACTTCCAAAAAACTGCTCAGTGAGCTCAAAATAACTTAGTTCAACATCTGTTCTCTAGTTCAGCATCTGTGACAGTGATATGGAGGAAAAAGAGATAGTTTTTCTGCTAAACCAAATTGTAATACAGGTAGACCTCAATTTACGACCACAAGTGAGCCCAACATTTCTGTTGTTAAAAGCAAGACAGTTGTTCAGTGAGTTTTGTCCCACTTTACAACCTTTGTTGCCACAGTTAAGCAAATAATGGCAGTTGTTAAGTGAATCGTCCAGTTGTTAAGTGAATCTGTCTTCCCCATTGACTTTGCTTGTCAGAAACCAGCTGGGAAAGTTGCAAATGGGGATCACATGACCCCAGGACAATGCAACTGTCATAAATACATGCCAGCTGCCAAGTACTTGGAATTTTGATCACACAACCATAAAGATGCTGCAACAGTCATAAGTATGAAAAACTATCATCAGTTACTTTTTTCAGTGCTATTGTAATTTTGAATGGTCACTAAACAAATGATTGTAAGTTGAGGACTATCTGCATTCACCCTGATCCAGATTATTGTTTGCAGTTATAAGATGCTCACCATTGGAGCTTTTTGTCACTCCCTTGCCAAACACAGGCTGGAAAGTAGGGAGTGGGTCCCAGAAAGAGTTAAGAGAATATTTGAAGTTCAAAAAAAAAAAGTTTCTCTCTTGCTCAAAAATAGGTATAAATACAATCCACAAATAATTTTCAACAAAAGACTTTCAAGATAAATTGCATTGTTAGGCTAAATCCTTTAAGTAACAAATCGTAGTTTCAGGACTTTTGATAAGAGTCTAGATCTAGAGCAGGGGTGTCAAACTCGCAACGTCACATGACGTATTGCGACATATTGCGACTTTTTTTCCATTGCCGGCAATGGGGTGGGCACGGTTCCGCTATGATGCATCTGGCCCGCGGGTCGGCAGTTTGACACCCCTGATCTAGAGCAATGAGCCTTTATGTGTAATGGGCAGGTATCCTCCTGAGAATTATAGAATGACCCCTGGTGATAGCTCAATATATAGCACTTTCTTTGGCCAACCAGACATGGAATGAGGCTTGGGAAGTTAGTGCCATAGCTTCTAGCCTAGAATACCAGCATTTATCCATGGCATGCTTTGTATGCTGCTGTTGCACACCTATTGACCATGGGTTGAAATTACTATCTACTCTGAAGTAAGTAAACTCCAGAGTAGCTTGGTTTTTGAAACTATATCATACTTTTTTTCTTGCTGTAAGAAGTGCAGCGTAATCCACAGGTTTGAAAATTCAATACTAAAGCTTGGCGAAATTAAAAGAATATTTTCAGAATGATGCCTTGCATTCGTTCATGTAAATCTGTGACTTCAGCTGAAAGCCTAATAAAGCCAATGGTTAATGGCTCTTGTTCTGCTTCACATCCTAGACATGAGCAGTTACATCTGTCTATACTAAAGAAAGCAGAAGTACATATATTTTTTTCTCACAGGATGCAGCTGGGGGGAGTCTGGTCTCATTGTTATCTTTCCCTGACGTTTGCATGCCAGAGAGCAGAGTAACTGTGTGGGAGGGCTGTGGGAAGGGTAGAAACTGTAGCACAGCTGGGAAGACAGCCTGGTGGAAACTCCAGCAACATCTCCCAAGCCCAACATTCAGTCGGTGTGCTAGTTACTTTGTAGTGTGTAATCAAGTCAACCATGTCAAGTGGAAACAGTGTAGTTGCACCATACTGTCACATTACAGAATACATACGCCCCTCCCCCCCGGGTGGTTTTATTCTTTATCTACTTAGCTGGACAGAAGAGACCACTATCTAGAATTAGTGGATTGGCAGCCTAAACTCCATTATTCTCTTTGGCCATGATTTTAGTCCATATTCCCAATTATACAGATGTACAAATTGATCACATGGACCATTTTCTGCTTCTAAGCCAAGGTTTAGTAAAGAACCCATGCATAGGAGGAGTTCAGAGTTGTCCATTGAAGCATCTTCAGTACAGATTCTCATATCTTGATTTGCACTCAAGATTTGGGAGAAATTAACTTGAGTTATGAAAGAAAAAGCTCTACTAATTTTTTTGTTTTTCATACTGGGAGGGCGTAGCAAGGAATCCAATCATCCTGGCCCTTCTGTGTTTCTTAATTCAAAGTAGTGTAACCAGAGGCCATTCTGGCTTTGAATGAATGGGAAATAAATTATGAGAATTAAAGTCCAACACATCTGGAAGTTGGGAATATTTGACTTAGGTTTTTCTTTCTTTCTCATTTAAATCCAATTTAAGGTCTTCTGCTGTAGTCAGAGCTTGAGCTCTCTAATCCAGGAGTATCACTGATACTGTCTGTCTGTGGTACTTGTGGTATCCCTGTGAAGTAGAAAAAGAAAAACCACAGTAATGTTGTTTCATTTTTTTTTTTTTGAAAAAAAGCAGCCTAAATCTAAAGGGGAATGAAAGAAGTGATTCATGTTTTCAACATGATAAAAATAGAATTTTCATTGAAGAAAAAATGATTCTGTCACCACAAATAGGTAGGAATAATTTAGTTGTCCATCCTCTGCCTGTCACTTTTCATTTTGGGGCCATTCTAATTGCCTGAACTCTTATTTTAAGAGAACTTGAGTTCCCAGGTCTGTCAGCAGTGTTGCAATGTTAAGCTGACAATTTGGAAAAGAATTTTAACCCCCTATGCACACACACTTCATAGCCTTTTAAACTAACCTGGTTTTGTGCTCTCCTACATACAGGCTGTAGCTGCAATGGACGATCACAGGAGTGTTACTTTGATCCTGAGCTGTACCGATCCACCGGCCATGGTGGACACTGCACAGGCTGTTTTGGTAACACTGACGGACCAAATTGTGAGAGATGTCGGGAGAACTTCTACCGCCTGGGGAGTGAGGCGGATTGCCTGCCATGTAACTGCAGTCCTGTGGGTAAGGGTTAAGGATACTGGTTTTCTGCATTTTCACTTATTCTACAATAATACAGTATTTTCCATAGTATTGAAACAACATTCTTAGCACACTTCCAGGTTTACAAGTACTGGAGTTGTATGAAAAAAGTTTGCATTAAATCATAATGTATGCGATTGGAGATCTTGGTAAACTGCATTAAAGTGGAAAGCAAGGTGCTATGGCCAGAATGGCAAGTATATGGGAAATAGTATCTGCATGTTGAAAAACTACACTACAAAGGTCTAAATTTAGGGCTTAGTTTAGGATCTCAATTAGGGATGGATAACTTTGGAGGGTTTTAGTTCACATTTTATTTTTTTTTCCCTACAGCCAAAGGCTACATTGAACTGAACATTAATGTAAAGTAGTCAAGGCTATATTAGACCTGGTAGGGGTAAGAGGTGAATCTTGTTACTTTAGAACTATTTTAAGTTTATTTGGAGAATTTTGCTGGAGTTTTCATGTGAGGAAAATATATGGCCAAGTTTTGGTAATTGAGAAGAGAGCTGAAAGCACTACAGATAGTCCTTGTTTTATGATCTTAATTGGGACCATCAATTCTGTTGCTAAGCAAAACAGTCATGAAGCAAAAAAACACCACGTGACCATCCCGGTTAGTGATGGCAGTTACACTGTTAAGCGACGGTATCATCTGACCATGACTTGCAAATTCCTGCTGGCTTCCACATTGACTTTGCTTGCTGGAAGGTCACAGATGGTGATTACATGACCACGGGACATTGCGACTATTATAAATGTGCAGTGGTTGTCAAAAGGCCCAAATCACAATCATATGATCATGGGGATGCTGTGAAAGGCATACAGTAAGTGCAAGGACCAATTGTAAGTTACTTTTTTCAGTGCCAATGTAATGTCAAGGAGTTGCTAAATGAATGGTTGTTAAGAGAGGATTACCTGTAGTTTGAAGTTAAATGATTCTTTGGGCTTCAAATATCCAGGTGTGTCCTCAATTTCTATCTTAATCGCTCTGATAAGCATGATGTGCAGACATTTGCATTTGGACATTAATATGGGATCTAGATAAGTGACTGAAAGCTTCAAATAAGTTATGCATACTCTCAGTCAAGACATCCAATTTAAAAAAAATTTAATTTAAAAACCATTTACTGTATCAAGCCGAGATCTCCAAATACAGGCTGATGCAAATTGTTTTGGTTTTGTTTAAGTATAAATAGCGTAGCATCAGTGTAGAGTGGTATATCATGTTTTATCATGCATTCAAGAATAATTTACAAACCTCAGTAAAACCCTTTAATAAATTTCATGGCACACAAGCAATCAGTGTGTATTTAATCTGTGGGTTGATTTAAGATAATATTTTTATCTGAGTAATTATTTCTAAATAATTATAGACTAGAAAGAAGAATGTTGATTGTATATGCTAAAGGCTTCAATAAGCTAAATAATTCCCTTTTGTTTAAACTTTGGGGGTTGATTCTGCTTGAAAAAAAGTTCCCTAAAAACAAATTAAAGACATCTTTAAAAATCAGGAGTTAGTTTCTATTTGCCCAGCTTAACACTCTCAAAAAATGTTGGGATAGCAGTTCCCATAATTTCAATACAGCAATAATTTCAACTACGTTGATTAGGAATCCTAGTGATCTAAGAATGTCAAAGATGAGGACTCTAAAGTATTGATATTTCTTGTACTTGAAAAGCAAAATAAACAGTTGAATGCATTCCACTTGGATATATTTGCATTGTAAATTAGCTTAAAGAGTTGAAATAATTGACTTTGACTTAAGTATTGAAGTCAATAATAGGAAAAAACAGAACTCACACTATTTTAGATATGGGGAAAGAAATAGTTCCTCCATTTCATTCAGTTGTCTAGAAATCCTACCTGTTGACTACTGAATCAATTTCAGAAACTGACATCTTTTAGAGAGAGTATCTCTCTTTCTAAAAGATTTGACTATGGCTCAGATGTAATGAAATGAATTCCAAACAGGAAACTCACAGCTGACATCTCTCCAGTTTATCAATCAACTCTGAATGAAACCACAAGTAGAAATGCACAAATGCAGAATAAAATCACCAAGAGTTGCTTCATCTATTTCACGGGTGTCAAACTCACCTCATCACATGACGTGTCGCAACGAATGGTGACTTTTTTTGCATTGCCGGAGCTGGGGTGAGCGTGGCCTCCGTATGATGCAACCGGCTTGCGGGCCGGTAGTTTGACACCCCTGATCTATTTGGTCAGGGAAAAGGTATCTTTGACACTAACTAAACCATTGGAACTTGTCATGACACACACAATTCTTGAACGTAGTTATTAGATCGTTTGTCCTGAATCAAGTCACCAGTGACACCTGAATGAATATAAAACCTGAACTGAGTGTTTAAAAATTTGTTTATTCTCTTCCAAACCAGCAGAAGCCCTAATTGATTTTTTAAATCAGATTTCCTCATGTTTTTTTTTTAAATCAGATTCCACTGAGAATTATTTTTTTGCAACTTAATCTATGTACATCTGGACTTTACTTCCTTGTGACATTTCTTTTGTGCATTGAATTACATAATCCAAAAGTGATATATTTTACAATTTGCAGCCTCTTGCTAAGTGAGAAAAGGGAGATTTGTGTCCCTTATTCAGCGTCAGATTCCTGCTGCTGGATCCCAAATTATCTTACAAACTTCCTTAAATACATACTCCACAGTCGGGCAAGTGATTGGGTGCAATACCATTGAAGTCCAACTCTCTTTCGCCTTATTATGCAGTTGTCATCAAATGATAACAGTAAAATGGAGATTAATCCCAAGTAATGGGTCACTGTGGGGAAATGAAGAGTAAGATGGGAAGTAAGAGAGCAGCAAAATTAGAGAAGAGGTGTAATAAAAATTGCCCCACAGTACCAACTGATTTTGTCATTCAGCAAATTTGCAATCCAGTTGTTAACGCACTCTGTGAATCAGTTTATGTATTTCATCTGAATTTGTATTTCAGATTATTTGCATAATTTATAAATTATTCTTAAATGGTGCTGTTCTCTAAAATGCACTACATTAACCAAACTCTTTCTAGATTATACTGGAGATAATGTATTCAAACTACTACATATTACTAGTGGCAATGCCGAGGTTTTATGGAAATTGAGGAAATTACTCAACATTACTATACTCTTACAAAATTATTTAAAAAGTACAATATCAGAAATTTACCCTTCCTTACTTCCCTCCCTCCCTCATTTTTTTCCAAGTAAAATTGTTTTTGAAATGAATTTATTATTTATAAATAAATAAAAATAACTGTAGCTGGAAAAGCTTTTCCTTTCTAAATTTTGCAAAAGGAATTATTAAGAGAAAACTAAAAATGGATTTTTGTGGGAAAGGACTTCTAAGTGTACTTGTTTTGTTTTCACAGGCTCCCTCAGCACACAGTGTGACAATTATGGACGCTGCAGTTGTAAACATGGTGTAATGGGTGACAAGTGTGATAGATGTCAGCCTGGCTTCCATTCTCTTACAGAGGCTGGATGCAGGTAAAAGTAAAGATGAAGATGGAGAGACTTGTGTCTAGATGTGTGCAAACTCTTCTATTAGAGGATCAAACAATCCATGTTAGAACATTTGCACATCTCTGGTTCCAGCCTCTTGAAATGTGATTTCTTCATTCTTCCCAGTATTCCAACTAGTCTTCTTTCTTCTTGTTCAGACGCTGCTCCTGCAATCCAGCTGGCAGCACAGATGAGTGCAATGTAGAAACAGGGCGTTGCACTTGTAAGGACAATGTGGAAGGGTTCAACTGTGAAAGGTAAACAATGTCAGTATGTGGAATCAAGTGCTGAACTGATTTGTGTATGCTCCCTGCAAGGAATTCAAAGCAACCTACATGAAAACTATTCACATGCTTTTGTTCGAAAATCCTGAGGTTGATCAAGCTAAGTGCTAACTGGATAGATCTACCTGGATACATCGAAAATCAAGATCCTCATCAACCCTTGTTCCATATTGTGGAGGAGGAAAATTTTGAATTGGGATTATTTTGGCTATTTGGAAATTTACTATTATTGGGGAAGTGACTGTTGGCAGATATGCCATCTTCCAGCCCAACTGCCTAGATTTTTGCTATCCAACTTGCAGAAGTGCAGCCCATTCAGAACTATGTGTCTGCTGTTTCTGAAAAAAATTACTTTTGTAGCAGTAAGATTTGCTATAGAAAGTACTGGCATTACCATAATATGATAATACTGTTGTAGAAAACATAAAGTGGATTCAATTGATTGTGACAGATTCAGGTCATTAAGCATCCCTGTACTTGAGCATATCTGTAGAAATGCATTCCTTCAGTGCATAGATATAGTCAACACAAAGATATGCTCATTGTAGGTAAATCTCTATAATCCAAGCTTCTTTTGTTTAGTGGTCAGAATGTCAGTGTAAATTCTGCCTTCTTTTATTTTCATCTCACAACATTTTCTCAGGATGCTGGCTGTGGTTTTAAATGAAGGGAAATGCTATAACATTTTAGCGTGAAATTCTGTCACTGGTATGCATAATGTATTATAGATATGGCTTTTAGCCCAGCTTAAAGTCTTTCCTAAATATATGAATGCAAAAGCAGAAAAGACAGATTATGAATTTCAATGTTTTCTTTTACTTTTAGATGTAAGCCTGGTTTTTTTAATCTGGATTCTGACAATCCTAGGGGATGTATTCCCTGTTTCTGTTTTGGACATTCCTCTGTTTGTACCAATGCCATCGGATACAGTACCTCCAAAATTACCTCCACCTTCCAAACAGGTAAGTTTAAACTTCAGTTTTCCTTGGATTAGATTATCATGCCCTGTAAGCCATAATACTTTGAACACATTCATCAATTTATTTTATTTTCAGCAGAAGAACTGATGTGCATTCAAAATATAACATGATATAACATACTTTATATTCCAGTAATAAAAATCAAGATACACTTGAAATCAGTAAAATAAAATAGAACAAATCAATAAAATAAAATAGACGTTAGGTCAAATTAACTTGCCTATGCTAACTTTAAATAAAGTCAGTTTGTTAAGCAATTAGGAGAATGAAACATGTAATCATGCCGTAACAAGCTATAATCTTTTAAGTAGGTGTTATGTAATCAATTGTATTGTACAACTTCTAACTTTCAGCTTCAGTTGCTTCATAACTTGACTCAGAGTTGTCTGGTGTATGGCCGAGAACAGCTTTTTTTTTTTTTTAATCTTTGCAATTCCGGAACTTTTTTAAATCGAAGTATAATCGCAAGTTTTGTTGTTGTTTTTCGGTTATTCAGTTGCTTCCAACTCTTAATCGTTCAATGGGTATTAGTTTATCAGGACTGTTAGCAATGCTTGTTTGAATTCTTTTAAGGCTATATTTATGTAACCATCTTCTCTTGCCATATTTTTCTAATTGTCTTTCATTTTTCCAAGCATTGGGATCTTATCCAGGGACTCTTGCTTTCACATTATATTTTCAAACTATTTAAACTTAGCTTTATTATTCATTTTTTTAGTGAGCAGTCTAGTTTTACTTCCGCTAATATTGAGTGATTTGTTCTTTTTTCAATGCAAGGTATTCTCAAAATTTTCCTCCAGACCAATGCTCCAGTTCAGGAGCATCTGTTTTTCTTCATTCTGCCTTCATGCTGGTCCACCTTTCACAGCCATGGTTACAACTAGGAAAACTAGAGCCTTCACAATATTTACCCTTGTTGTCAGTGTGATGTCTTTACACTTTAATCATATGATGTCTAATTCTGTCAAAACGTTTCTCTGAAAGCGCTTGTCTTTCTTTTATGGTTATAGTCACCATTCCCATGAATTTCTGAGCCTATCAGTTCAGATCTGCTTATTACTTCAGCTTCTTTTCTGTCTATTTCCATTTGGTTAGCATTGCCCATTAACATCATCTGAGGGCGTGTGTGTGTGTGTATTTTTGGTTAAAATTGAGCAGCAGACTAGCTTTGTGTTTTCTTCTTTCCTCTTCAGCAAGAGTTTACTTGGGTCCTCGTCACTTTCAGCTATTAAAAGGATATATAGATGTTTCTCCCAGCAATTTTAATTCTGTTGTCTGTTTCTCCTAATCAAATATTTCTCATGATATATTCTCTGTACAAGTTAAATAAACAAGACTTGACACACACTTTTTATCAATGTGGAACTATTTAACCATTCCATATTTCATTCTAATGATTCCTTCCCGGTCAAGTAACCAATTCTTCAATAGCAGATGAGGTGACTTGCTATCCCCTGAACCATCCCTAATTTGTTGTGATTTGTATAGTCAACAGCCTTAATGTAATTAGTAAAGCATCGAAATACATATTTTAAAAACTTTTTTGTCCTATTCCTTATCCTTCATATGTCACAATGTGACCTTGGCTGCCTCTCTCTGCTTCCATTAAACCCATCTTATCCATGTGGCAATTTTCATTTTATGAATTGTTGAAGTCTGGGTTGCAGCATTTTGAGCATGTGAGATAAGTACAATTGTTGGGAACATTCTTTAGTATTGCTCTCTTATTTTTAGAATATAAATTTTATCTTTTCCAATCACATGGTCCCTTGTAGTGTTTTTTCCATATCTGCTTATCAACTACCATAATTTTGCGAGATTTTAAACATTCTACCGGTATTTTGTCACCTCCTGAACATTTCTCCTGTGATTTCACTTCCCAAAATGTCAGTGTTCAAACCTTTGTACATAGCATCATTTGGGGGATCTTTTTACATTAGGTCTTCCGCTGTCTCATCTCACTTTGTATCTTTCACCTAATAGCAATGTTCTTTTTATTTTGTAGGCAGTAGTATCCATAAAGAGAACCAATTTGATATAGTGGTTAAAGTATCAGACTAGAAACTGGAAGACCAACTTGAGTCCTTCCTTAGACCTTGAGGATATAAATATTTCTTCAAGTAGTAACGAGAAAATCAAATAATTTAAATTATTTTCAGAATTCCATTCTCTTCTTTTCAGAGAAAATTGATATACTGAATAGCAGCTTGTGAAGAAGCTTAGAGAGGAAGAAATGGCAGGTCTATGCTGACTGAAGGGAGACAGTTTGGTGTAGTGGCTAAGACATCAGGGTAGAAACCAGGAGATTGTGAGTTCTAGTCCCACCTTAGGCACAAAGCCAGCTGAGTGACATTAGACTCTCTCAATTGTATAAGGAGGCAATGGCAAACTATTTCTGAAATCCTGCCAAGAAAACTGCAAGGACTTTTCCAGACAGTCCCCAGGAGTAAGACTGACTTGAAGGCACACACGCATACAAAAGTATTCATGTAATACCAGATGTATTTCTTTATATTGTCCATTGTAAGTACTGAATAGGGAAAAGTGTACGATCAGTTAATATCTTGAGGAGTTCTCTCAAAAAACAAATTGTTGTTTTAGCCCTTACCCATCATACCATTAGGCATGCATTCTTCACTCCACTCAGCATTATATGCTGCTAAATTAGGCAACTTTATTATAGAGTTAGCTGCCTTTGAAAATATTAAATAGTGCTCCTCTGAGACTGTTGTGGCCTTGAGATTACAAACACTGACTCCCCTTAGCTTTACAGTTGTTGCAACAGTTGTTGCATGTTTATGATGTGAACATTTGTTCAGGCATTGTGATAACCATCAATTATGACAGAGGTTCTTAACTTTTTTCAGGCCATAGAAGCTGTCAATTTAAAAATAGTCCTGGAACCTTTGATCAAGAAGCAAATTCCAGTTATTGAAAATCATGTTTATTTATTTAACCCTTTACTTAGCCCTAGGTTTCCATGAAACACAGTTTGAAAAACTCTGTATTAAGCCACGTACCTCTCTCACACAATCCAGTCTGCACGACAGATAAAACAAACCCAAAATCGGATGTGTTTGTAATGTCAAACTCTATTTTGATTTGTTGCTACCAGATTAGCACAGGATTAGTTATTGGTTCGTGAGTTTTCCTATCTGGTAAAACTTTTAATTTTGGAGTGGGTTTATCTGCTGTAGGTAAGAAGCAAAGTAAGAGAAGATGAATTGCATGAAATAACATACTGAACATGTGTAACCAATAAGCATAAGCCAATAGTTCTGCTCATAACTTGCAAATGATGTGATTGGAAAAGAGTGGGAAAATGAAAATTGTAGCTACTTCATTGTACATATATAAAATCGTGGTTGATCAAATGATCAATAAAAGTCCATTGACTAGACACGTTGATGTTTTCTTTTCATTGCTACTTTGTGAGCAGAGATAATCTCAACATTTGTGAAGGAGACAAAAGTACCAGATGGCTGAATTAGACCTGTTCTGCTCCAATTTACACTTAATAACCCAAGCTTAATAACCAAGATTTTTATTTATTTATTCATTCATTTATCAGATTTAGAGACCACCCATCTCACTCACAGAGCAACTCTGGGCAAGTCTCTAAATATGATAAATAAACTCTTGTGGATAAAATCAAGTCTACTATCTATTCTTACCAGTTTAATAACACACGCACTGGCAATTTCTATAATCCCTGAAGCAGGATTTTTCTCACTACATGGCTTGTGTAATAGACTGTTTTCAATCAGTGTTGAAATCTGTTTCCTTTTCATCATGATAGAATTCACAAAGCAAGTGGATATTCAAGTTATTTCTTAAATGTATTAAGTAGAGCGAATTCAACTTTTAACATAAGATGGTTTCTTCTTGTGGCTTTCAGGAAAGGAAAACTGGCATGCAGAACAGAGAGATGGCTCTGAAATCTCCATTCGCTGGATACCTGAGACTCAAGAAATATCCGTAATCTCAGATACACCTTTTCCCATCTACTTCATTGCACCAGGTACAAAGGAAGAATGATTATTTATACATAGACTATATAAGTATGTTTGCCAATAAACTTTCTACATTTTACCTTTACTTGAATGTGGATTTTGTTGCTTTTGTCTCAGGCAAATTCTTTGGAAATCAAATGCTAAGTTATGGGCAAAACCTGTCATTCTCTTTTCGGGTCGATAAGCGGGACACTCGCCTGTCTGCTGAGGACATAGTCCTTGAAGGTGCTGGACTAAGAGTATCTATACCTTTGATTGCTCAAGGCAACTCCTATCCCAGTGAGAACATTCTGAAATACTCATTCAGGTAAAGGTGTCTGTATTTTCTAATCTGGAAAATGTCAGGGCTGCCTGGAGGAAAAGATTCTGATGAAAGCTCTTTATTTACACAGCTTAAAATATTAGAACAAATTACTATAAATGGAATATTTCTTAAGTATCTTAAGTTGTCAATGAATACTGCAAAATGAATGATTTTGATAAGTCCTTGGAGAATTAGAAGTTATTAAAATCTGTTATTTTGAAAAAAAACAAAACCAAATTGTAGTTCTTTAACTGCAGTTTTTAGAGATACAACTCTTATCATCTTTTGCTCTGTAATAGTAATAATGTGGCAGAGAACACTATATTGAAATATTTATTTTCTTCTATACTTGAGAGGACAACTGATGGATCCATTTTTATGATGGATTTAATGGTTATGTAAGATTTTATTTTTAAAAATACTTGGGGAAGAACAGCCCCCCAATCAATTAATTATGTACAGCAGGGAATGGAGAGTGCTACAACCCAGCCAAAACTAAGCACTTTGCACTCTCGTTAACTTTAATAGAGGAGAAATAATATTTGCTATTGCTCTGCTGGTTTTAAAGCCATGCTGCTCTAAGCATTTAACTATCACTGAGTCTTCAGCTGAACATTCTATTAAAATCTTAAGTCCAGCAATTCAGCATTTCTTTTTAAGTTGATTGAAGCTTCAAATCAGTAAGGTTAGATGTGCAGGAGGGCTCTATGAGTGATATAGTTGAAAGCAGCAGTTGCAAATTGATAGTTAGGAAGCAGCCTTTATCTTGGTTTTCCTCATTCTCCCTCCCCTCCCCCACACCACACATTATATGTGCTTTTAGCTGATCTCCCATCTAGGCAGTTTATATGAAAAAACCAGCTTGGTTTCAACAGTAAACTCAAGCATCTTTCTCTAGCTAGTCTCTTTCCTGTGCACAATTTTCTGTCCTGGACATTGGAATGACTTTAGATGGGCTTGCTGGAAAGCATGGTCCAGAAGGCAGGTTTTGCAGACTGAAAGCAAACCATTAAAACAGAAGTAGACAACTCCAGGCCCCAGAGCTACGTGTGTCTGTTTGTTTTAGAGTTTCCTTCATACAGAATTGCTAATAATTGAAGGCATGGTTTCCTGCCCCTTTGAGCAAAAATAATGTATGAGTAATATAGTTTCAATTCCACCCATCTGCAACTAGAAAAAAATAATAATGCCGGTGCTACTTATGTCTGTGACATGACCTTATCTCCTTTGCATCTCTGCCACCCTTGTTATGGTCCCCATTCTTTCTTTCCTCTCCAAAAGGTTAAGAGTGGTTGATCAGGCTTGCATTAAAGATATTTTAGCATCCTAGTCCTAGGGAATGGGTGAGGAGTAAGTAATACCCGATACATGCAGAAGTCTTGTTCAGACTCGAGTGTACCTTCTGTCTGTTTCCTAACCAGCAGAGAGGGGAACTGTTTTTAGTTGATGGATTAAGAAGTGAAGCAAAATACCTCTGCCCTTACAAAGTATATATCCATAGCCTACAATAGATTTGTTTATGACCATGTTGTTGGGTAGGTAATGGGTCCTCTGTTCAGGTGACTAACTACCGTGTTTTCCCGAAAATAAGACCCAACCAGAAAATAAGCCCTAGCGTGATTTTTCAGGACGCTCGTAATATAAGCCCCACCCAAAAAATAAGCCTCACTTAAGATTGTCAGCCAGATCGATGCATTTAGTACCGTATTTCCCCAAATATTAGCCCTAACTGGAAAATAAGCCCTAATGCGTCTTTTGGAGCAAAATTAATATAAGCCCCGGTCTTATTTTTGGGGAAACACGGTAGCCGTGGCTGTTTCCTATGTTTTAACTTCTGTTAGTCTGAAGTGCAAATGCAGGAAGTGATTGGAAAGTTGTGAATGTTTACTTGCCCAAGGACAGAGGAAGAAAAAGGCAAACTCATATGGACTTTTTTTTTATTGAACCCTAGCAGAAGAGAGAGATGCTGCTACCCAATAATATAGGGCAAATCTTATTTAAAAGCAGACATGTCCACCACTCAAGTTAATTCTTTGGCATTTAAAACTGTTTCAATGTTACTTCCCTTTAGGCTCCATGAAGCAACAGATTACCCCTGGAGGCCTTCTCTGACTCCCTTTGAATTCCAAAAGTTGCTCCATAACTTAACAGCTATCAAGATTCGTGGGACCTACAGTGAGAGAAGTAAGTTGGTGATAATTGCTGAAATCAAACTGAATGAATGTCAAGAAATACCTTTCTTTGCAGTTGCACCTACTTTACAGAATTCTTGGAATGTTTGTAGTGTTTCTTGCAATGTTTTGTTGCATGACAAAACCATTTTGTTCAAACAAGTCTTTGCTTTAATCAGAAAGATGGATTAGTTGATTAGCTGGTTTTATGTTCCATGCCTGTTTCTTTTCTTTTAAAAAAAATATTGTAGTGTTAACTATTTTATTGCATAAATGGTGGCCCCACTCATTTATGGTACAATTTTCAACACACAAAGCCCAAAGGGGTCATTAGACTGAGATAATGTGCATCCCTATCTTAGCGCATTCCTTGATTACAATCCTTCTAACCATTTCATAAAATTGGTCATAGTAATATCTCCACATTGAAGAGTTGGGATATTAGAATTCTTCACTTTTTCCTTATGATGCCATCCCACCTCATCCCTGAAAGTTTGCAGTCTGAACGAGCTCAATATACATACTAGCTTGCCACCTATATCCAAAATACAAAACTTATCTGGGGCTTCTTAAATCAGGGTGATGAAGAGGTTGCCAAAAATATAGCACATGCACATATAGTTGCATTAAAGGACTCCACATACCTAAGGAGGAAATGACTTCACTCAAGGGAGAACAGAGAGATTCTGATACGGTTTACATTCTTCTATTGTTAACATGTAGGCTCACCTAGGGTTGTGGCTGGAACTACCACTCCAGATATAAACAATTTTACATCAACAGCCAGCACCATAGAAGTTGTGGTGTACGTGAGGCACAGCTGTTCTTCAAGCTGTTCTGAGGCAGCAGTTACAGGGCAAGCCCAGTTTTGAGGAGGAATCCAGTGCTGGTTGGGTTGAAAGCTAAGAGAGAAGGGGGAAGGAAATGCTCTTTTCTGTAGAATGCCTGGTTTTGCTGAACTTCCTCAAAGTGGAACATTAATTCAGCCCTGAAATACCAATCCATCTGTCAATCTGCAAAGGTGGGAGTTGTTCCAGGTTTTTTTCCCTGAGGATATATGCAGAAGGAATGGTGTGTGTAAATAAGTTTCTTGCATTCCTTACCCACCCATGCTTTTACAGGGAGAATGTTTGGCTGGTTGCCACACCTGTGTGCCTCTCAGCCTTTACTGTACAAAGGCAAGACATCGGCCCACATTGGTATCTTGACATCATGGGTAGGCCCTGGTCTTAAAGTAATACTGACTCCTTGAACACCTTGCTTACAAATTAGGAACCAGATAAATAATTGGTTATGGGTTGGCAAAATGTTGCAATCCTTGGTTTTATTGTGTGCTACCCCAGAGTCACTTCAGGTGAGATGGGCAGCTTCTTACAAATAAAAGAAAATGTGCCCTATGCCCTTAACTCTCTTTCCTTTCTAATTATAATTATATTGTGAATTTTTTTAAAAAAATATAAGATAGAATATTCCAAAATCTTTGATTTAAAACTATAGATTGGGGTGGATTGAAGGGCTAATCCAGTGAGTAAAGGAAGACGGCCAGGGTCCTCTTCCTCAGCCTGGCTCCAGACCAAGAAATTATTATAGCATGTGGTTCATTTGTTAGAAAATAACCTTTGCCTGGGTGTTAATGCTCAAATGTTAATAAGTTCACAAAATGTTTTGGATGGAAGTATATCATTGTGTTGAAGCAAATCTCCTCAAATCCTTTTTCTAAAGCAACAGACTACACTGGTTAGTTAACACATTGAAGCAGCACGTTAAAGTAGCACACTTGGCAGGGTGCAAGCATGACCTGTAAATCCAGTGATTTTTTATACAGTATTTTTGCTATACAACTTTTTGACTAGTGCGAAAGATACATTTTGACATGCAACCCCAATCATCTCTAATTCTGACACAAAGAAGAACAAAGTAGCCAAAGTATTAGGAATGCACAATTATTCCTTAGGGTCTTGGAAATGAGTTTTACTTGATGCTGGATAAATCTACTTGATGCTTTAAATTATGACAGAAGTGTTGTTCTATAATTGTATTTTATTGTGTGTGTGCACATGTGCATGTTTAAATGCTCTGTTTATGTTGTTAAGATTATAAATCACTGGGAATCCTGGATTCTTAAGACTTAGAAATGAGACATACCGTATATCTCATAGAAATGAGATATACCAACCAATTGGGGGCTTATGTCAAGTCGAAACCCACAAGACAGACTCTCTGCTCCCCTCCCAGATATCAGTTTAAAAATATGGGAGAAAATGCTGTGAATAGTAAAAGAAGGTTATTGGTGACACTTGAGATGTTGCTTCATGGAACTCTTTTCTCTTCTTCCATATCAGCCAGTCAGAAAACAATGCGGATGGGAAAGCTAGTAGAAAAAATAACTTGTGGCTATGACTGGGAATTCTAAACAAATCCAGTTCTGTAGGATTGTGTGCCTTGCCTGGAAGCAATGGAGCTGCTTTACTGTGTTATGGAGGCTGTCAACAACTTCTGTACATCTTACTCATCTTGGTGACTTTTTGTTTTTCTTCAGGTGCTGGGTATTTGGATGATGTTACTATCGTGAGCGCTCACCCTGGGCCTGGAACACCAGCAACTTGGGTGGAGAATTGTGTGTGTCAAGCAGGATACTTGGGGCAGTTCTGTGAACTCTGTGCCCAGGGCTACAGAAGGGAGACTCCAAATCTCGGACCCTATAGTCCTTGTGTGCCATGTTTCTGCAATGGGCACAGTGAAACCTGCAACCCTGAATCTGGTAAAAAGAATCATGGGGGATACTGTTGGTGTTAGGTTTTGTTTGCTCTTTGATGTCATGGATGTAATGATTATCTAGACCAGTGTTACTCAACCTTGATAACTTAAAGATAAATGGACTTCAACTGGTGGGGGAATTCTGGGAGTTGAAGTCCACACGTCTTCAAGTTGCCAAGGTTGAGAAACATTGACCTAGACTATCACCTTATATGAATGCCCTACTAATCTAATATTCTTTATTTCAGTATTTAAATGGCATGTTCCATTCTTTTTACGCATAAAAGCATGTTGCTTTATCTACTCCTTTCCCTTGTCTGCCTCTAATACAGGGTATTGTGCGACCTCAGGAGAATCTCCTGTGAGATAGCTGCCCTAGTGTTTCAGCCTCTGGATGATAAGCTTTCCTCTCTTTACCCCCAGGAGCATGTGACTGCAGAGATAACACTGCAGGTCCTCACTGTGAGAAGTGCAGTGATGGTTACTATGGTGATGCCACCACAGCCACCTCCTCAGATTGCCAGCCATGTCCATGTCCCGGGGGCTCAAGCTGTGCTGTAGTTCCCAAGACCAAGGAAGTGGTCTGTACCAGTTGTCCAGCTGGAACCACAGGTAGGCTCTTGTTGAATTCTCATTATGAAGGCACAGCTTTGGCAATCTCTGTTGCACTGCTGGATAGAGGAGTAATTGAGAGTGGGGATACAAAGAGAAAGTAGTCTTATGAATTTGTTCTATGTTTTTTTCAGCACATTTTTCCAAAGTTCAACCATACTAAATATCATTTTTATGCAACAAACAAGCAAAGGAGAATTATTTGAGTAATGATGGAAATGGCAATATCTGGATCGATCATTCTGGAAATGCAATTCCTATGACAGCCCTGGAGCTAGGGCAATCATCTGGACCAAAAACATAAAGGAGCTTTGCCCAGTTTCTTTAGGCAATCCTAACTTAAATTACTGGATGAGGCAGTGTTGTTAATAACAACTCTTGCCCCCTTCCTTCCTTCCTTCCTTCCTTCCTTCCTTCCTTCCTTCCTTCCTTCCTTCCTTCCTTCCTTCCCTCCCTCCCTCCCTCCCTCCCTCCCTCCCTCCCTCCCCTAGGGCAAAGAATTTATTTCCCCAGCAGAATTTCATACGTTGACCCTGGTTACCCGTTCAGTACAGAAATCAACCTTCGGCCCATTAAAATGGAAAAGCTCAGTTTCAAAAACATGTATGGCAGGTTTCCAGGAAAGCATAAGAAAAATAGCATTTTAAAAATGGGCTCAGTAAATGCTTGGACCCATTCACCATTACAGCTGGTGGAAGAAATTACAGCATTTTTCTTTTTCTTTTTTTATGACTGAACAATGTCAGAACTGACCCCAAGGAATAAAGAAATTGGCCAATCTTGGCAAATGTGTCACTCTTGGAGGAGGCAGCTTTCAGATGGTTGCACAGAGTGTCTGTCCATGACCCAACTTGTCTGAGTGGTAAAAGTAAATACAAAATAAACTTTGCTGTGCATTTCTGAATGCTGGATTTATTGAGGGTGTGTACAATGTTCTTTATTTTTTTTCCTTATCAGTCTGAACAGCCGTGCTTCAGGCCTAAATCCTGATTTCTCTGAAGGCACTTTGTTTCTCTTTTTTATCTCTCCTATCAATTGATTGCTACAGTAGATAACCATTACCATAACCTAGAAGCTATGGATTTTATAGAAAGGTGGCATTCAGAGCTTAGCGCATGCTTACACTTTTCAAAACTTTAAATGGGTGATCTCAGTCTATAAATGATCCCATTTTGTACAGGAACCCTATGCACTTACTGTAAAGAAAACCTTTTTAAAAAGTGGAAAAATCCATGTAACCTAATGCATATTTGGAAGCCATTAGGATAAATATTCTATGATGTAAAACAGCGGCTCCCAAACTTTTGGGTACCAAGGACCGGTTCTGTGGAGAAAGGTTTTTTCACGGACCGGAGGATTTTGTGTGCTGCCTGCGTCCCATGGATAGGGCTTTGCTTGTTTGCATGGCCCAGTTTCTGACACACTGCAGAGCAGTGCCGGTGTACGGACCGGGGGTTAGGGACCCCTGATGTAGAGCAAAAAGCATCCTACTAAATATATGATAAATTGGTTCTCCTTTTATGTACTTATTCCTGGAATATTTTTACCTCCCTCTTAGATTATAAAATGAATTGTGCTTTTCCCTCTTAATGTTGCTATTAAGTCTCGTTTCTTATATCCCAGATTTCCCCAAATTTGGCACTTTTCCAACTGCCCAAATTATCAGCAGTAGCTCTGCTAGCTCAGAAATTCTAGAAGTTGAGGTCTGCACATTTGGAGAATGCCAAGGTTGGGGAAAGGTTGTTTAAGGAAGTTCCTTTGAAACGTTACTGAATTGTGTTGTTAAACTCTGGTTTCCATTTAGCCTTTGATCTTTCCATTCTTCTAATGTTTCTTCTTATCAGATGATGGTTTATGTTCTTTTTGCCTTTTCTTTGTTTTTGCTCTGCTACTTATGTCTGGAATTTGTTACCAGCTATAGCTTGGTCAAAGTAAGTACATTCCCATTTTCAAACAGCAATAAATTTATTGGTTGTTCTATGCAGCTTCTGCATGTCACTTGAAGTCCATATCGCATGTCAGTCTGTCATTCCCATCTCTTCCCTTCCCGTTATTAGTAAGAATAGTTTTTAAAATAAACTTTCTGTATTTCTGTATTTTATTACTCAGCATTTCCTTCTATTTCTTTTTGCCATCACCATCACCATCTTCAGACCAATAAACACAGATACAAAACTTAAAATACAGGGAAACTGAATTTGAACCAATTAATAATGAAAGGAAGATGCCAACTAATTATTGCAAGAGATAGCTATTGCTAGAAAATGGGCAACCTAACTAGTGGCTGCCCAAGTTAAGTCTTGTTTAAAAAAGGTTGCAATGTAGTCATTTCATGAAACTACAGAGGAGAGTTTTTATGTCTGCCTCAAGGGTCAGTTTTGGTGCTTTGCAGTGGGTGTTTTAATAATTGGAGCATTATTTCCAAAGCGTCTGGTTAAAATATTGTATTTATGAGTGGAAAATGTAATCCTTATTTCCTAAGTGTTTTCATTGGCTTTGGACAAGCTTCTTTCTCCTCTTCCTTTGTTGTTGTTATAACTGGTGTATTACTGGTAAGCCAAATTGTGCTTCTGTCTCTGTACAAAAAGATCTGAATAACAAACGAGCAGGTCTTGGGAAAGATTCCTTCAAGGTTCTAGTCATTCATAGAATATAGAATCATAGGTCTGGAAGGGACTTTAAAGATCTTCCAATCCAACTGACATTACGTCTGTGTCAGGGCCTTGTTGTCGTCTTCTGTTTCACTTTATTGCCACAGTACATAATGCCTCTTAAGGATGCTGAGCCCTCATTGAGCTGTATTTTTAATGAGCAAGCTGATTTATTGGGTTTTTCAATTACAGGTAGTCCTTGATTTACAACAGTTCATTTAGTGATCATTCAAAGTTACAAAAGCACTGAAAAAAAGTGACTGATGACCATTTTTCACACTTTGCATTGCATCATCTCCATGGTCATGTGATCAATTTCAGACACTCGGCAACTGACTCATATTTATGACTTGTTGGAGTGTCCTGGGTTCATGTGATCAACTTTTGCGACCTTCTGAACAAAAAAGTCAATGGGGTAGATTCTGTTAACCGTGTTACTAACTTAACAACTGCAGTGATTCACTTAACAACTGTGGCAAGAAAGGTCATAAAATGGGACAAAACTCACTTAACAACTGTCTCACTTAGCAACATAAATTTTGGGCTCAATTGTGGTCGTAAGTCAAGGACTACCTGTACTGTTTCTGGAAGCCTTGGCATTCCTTGAAGTCTGTCCTTTTCAGTGAGCCCATATTGGCTACAGTTCTCTAAGCATTTATCCCCTGACTTCACTGTTGGGACTGAAAAATTGAAGTTTTCCATAATTTCTCAGCTACTTTCCTGCCTTACCCATTTTTTGCATGGATTACAATATTTATTTATTTATTTTGCATGTTCTAATATACCTGTTTCCTGGGCCTGCAGGTAAAAGGTGTGAGCTGTGTGATGATGGTTATTTTGGAGACCCTCTTGGCCAAAATGGCCCCATCAGGCCCTGCCGCCTCTGCCAATGCAGTGACAACATTGATCCCAATGCAGTTGGAAATTGCAACCGCTTGACAGGAGAATGTTTGAAGTGCATTTATAACACAGCTGGTTTCTACTGTGACCGATGCAAAGATGGCTTCTTTGGGAATCCCTTAGCTCAGAATCCAGAGGATAAATGCAAAGGTAGGTGGATTTTTCTCAGTTAGTAATGCTTTTGTCACAGTCCAATGATCTTCTAGGACAGGGGTGTCAAACTGCCGGCCCGCGGGCCGGACGCGTCATGAAGAAACCACGCCCACCCCATTGCTGGCAATGGGGAAAAAGCTCCGATACGTCGTGCGACGTTTGACATGTCTGTTCTAGGACATCAGTCTGCCCCTTTCATCAGGAGGAAAGCTCTCCCCCCCCCCCCAAAAAAAAAAATATTTGGGCAGGGGATCAGCTGGGAAACACTTCTCAGTACTTTCAGCAGCTGTGGTATCTTCTGCCTCTGTAACTTAACAGAAGATTTGACATGTGCTTTCTTGCCTTAGAACCAGTATCTTAAGAGCAAGCAAAGACCTTCCTTCAGAAGCTGCTCTCATAGAACTATGCTTACATAAATTGTCTATCTAGCACATCTGTAGGGTTTGCACAGAAGCTTGGGTGGAATCTGAGTCTGCTGAATGAAAGGTAGTTCCTTTACCCTTCCTCATAGAATTTGGTTTCCTCACCGTCTTGGTAGCTTTCCTCTAAACTAATTAGTATTAGAATCTAATGTTAATGTAAAGAAGCAAATATAATAAAATAAAGAACAATCCTGTTAACTTTTCTTTTGAGGCATCTTTCAGTATTTGAAATACCCCACACAGAAAATTGACCACTAGAAAGATGTCTAAGTTACACCCTGAAAGTAGTCTAAAATCCTCATCTGTCCATCAACCAATCCCTGCAGAAACATTTGGAACCTGGAGAAGAGTGGAGGATTCAGTTATTCCATTCAAATGCTTGACCAAAGTGGGCTTATGTTTGTCAACTTGTGTATTTATACATTGTTTGTGATGTGATCAGAAGAAATGGTTCCCCCACCCCATCCCTGGAGGAACACTTTGTTTATAATTTGTGCCAAGTATTCTTTCTCGCGTATCCCACTGACATGCATTGCAATATGTAGGCACATATTTGATGAGCAAAGAGACTAAAAACTAAATTGGAGCTTCTACATTTCCTTTGCCTAATGACCGTCTTGCACTCAAAGGGGTTCCTATTTTCGAAGCGTGAAAATGGGAATCGCAGTGCCCCCTAGGCTTCCTGCAATTGTCCTCTGAATTACTTCTGGTTGGAAATCCCATCCTGATGCCTTTCATGCTTTTATTCTTGTAGCTTGCAATTGTAATCCTTACGGCACAGCAAATTTACAGAGAAGCTGCAATCAAGTAACAGGCCAGTGTGAATGCCTTTCACATGTCACAGAGAGGGACTGCAGCTCCTGCGAACCAGGTTTCTACAACCTGCAAAGTGGGCGTGGCTGTGAAAGGTGAGCTCTTCTTTCCTGATGCTGGAATTGAGTACTGGTGGCCTGGGGGATGGGACAGCATCAGCCAGGTTTCCCAAGAGTAGAGGTGCTTTCGTTAAAACCAGCTATGAAAATTGACGTTTAAAGAAAGCCATCTCCAACAGGTTGCCCCCTCAGTCTCCCCTGTGACCATTTATGCTTTGCATGCCTTCCTAAAATAATGATATTGCCCTACCTTTTCTGAAATGAAGCCTCAATACATGAAATTATGTTTGTGCACTTTCTTCCCCAGTTATTTCTGCTTCTCCTGCCACTGGTGCATTTTAAACTGTTAATCCCATAAAGCAGAGATCTTTTCTGATTGCTATTGTGTGTAGCACTTTCAACTGAGCGGCGTGCAAACACACAAGATAGTTGCTGTGGCCGTTGACTATTGATTTATTTTTGTTGTTGGATCTTCCTATTAGTCTGCAGCAGATGGCAGCACCTAGCCAACCTTGATGTTTTCTAAAAGCTAAGCAGGGTTCAGTGTGGCTAATACTTGAATGGGAAGCTAGATTGAATAGCAAGGGGGTAGGATGGACCAGGAGATGAAAAAGCATCCCAAAACACAGTAGGAAACCCCTTCTTGAGAAAATTGCATGGACATCAACATCCCCAGAAGTTGAAATCTGCTTGAGGAGTTTTCATCTTTACCTTATTTCACTTTAAGACAACGCAAATCATTTAAAAGGAAAAGAACAGAAAGCAAACTATTCTTTAAGGACAGAGAAACTTTTAACATTAAAGCGGGGGCAGAAGAACCCATCTGAGAATTTAGTTTCTTAGAGGCTACTTTTTTCGATTTTTGAATGCTGGCTTCAGAAAGGGAGACCTATGGGGATCTGGCAATCTGTCCTCGCTCCCTGATGTCTTTCAAAACCTGTATCCAATCTAACCATCCCTGCAGTCCATGTATCTGGCTTTGTCAAATAAAGAGTGGAAATATCAACAAACATCAGGCTTTCTCATTTATTTATTGCAGTTACAGCGGTCACACTGTCCTGTTTGCAAAGGACCAGAGCCAAAAGGAGTTTCAGATTTTATTATATAACTAGGAAGTTACATTATCTGTGTCAATTTTCAAGTTTAGAGGAAGATAATGTTTCTGAAGGGTAGATAATGTTTCTGAAGGGAAGCAAAAAACTTTGGACTAAAATGAAGGATAGGAAAATTCAAATTTCATGCCAAACAAGCTTTCAAAATTCTGTCAAGGCTTAGAAGATACTAAGAGTTAGTTTAAATACAGATAGTCTTTGACTTACAACCATAAATCATGACATCATAAATCAAGGCATCCATCTGATTTTATGACTTTTTTGCACTGATTATATCATTGGACATATCATGGTCACATGACTGCTGAATACTGCAACTGGCCATAAAGGTGAGATTTTGCAATGAGCCAAAAATGCAGTCAGGTGAACATTGGGGTGTACTGTATGCAGCTATTGGAATTTCAGAACCAGGTCATAAGTAGCTTTTGGGGGGGAGGGGACTCCCTTGTAACTTCAAAAGCGAGAACTACCTATATATTGTTCTTATTTTATTTTATAATAGGCACTTTGTGTTAAAACCATTTGATTGACTATTAAATTTAAATGTAAAAGTCTTCATTGTTCCTCAAATACTGCATTACTGAAACTGGTTTAATTCACAGAAAGTAGGTATTTTCTAATTGGAGCTTTATTGTGAGGGCTGCATTCCCTTTTGACCAATTGTGTAGGCAAATGACATCTTGTCTTTCATCCCATACTTTCATCCCTTTGGGCAATGTGTTTTGTTTTTTATGACATATTAGTCAAATCAGAACTTGACAAGCATATGCAGTCTTGTTTCCTTACCTGTGTTCCTTGTTGTTGAGATGTATGCATTGTTCTTCCTCTACTAGATGTAACTGCCATCCTCTGGGCTCCACTAATGGCCACTGTGACATTCAGACCGGGCAATGCGAGTGCCAGCCAGGCGTTACCGGCCAGCGTTGTGAGAGGTGTGAAGCCAACCATTTTGGATTTGGTCCTGAAGGCTGCAAACGTAAGGGGAGTGGGGAAGACGCATTTCCTGTCCCAATCCTTCCTCATCCATTTGTTTTCCATCTCTGTTGCTCTGTATGGAGAATCTGTTTATTGCCATTAGTGTTTCCTTAGATTTGGACATCACAAGAGGTTTAATTCCCCCCCCCCCTCCTTTGTCTGCCTCTTGCATGTTTTCTCATTTCAAGTCCAGCAAGGATGTTTTTGCAGTTATATGAGTCTTGCTTTCTGTCTCTAGGGCATTCAGATTGCATATACTGGTAGACCATCTGCTGCTTCTTGTCATAAACACTTGCCCTGAATTTTGTCCCAGAACTGACCTGTTTTTTGGCTCTTACACTCCTACGCTGTTGCTGCGGAATGTGGCCTTTAGCTACTAACTCGGATTGAGAACGTGGAAAGTGTAAAATTTAGGACATACATTCCTGTTTATTTAATCCTCACCGTTTCCTTACTTTAAAAAATAAATAAATTAGTCTTGGATGAATAGATCCACTGCATATATAACACTAGCTTCCTGCAAAGGAGGACTTACAGACCAGACTTGGCTTTGGGAATGCCAAGTGCTTTCTCTTTTGTCATCTCCAAAATAATTAACGTACTTCCTTCTTCTCCTTTTGAGGAGTTACCATTGTTCTGTGTCATAAACTTATTGATGCAAAACTGTAAGGGCAGTTTGAAATGTTGTTGGGATACAGCTTGGTGTCATCTGATGCAAAATGGGAAGAGGGAAAACTAATTGAAGCATATTCTTTTGAGTCTAAGTCACATACCCTGGTTTGTAAGTGGAGCTGGCATTTGGACCACTAATACAAATTACAGCAATAGCAAATATAACTCTGAACATGAACATTACTTTATACAACAAAAATGTAGAGCAAACATTTGCTTTTGTCAGACCATAATTGAGCCCAAAATTTCCATTGCTAAGCAAGGCAGTTGTTAAATGAGTTTTGCCCCATGTTATGCCATAGTTGTTCAGCAAATCACTGCAGTTGTTAAGTGAATCGCGTTGTTAAGCAAATCTGGCTTCCCCATTGACTTTGCTTGGCACTGAAAAAAGGGATCTTACGACCGTTTTTCACACTGATGACCGTTGCAGCATCCCCAGGGTCACATGATTTATATTCAGATGCTTGGCAAGTGGTTCATATTTATGACGGTTGCAGCGTCCCAAGGTCATGCGATCCCCTTTTGCGAACTTCTGAGCAGCAAAGTCAATTGGGAAGCCTGATTCACTTAACAACCGTGTGACTGATTTAACAACCTCAGCGATTCGCTTAACAACTGTGGCAAGAAAGGTCATCAAATGGGGCAAAACTCAGTTAATAACTGTCTCACTTAGCAAGAGAAATTTTGGACTCAGTTGTGGTTGTAAGTCGAGGACTACCTGTATAAGTAGCTCAGTTTGTTAAATTTCTTCAAACGCAGTGCCTTAAAGGTGCAGAACGATTATGAATCTTGCATTTCTGACTAGCAGATATATAGATAGAGATGTAGATATATTTGAAAATCACTGAAAGGCACGCCCTAACCGAGGCTAGGTGGGACAGATATGACGCATTGAATCAGACTATTTACAGGTACATTTGCTGCATCATTGTTTTTTAATGGTAAAGTAACACATGGTAAGTCTATATTCATGATAGAATAGTGAATCAGACAGGATAAAAAAATGAGCCACCAGGGTTAGACAGGATCCCTCACTGCTGTTATTTTCTTGGCATGTCATACGGGAGACTTCTTCAACTGTATTTCTACAAGATGTTTTAGGACAGCAACTGCTACAAAGTCCAAACTAGCAAACTAGTCTGGATGGAAATTTTGGGAGTTCCTGTCCCAAAGCTGTTTTGGGCAGGATGATATAATAAACCTCCCCTTCATGTGAGTACAGATAGTCCTCCACTTACAACAGTTCATTTAGTGGCCGTTCAAAGTAACAATGGCACTGAAGAAAAGTGACTTGTGACCGTTTTCCACACTTACGAACTTTGTAGCATCCCCAATTCAGATGCTTGACAACTGACTCATACTTAGGTCAGGTGATTTTGCAACCTTTTGACAAGCAAAATCAATGAGGAAGTCAGATTCACTTAACAACTGGGTTACTAACTTATCAACTGCAGTGATTCACTTAAAGACTGCTTTCTATCATTGTTGCTTCAGAAAGCTGTGTTCATAACAACAACATCAGAGAATCTTTCCTTGTTCCACTTTGTCTTTCAGAAGAACTGGAACCTTCCATAAATAGGTAGTCCTCAACTTATGACTGCAATTGAGCCCAAAATTTCTGTTGCTAAGTGAGACATTTGTTAAGTGAACTTTGCCCCATTTTACGACTTTCCTTGCCACAGTTGTTAAGTGAACCCCTGCAGTTCTTAGGTTAGTGACATGATTGTTAAATGAATCTGGCTTTGCTTGTCAGAATGTCGCAAAAGGTAATCACATGACCCCAGGACACTGCAACCGTCATAAATATGAGTTAGTTGCCAAACATCTGAATTTTGATCATGTGATCATGGAGAGGCAGTAATGGTCGTAAGTGTGAAAAAATGGTCATAAGTCACTTTTTCACTGCTGTTGTAACTTTCAACAGTGACTAAATGAACTGTTGTAAATTGAGGACTACCTGTACTATATGTACAATTTCTGGCTTCCATTTAACAGGTAAAAGTGAGCAATGCAAAGATTTTCCTAGTAGCTAAAGGCCACAGTATAGTAGTAGCACCAATCCGTTGACGTTTGAAAGAGGTTAATTCATTGGTCTTCTAGATATCCCAAGATTAAAGATTTTTCAGATTGTTCTTTTTTCGTGTGGCTCTTCCCTAATGGTTATTTAAATGCCTTGTGTTCCCTCAGCTTGTGACTGTAACCCGGAAGGTTCCCGTTCCCTTCAGTGCAAAGAAGAGGGTCATTGTGAGTGCAGAGAAGGCTTTGTGGGAATCCGCTGTGACCAGTGTGAAGAAAACTACTTCTACAATCGATCCTGGCCTGGTTGTCAAGAATGTCCTGCATGTTACAGATTGGTGAAAGATAAGGTCATACCGATAACAAAATTTGCCAGTTTATAGCTAATTTTGCCAATTTAGAGGTTACCTATTTTTATAATGGGGAAAATTAATAGGATATGCATTTGTGCTTGGCAAAGAAATGTTCTACTGGCAAAAAATATAATGATGCCTACTTAAAAGCAACAGCAGCAACAGGAATAATACAAAAGCTATATCAGTCTCAATTCTAACAGCTCCAGGAATCTGTATATTCTTCCCTGAGCCACTTTGCATATTTTCAACATCTTTTTATTCATCCTTTTTTTTTATCTGGAGCTTTCTAAACCTGTGTAGTTGTCTTATTGATTTGTTGTTCCCTGTTGTCTCATTTGTTCAGGTTGAGGAGCAACGGGGGAGGCTGCGCGATCTGGAAAATCTTATAGCTAACATAGGAACAGGTGATGACATTATAACTGACCAGGCTTTTGAAGACAGACTGAAAGAAGTTGAAAGAGAAGTCATGGATTTACTTCGAGATGCCCAAAGTATCAAAGGTAGGTTAGATATCTTCAGTTAATTGAATTATACCATTTAGCAGCCTATAATATATTTCAGAAGCAATCAATTCCTATGTGTATATGTGTTTATATATAAATGTTTTTCAAAAAACAAAAACCCTAACACAAACTAATAAAGATTAAAAAAAGCAAGGGAAGAAAGAAGGAAAGGAAAAGTGCAGAAAGAGAGACAGAAAGAATTAGAAAGAATTTTCCAATTTATTTGCTCAGTTTATTCTGTTATCCAGTTTTTTCTGAGCATCAAAACCACCAATCATGATTGCTTTTGCTTTTTTTTTTTTCTGTTTCACACAAAATATAAAGGGTTCCCAATCAGCCATAAATATATAGTTATTGTTTTTTTAGTCTAATGAAAGTTTTGCCCTCTCTGTAGATTTCTTCTTCATCATCATCATCATTGTCATACATTCTTCCATTGTGGGAGAAGAGATATAGTTTTGATAGTAACACTGAAGAAAGAAGCCTCCATGTTAGAGACAGTACTAATAGTTGGAATGCATTTTACATTTTAATGATTATATTATAACGTATTGTGTCAGATTACATTTAAATTAAACTATTATAGATTATGCTTAAAGGCCATTTTTGAACTTTATGATCCAAAGATTCAGTCACAAAAGAGAGATTTATCTTGAGCTTTTCAAATGTCTCTCATCACAGAAAGTGGGAAGTGATGAATCAAATGCATGCATATATACTAATACCCACTGTACTTTGAAATAAAGGATTAGAGGAGTACTTCAGTCCTAAACTCTGTGAGCAATAGAAACAAAACTGAGCAGGTTTTCTTCTCAGTTTCTTGTTTATGTATATCAGTGGTGCTTCTTGGAATATTATTAAGCTCACAAAACCTAAAATTTTTACTTCCAGTTATTTTTAAACTATACTGTGTCATTCAGAAGAGAAAAAGGAAAGCAAAGGTCATGTATGTTAGCAGATACATTGTGTTAGATACATTTGTGTTAGAGATAAGTGAAAAACTTTACAGAAGAGATAAATTGGAAAAAAAATAGTGGAAGATTTCTTACTGAATTATCTGGTGTGCTGCGTTTGATCCTAGTGGAGAATTCTCTCCTCTGAAGACGTACAAAACCCATACTGTTCTAGAGATGAAAGGTCATTTTGTGAAGCTCCTATGTAAAAATCTATGCTCAGTATTTCATATTTTCTATGGTCATGATTTTGGCAGATCCCAGCAAAACCTTAAAGAAGTTCATAATCTCCTTTCATTGTTGTATTTATTCATTGGATTTATAAGCCACTTTTCTGTTTGAGGCAAGAAGTGTCCATTTTCTCATTTCATAAAATCAATTAGTGATAAAAACATGGGATAATAAACTTGTATTTACCCGTTTCTTTGTATGACTCATTGGTCCTTTGTTGATTCCAGATGTCGACCAGGGGTTGATGGATCGTCTGCAGGAAATTAACAGAACACTTTCTAGTCAACTTGGTCGGCTGAGGAACATCCAGAATACAGTGAAACAGACAGAAAACCTGGCTGAGCAAGCTCAGGGCCAGGTGGAAAAAACAGAGGGGCTGATTGACAGTGCTTCAAATATGCTCCACAAGGCAAGGATGGCTGTTGCCAATGTGGTGAGTGAGATTTGCATTCTCTCTTTACATTTCATACCTCGTGATGGGATTAATCAGGGTTTCATGAGTGCCAGAATGATGCTTTTCAAAAACGAATATTGCTCAATCAAATCTTTATTACAGACATTGACCTGCATAATGAATATTGCTTATTGTCCCCCCCCAAAATGTCTAGCCTTTTTGGGGGGGGTTGTGAAATCATGCTGGGAAATTATGAAAGCCGAGCAATACCTAGTAAAATTGTAAGATGGACTTACAATGAGAATCTCAAATGAACTAAAGATGCAGTATATTTTTGCTAAGTAAGAGACATTACACAAGATGGTCCAATGTATAGAATTTGATGGCTCCCCGTGCAGAACAAAAGGTGGCCCTGCTGCAGAACATTTTCAAGCACTGCTGGCATGGGCATGTGCAAAGTCTTGGAGGGTCACTTGGTCTTGATCAATCCTTTGACAAGCACTCCTTCAGGGTGGCTTGACAAAACATGGAGCCCCTCATTTAAGTACCAGAGTGATGCTGCACATCATTCGGAAGCACCTACTGGACTGGCTTTAATAGTCTTCTGTGGAAAATGTTTCGGTTAAACCAAAGCACTTGAACAATGCAAAGAGACCATCTCAGAAGCCCTGAGTGGGCTCATTTCTTCTTTCTGTAGCCCCACTTGAGAGATTGGGATTGAAGCATCTCCATCAAGCAATGCCCCCTTGCATTGCTCTTTGGCTGAATATAAAACATAATCTCTGCAATCAGATACCAAGATTGGTATTCGTAAGGAAACCTTATTGAAATCATTTGCACTCTCATACAGATAAGCATGGCTGCGTTTCCTTTTTTTTAATAATATATTTTATTAATTTTTTAACATGGTCACCTTAATATTCAGTAAACAGTGTGTTGTTTGGGTTTACATTTAAAAAACATTAGCTAACAATTGGTTTCTATGATCTATAATCCACATAATAGCTTTACTTGATTTCCTCTTTTCCCCATAATGTTCTCTTTTACCAACCTTAAGTTAATACAATTCTTATTGTTTTGATAAATAACAATTGAATATAATTTTTTTCCTAATATTTCCACAAATAATAATCACATCAATATAATATTTCTTTTCTATCTAGTCATTCTGGTTGCCTCATCATAGATCCTGTTTACATTTCTTGTTTACATTCTCCCCCCCCCCCCAATATTCAAGACATTCTTACTGGTTAAGATTTTCTCAAAGTTAATTACATTTAGATATTTGATTCTATTTTTTCTCATGTAAACCATCCCGTAACTTTTACCTTACTTAAGGAATAAATAAGACTAAAAAAAGAGAAAAAAAGAACAAGAGTAAAGAGGGATAAAAAGATAGTATATTACTGAAAGTCCAGGTTTCCCCTAAGCTAATACATATTTATTTCCAAAAAATTTCCATTCTTTTTTACCATAATTAAGAATATATTTAATCTTTAAATATTCCATTTAATAAATCTAGTCATCTGGTCTTTTAACTCTTATTCAAAACATTTTTTTAATCCATTGTAATTTTCTTAAAATCAATCACATTTAAATATCTAAAATATGTCCTTATATATAAGCCATTCTAACTGTTTTATATTACTCATATCAAGAAATAAGATAAAAAGAAGAAAGAGAGAGTCTCTATCCTCGAATTTGTGTTCAGTTATCTGTTTTATCTGCTTCTTCTCTATTGTTATTTCCTGGGATTTTTTGTTGTTGTAAAGTTAAATTGGAGATGAATTGGTTTATGTTTTCAAAGTTATTTTGGATTTCTTTGTGGTTTGAAGTCATTGTTGTTTGAATTAGTTGCAGCATCTCATATGTCTCCTCTTGAAAGGTATTTATTTTTTCTTGATAAGTTCTTTCTGCAAGTCTCTGATTTTCCATAGTGGTCAAGAATCGAGGTTTTCTGACTGTGTTTCCTGATGTGCTTTTCTTCCCCTGGACATTTTTTCTGTCAGTACATCATGTGAAACTGTTTAAGAACAATCATGAATTGTTTTACTGTATTTTTAACAAATACAGTGAATAGCCAGAAAAACATTGTATTCTCCTTGCCTTTCTCAGTTTCTGCTTGTATTTGAAAACAGCTTCATGAATTTCCAGTGACCGATTCAATTTCTTTTACAGCTGCTTTGTGAATGGGGCTTTGTAGACAATTAATACGCAATCCCATATTTTATCTCTGACTTACAAACTGGTACCTAGAAGGGAAGAATACAGAAAAAATATAACTCAGTTTTCATCAGTTTGATTAATTTGACAGTTATTTATTTCTTTGTTGAATTTTCTAATTTTTCCATTTCAACCTTGTGATCATTAGACCAGTATTAGTGTCCTGCATCACGTATTAAAAAGATAATAAATTGTCAGCAATTGGATAACAATTACTTGTACATCAGCTTTCAAATATTATAATTTTTTCCCCTCATAAAATATCAGGATATACATTTTCTGTCTTTATTACTTTTTAATGTACAATGTGTACATGTGGTGGAACTCACAGGAAATGATGGCACTGCAAACTTCAGCCCTGCAGGGTCCAGACAAAATAGATGAAGAACACTAGATTGCCTGATTTAGCAACACCTGTCTGTTTCTTATCTCTGATACAAGCAACTGTTATTTGCTTGTAGTATTGTAAAATGCAAGAAATGGTTTTTGAAAGTTTTATGGTTCCTCTTTCAGTCTATCACTCCACCAGAATCAACCAGTGACCCCAACAACATGACTGTCCTGGCAGAAGAAGCTCGCCAACTGGCTGCACGGTGAGAGATGCTCTTTTTATTCTCATGGATAATTTTAACCATGCCTATATTTGACAGATTGTTGAAGAACCCAGTAGACTACCATCTCCCTACTTTATTTAAACTTTTTGCCAAGTCCATCATGCATTAAATGGTAACTTCCCTACATCTCCTTCAGCCTAAGGTCTCCTCCTCAATTCTGTGGAGGGAATGTTCTCTTCTTCCATGTTCTTTCTGCTATCCCCAAATCTCACTCCTTTTAAAAAACAATCCCCTTCTCTTTTCTGCTCTGAAAAGAACTGATTGAAAGAAACCCGAAATGGGGCAGTTATACATTGTTGGTTTTTTTTAATTGTGTTGCTTCTGGTTATTTAATTGTACTAAAGGTTACATCTTATCTATTGCAAAAATACAGATACATACATACAGTACATATATACTGCATTACTTAGGTTGTAAAAGAGCATTTACTGTATGCAGCTTTTCTCTTTAAAGTTGTAAAGTTTTCAGCTTGGAAAGAATGAACTGTCCACTTGTTTTTATTTAAAATGAAGGAATCCCATGATTTTCCTGTTCATGGAAAATGTGGGCCGCACTTGTATTTTATATTTACCACATAATTCTAATTCTTAATAGATTCTGATTCTAAATAGAAAACATTTTGTAAGAAGGGACTCAGAGGGAGTGAAAAATCTTACTTCCAATCTACAGTATGTTTCTACGGTGATTATGGCGTTCTGCGACTCACTTGTTCAAACTGACTAAAGCCTCAGCCAGGTCTTTCTCTCCATCTTCTGGTTTGAGGATATGTTTTAGCAAACTGAGTTTTAATTTATTGTCACGGCATGCACCTCCTTCTCCCCCCTCCCCCCCATTATGCGTCACTCATTTCCTGTTTGAGCAATACTGTTGAACAATGGGAATGATGTAATCTGCCACAAGATTTAGAGGAGAATCTTTGTGGTAATCCTTTCCAACAGATGGGAATGGAGGCATTTGCAGAGTTAGGTCAAAGGTGGAAAGCAGAGGTGATTGGAAGCATGGAACCGGGATAACATAGAATGAGGGCTGCACTAGTGCTTGCTCTCCAGAACACGATGCTAGGCCAGAAATCAGCCCCATTCTCAAAATCTCCATGATGGTGTATTTGCCACAGAAACAGGTTCTTGTTATACTTTGATTGAGTTAGTTATCAACAGAAGCACAATTCAAGCCATGCAGTTGAAACTGAAACAGGATGACATATTATTGGTCTCTTTGAAACCATGCATGCATGATGATGATGATGATGATGATAATGATGCTTGGAAAGGAAAATACAAATAGTAGCATACTTCAAATCATTTGTTTTCCTTCCCTTTTATGTCCCAGGCATAAAGCGGAAGCAGATAATATTGAGAAAATAGCTAAAGAAGCAAACGATACATCATCACAAGCATATAAGCTACTCTTGGACACACTAGCAGGAGAGAATGAAACAATGAATGACATTGGTGACCTAAATAGAAAGTAAGTCTAAAACATGGAAACTTCTAATGCATATGGTTGTTTTGTTTTAAAACATCTGAATTGCTTTTCAGAGTCAGAATACCCCTGGTGGTTTAAAGAATTGTGAAGAGGAGCTGTTTCTCTTTTTATTTCTTAATTCCTGTCTCAGTCTGAAGAATTCAAAGAGGGATATCTATGAACTATACGGGTATTCAAATGCACTTAAACTTATCGTTTTAAATTGTATTTTACAGAACAAGAACTTCCTCATCTCATTTGCTAGCTAAGGTTTCTTCTTATTGAAGTGAAACATTATAGCAAAACAACTATTTCTCAAGAGCAAATATATTAAATAGAAATAAGCACATACTTGTTATTCATCATTTATTTTTAGGTTGTAATGATACAGTAAAAAGCATGTTCTGTCATTTGATGTGTTCTAGCTAGTGCTTAAAGAACAGAAAATATCTTTTTAGGGTCCCATTTCAATGACGCCCAATCAATTAATAAAATGATCAAATACACATAAAGAATAGAGGAAAAGAGGTGGATCATTGGAGGACAGGAAATGCAGTAAGAAAAACAATAGACTTGGGGGGGGGGGTTGGAGAAGAGATTTCTGAGATCCTTTGTCAGCTGCTGCAGGCAATCACAGATTCCATATCCCAACTACTTTCTGCTTATACTAGTAGCAAAACAGAAGATAATAATAACTACAATAACAATAGCAACAATCCTTCAATCCCCACTGGGACCCCCTGATCACAAATACTGTTGTATATGACAGCTGTCTTGTGACTCTTAGCGTGGTTCTCATTGTCTGTGAGTACAGTGTTGCAATCATCGTCCAAGAGTGGCCAGGATAAGTGGTAAGCAGGTGAATTTTTGTGGAATAAATAATTATTCGGATACCCCACAAATTGTGACCAATCAGTATTATTCATAACCCATGATTTCCTTCTTAGGCAGCTTTCTACCTGCAGAAGGATGACCACTAGCCATGTATATGAAACAAAACATATGTTTGCTATAAAACAGCTGCACTGGAGACATTCCATTAGATTGTTCAGAATTGGCTGTCTTCTGACAGAGACAAAACTTTGAAGAATTTCCAGGTTTCCAGTTATATGAAACAATCAGACTCCTTGCTCTGAAACCAATATTCGTAGAAATCCATATCTGAAACTATATAAAAGTCTTATCCCTGAAAGCTTAACATCAGCAGGCTCAAGAGCCTATATGTTCCCAAAGCTCAACAAATCAACCTGAATCTTCTATTTTTAATAATCCGGTGAAGCCCCATCCTCTTTTATCTGCCTGCCAGTAAATAAATAAAAAAGCATACCATCCCCTTATGCGAGGAACCCACATGAATTCTAGCTTCCCTGTAGTAAATACCTTTTTTTAAAAAAGCAGTAATTTACCAGGCAAGCTGACAAACTATGGCTGTGAGCACTTTTCTTCTGTCTGGCCTTAACTGCTGTTTTTCTCTCAACTTACCTGTCCCATATTATTCATTTCAGTGAAAACAAATAACAGCAAGGGTATTATTGGCCTTGCTGCTATAATGACTAGTCCAGGGGGGAAAAGAATGGGGCGGGGGGGGGGGAGAGGAATCACCTCAGAAAAATCAACCCACTTGAAATGATGCTGCTCAATCCGGGTGTATGTCTGAGATTAAAGCCAAGATTTAGAATGCAAGTGTTTAGCTTTGGGCTTTAGAACCCCAGCAATGACTTCATCAAAAGATGTTTTGCCTAGCCCTAACAGCCTCTTGGTAAACGCCTTGTAATAGTAGTGCTACACGCTGCTTATGAAACTCATTTCAAGAGAGCACAGGATCTGGCAGGATCTCCTTGCAAGCTGCAGGGGGAAAATGAGCGATTTTTTAAATAAAGATTTATTGAACCAAATAAGATCCAGGACCAATTCAAAGCATTTTTCATGGTTATTGTGTAGCTAAAGGCTGTGTTTAGTCCCAGTAACGTGAGATCAGGCTGCTGGAATTAAATTAAGGAATTAAAATGGCCACATTTCAATATCTCCAAATCTCCCTCCCCCGTTTTTTCTTTGGGCCGTTTTGGCTTGCTTTGGGGGTCTTAAGAATAAGAATAGGAATAGAACGTTTCTAGGAATTACATTGCTCTCATACTAATTCTTAAGATTTAGAGTTGAAGTCCACATACCTGAGAGCTGCTAAGGTTGAGAAATACTGGCTTAGATGTATTCCCCAGAGATGTAGGTCTTAAAGCATAAACTTGAAGGCAAATAGTTTGCTATAGTTTCTGTAGAAAAGCTGGTAGCTGTCATCTCCAATAAACTTGGAACTGCTATTAAACCTGGAAGCTAGAGGATTAAGGACTAGATGGATTCAAGCAAATTAATACTAACTTCTAGTTTTAACAATACAGAAAGCTACAAAGTGAAATTTGGCTTGTTTAAATGTTGGGAAGTTGTCCTACATGTACTTAATTACTTACTTGTCATGTTTGAGCCTCACCTTTCTTCTAAGAACTCAAACCAACATACATAATATTCTTTCCTCCTAGTTCATTCCTATAGCAACAGCTCTCTGAGGTGGATTAGGCTGAGAAGGATTGGCTTGATGTCAGCCAATAAACTTCCAAAGCAGAAGGCAGATTTGAGTTTGTTGCTTTCTTGATTTAAATCGAGCACATTAACAGTTGTATTGACTTGGTTTTTTATAGTATGGGTAGTCCTCAACTTATGACCACAATTGAACCCAAAATCTCCACTGTTAAGTAAGACAGTTGTTAAGTGATTTGTGCTCCATTTTACAATCTTTTTTTTTGCCAGAATTGTTAAGTGAATCACTGAAGATGTTAAGTGAATCATGCGGTCAATAAGCGAATCTGGCTTCCCCCATTAAGTTTGTTTGTCAGAAGCTGGCTGCGAAGGTCGCAAATGGTGATTACATGACCCTGGGGCAGCGCAACTGCCATAAATGCATGCCAATTGCCATGCACCCAAATTTTGATCACATGACCATGGGGATGCTGTAATGGTCGTAAGTGTAAAAAATGATCATAAAGTCACTTTTTTCAGTGCCTTTGTAACTGTCCCTAAACTAATGGTGGTAAGTCAAGGACTACCTGTAAAGATATCACAGAATATGTCATGTTTTTGTTCTCACGGTTCAGTTTGGACTCACATAGCCTCCAGAGGTCAAATTGGAATGAGGGGAAGTTTTCCTTTCTGCCTTCTAACAGATAATAGAAGGGTTTAAATAAAGAAGAAGGGCTTCTTGTGGCAAATTTGCGCCCTGCCATTGAATGCCTCTTTCCATTTGAGTTTTATTTTCTCTTGGCAAAAAATGAACACCAAGCTCAAAGAAAAAAACAATATTCTTAAATCAAAGGTGAGGAGTCTTTAGCTCCTGCTTTCATGTGACACACGGTCCTACCCATATTGCAGATCTCAACGTCCCCCCAAAATTATCATTGGCTACAGAGACATTTCTCACTCCAGCCTTAGGTGAGCAAACCACATAGAACACTAATGGGATATTTTTGTTTCTTAGGTATAACCAAGCAAAGAACATTGCCCGAGACCTAGAAAAGCAGGCAAATAAGGTCTCTGCAGAAGCAAAAGAAGCTGGAGAAAAAGCTCTACAAATCTACGCAAATCTGACCACTCTGCCATCCATAGACACTGCAGGGCTAGAGGTATTTTGAGATGGGCTCCTTGCTGAAGGCATTTAGATATGGTTAGCAAATCTTGAAAATTGTACTGGCATATCTTAGGTGACAATACTTGAAGTTTAACTTTGGCTGAGGAATTATTTATAAAATGCTTTTTAAAACAAATCATGTGAAAGACTGAATCACCCCAAATTTAAATCAAAGTATGTAGAATGTTTTAAAGCTATCTAACATGGATACAATTTGGAAAGTAGCTAAAGTTGTTCTCAAATGCATCCAGTCTTGTGATGCTTGTGCAGACACATCCATGTCCCTTTCTTGAAAATGCAGATCTTTTCATTTTCTTCTGAGTGTATCAGCATTCTTGGGTCTGGGAAAGGGAAAGGTTTTAAAAACAGGATAGATGAGGACCAGAAGGACTTTTTCTCAGATTTAACTCTTAAACAATGCATCTATTAGGAGTCTGTGAAAAGAAGGATTAGATGCCTCAGAGTTACTCTGTCTTAATGTACTAACCAGAAAAAGAGAGGGCTGTGGTATACATACCTAGTTTCCCGGACAGTATAAGCCAACCCTTTTTTCTTGGTATTAAATCTGATTCAAAATTCACTGTGTGAATCTAGCTTCCTTGGTCATAAGGGCTTGATACTAGAATATTATTTTACTTCCCAGTCTAGTTTACCACCCAGGATTTCCTAAAGATCTTCCTTCCAATTACTAATTAGGTTCCATCATGATTTAGCCTTTTTTGAGGTCTCTACTCCTAGGACCTCCTAGGACCAACAAACAAATACATAGATTGGAAAGACACTTATGAAATATCTTGGAACCCTGATTTTTCCTTGCAGAGATAGTGGCCTCCTTAGTTCAGTTTTCCTTTTTTCGGTTGTACAGAAATAGTGGAAACCATAGGAAGTCAAATCTGCTATATTTTGATTACTCATGCTTACACCAGTATCCAAGGCATACCTTGAGGCCTTATTAAAACATCGCAAAACCTTCCCTTTCATCTTAATATATTAGAAAAAAAAAAGATTTGAAGGAGAAAGCTTGCACTGGGCATAATGGCAAGTGCCCAGTCCATTTAAATTGTGCAATGTTTCAAAAAAATTGTGGAAAAAGATTATGATTCTTGAGTATTCCTGAAGACAACATCTTCAGCATTCCATTAATCAAAGATGTGCTACAGAGAGCACAATGAGATCTGCATCAGGTCTGGAATCTCCTTAAGGGGCGTGTTTGATCCAGTTCATCAGCTGATGGTTTTATAAGAACAGTCTCTTGAATGTGTAGGATGAAATGTCAGTTTAGGTTTCTTAAATTCGCTGAAGCTGTTTTTCTTCCTGCCTTTTCTCCATATTTCAGAATGAGGCAAAGAATATCAAGGAGGAAGCCCAGGAGTTAGAACTGCTCATTAAAGACAAACTGAAGAATTATGAAGATCTGAGAGAAGACATGAGACAGAAAGAATTGGAAGTTCAGAATCTTTTGGAGAAAGGCAAGACAGAGCAGCAGGTCAGTTATAACTAGCATAAATTCTTGTCCCTGATATGTCAAGAACATACGCTGTGTTGTGTACATATCCACTCATAATTTACCACATATTGCAGAACTGTAATGGTCATTCATTATGCTCTTTGATCATTTTCTTGAAGATGTAGAGTCTTATCAGCATAAAGACTACATTGTGTGGTACACATCACTTGTTTTTATTTTTGTTCTATTTACATTTTATAACTACTGGAATGATACCAATCTACCATGTGATTCCACATTTTTTTCATGTGATAACAATTGGCTAGAGCAGAGGTCCCCAATTCTTTGGGCAGCAGGGGCCAGTACCATGGAGAAAGGTTTTTCCGTGGACCAGAGGGGGTGTGGTTTTCAATATTGCCTGCATCCCGAGGATGGAGCTTTGCTTGTTTGTGCGGCCTGCTTTGCTGGCATGCTGCGGGCCGGGGCCAGTCCATGGACTGGGGGTTGGAGACTCTGTGTAGTTTAGAGACCTTATCCTTTCTTGCATCTAGTATTACTTTCTTGATAGTGACAAAAAAAAACCTTCCTTTTTATCCAAGTCAAAGGCAAAGTTTATTTATAAAGGATAATAAAACTTTGTTCTTTAGACTTACCCTTTGCGGGTAAAATTAAGATGAGGAAGAAAGTGGGATCTCAGTAAATTAGATTTGCAAGTTTTTATCCCTGCCTCATGCCTTTTTGTTAGTATAGATACATATAGAATAGAAATAAATATAGAAATGACTTTGCATTTTTGAGCAAACTGCTTTTCTCTTTGAAGCTGTTTGAACATTAGAATTTGACCAGATGTGTCAGAAGACCACATATGATAACTTGCTGTGTATTTGCTTAGACTGCTGATCAGCTTTTAGCTCGAGCAGATGCTGCCAAAGCTTTGGCTGAAGAAGCTGCCAAGAAGGGAAGCAACACACTCCGGGAAGCCAATGAGATCCTCAACAATTTGAAAGGTAGGCAGCCTAACTTGCTGAGGAGCTGTATGACAGAATGGCAGGATGCCCTGCCAGAATAGACTTCTCTTTGAGCAGGAATCAAGCTGTTGTCTTGCTAAGTCTATTATTCTGGTCCTTAACATCTCTACCTTTACTGTAGAATGTATTCCGTTGAAAGGACAGTTGTGTTTCACTTTGTGGGAAAGGCAGAATTCAATTTCCTGGGAATGGACAGGAATCCTGGGAAGTAAGGCTAGGAACTAGTAATTGAAATCAGCAAAAAGAAAAGGGCAGAGGTTCCTAAATCCTTTTAAGACTTTTTACTTGGAGGATATTGCTAGCTTTGTAATATTCTTGCAAAACACATGCCATAGTGATTGCAGCCAATTATAAAACATGGACTTTCCAGAAAAACAAACCAATAGGCTAAAAGGAAAATAATTTCTCTCTAAGCCAAATGTCAGGGAGATGTAGGACCTAATCTCCAGATCCTAAGACTACTTTTTAATTTTTAAAAAATCATTATTTGTTTGCTATAAAAGCTATTTTATAAAAGGAAAAGCGAGGCGCAGAAACAAATTTTTGACCAAGGACTTGAACACAAGGCAGAAGTGGGATCTGAGTCCCAATGCCAAACCATATTTACCTCCACAAAAAGAAAAAAAAACCAATTGATAATTCTTTAAGATGTACATACCAGACACAAATATCTATAATAGATAAAATACCTCTGCACACACAAAATAGCAAAATGCACAATAACAAGCAAGAAAAAACTAGGCAAGACACAAAAGTACCTTAGAATGCTTCAAACTAACCACTAATTTTTTTTCTAAAAATGCCTGTTGTTCTTGTTCTTGGAAATAAGGGCAATGGCTGCAACACTGAAAAATTCATTTCCTTGCTTCACGCTGTGTTCCCAGATTTTTTTTAAAGGAAGAATAAGCAATCATGTGGACCCTTGTTGTTTTCCAGAAATTGCATCTCAGTGGTGGAACATGTATTTTGCATGGAAATGTTCCCAGGCTCAACTCCCTGTATCTCCAAATAGTAACAAGAAAGACATCTTCTATTTGAAACTGTGAATAGTCACTGTCAGTAAAAATAAGGCAGCCTTCCATGTCTTAATTCTTCCAAAAATTTTGGTTCACAGTTCTCATCATCTCTGATCATTGATTGGGCCAATGGGAATTGTGTTTTAAAGCATTTTAGGGCATAAGTATGTGCAAGGCAGGTACAGACAATATGAAGGTGGATATTACAGTCATCTGATGCAAGTTTCCATCATGCATTTCAGACACAAGCCATAATTCCTTCAGAATTATAGCTATATATAAATTAAGATTTTAGGAACAAATATAAAACAAAGAAATTGGTAAAACTTAAGTACTATGTGCACCTCACATTGGGGGGGGGGGTGTCCTATAGATTATACTGTAGAGAGAATATGTCAGCCAATGATAGCTAAATAATATTTCAAGGCGCTGAGCTGTCAGCTGGAAAGCTGATGGCCCAGGTTTAAACCCAAGCACCAACATGATGGGGTGAGTTTGCATTACGTGTCCCAGGTCCTGCCAACTTAGCAGTTCAAAAGCATGCAAATGTGAGTAAATGAATAGATACCACTTCGGTGGGAAGGTAACAGGGTCCCATGTGCCTCAGCGTAAAGTCATAATGGCCACATGACCATGGAAATGTCTTCGGACAGTGTTGGCGCCTTCGGTTAAGAAACAGAGATGAGTACTACCCCCTAGAGTTGAAAACAACTGGAAAGGGGAAACGTTTATTTTTATTTCAGTGTTGAAATAGAGTGTTGAATAGTAACAGATAGGGGTGATTATGACATCCTGGGACTAATACTATGATTTTCATCTTTGCTTTTGCAAACTGTCAATGGGATTAATTGGACTAAAAAGTTGGACTGAACAGATTTTGTATGATCTACTGTAGCTGCATTTTGTTTTTCCCTTGGTTTCAGACTTTGACAAGCGTGTGAATGATAACAAGACTGCTGCTGAAGAAGCTCTTAGGAAAATTCCTGCCATTACCCAGACCATTATGGATGCAAACAGTAAGACCCGCCAAGCAGAACTGACACTAGGCAATGCGGCTGCTGATGCCAGAGAAGCAAAAAACAAAGCCAATGATGCTGAGAGAATTGCTACATCTGTAAATAATGTAAGTCATGGGAAAAATATATATTGGTAGCAGAGTTCTGAGTCATTCAAAAAGCAGTGTCTTCCCCCAATCCTTGGCAGAATTGTGTTGTCTATGAAGCCAGGCCTCTATAGTTCTCTTGGAGAATGCAAAGCCTATTAGAAAGACTGTTGCCTAGCTCTTTCTGGCGATGGGAAGAGAACATGTATAGCCCAGCCATATCAGCTGAGCAATTAAAAGAATTTCAGTAGCACCTAGATCAGGGGTCTTCAAACTTGGCCCTTTTATGACTTGTGGACTTCAACTCCCAGAATTCCTCAGCCAGGCACGCTGGCTGAGGAATTCTGGGAGTTGAAGTCCACAAGTCATAAAAGGGCCAAGTTTGAAGACCCCTGACCTAGATCAAGACACCATGTGTAAGGCAAAGATTAGTGCAAGATGCTCTGACCTGATGCTTTCCCCTTTAGTTAGAGAAAATTACGACAAGGACTACCAAGATTCACAAATGGGACATGAGGACTGTTGTGATCAAATATCACAGTCATTGACAATTTTGGATTGCCTGGACTAAAGAGCTTGAGGTCTTTCATAAATGTTCTTGTGGCATTAATAAGACTATTAAATTAAGGAACCTGTTAAGTCCAAATGCACATGGATCTCTGTTGAAATAAGTAAACAGTCCTCTGTGTTGCTTGGCTTTTGGTCTAATTTTCTAATCTTGGAATATATTCAGTATCTTCAAGAATTTGATTTCTGCTAATCCTAGAATGCTAGTGCTACAAAGGAGATTGCAGACAACACCTTTAAGACTGTTACCGAGTTGGACAAAGAAGTTGATGACATGCTAAAGCAATTGACAGAAGCAGAGAAAGAGTTAAACAAGAAGCAACAAAGTGTGGATCAAGATATGATGATGGCAGGAATGGTAAGTAACTGATTGCTAAAAAAAACCCGTTTGGTTGTTTAAAATTCTCATCCATTATAGAGATCACAATGTGCTATACTTAATCTTTTTTAACGAGGTAAAAGTATATAGGTTTCTTGTCATAAGATTGCAAAACTCTTCTTACCACTGAAATCACATAATATTCCTCCTTTGACTACCTTGTTCCTGGTGACATTTGCCATCCTATGGAAATGACATGACATCAAGCATCAATGAGAGAAAATGGATATTAGTATGATTGTTATTCAATTATTTTAACATGGCATTTGTAGAAGTGGACATCCCAATTCAATCTCTTAAGTTTGGTATTAGGACATGGCATCATTCCACATAACTCTGTGTTCACCCATGAGTCATTGGATAAGAAGCATATTTTACATTTAATGTTACAGGCTACACAAGCAGCTCAGGAAGCAGAAGATAATGCAAAGAAGGCAAAGAACTCCGTGAACAGTTTGCTGAATATGATTAACGAACTTCTTGAAAAATTAGGTATTTATACCTATTTCCTTTCAGCTGATGATTTACTAGAAAATTCTGCCATAAACGAATCAGGTTATTGCCTTTGGCTATATCTTCAAGGTGTTTTGATCCTCAACTAATGAGTCTTAGCTAGCAAGGATATTTGGCAAGCAGTGTTTGAATTATAATATAAACATTTGGTGTATGTATTGTTTGTGAAAGATGGATGATAGCACTTCTCAGCATGACTGGTTATCTCTGCACTTTCAGTAGTAACATTGGTGTGTATCGACAGCTATGTTAACCTTGGAAGCAGCTGGGAAAGTTGATCTAAACATCTTGTGGACTTATTCTAAATACTAAAATACAGTATATAGATCTAAAATGGGGTATGGTGATTTAAATGAAGATACATAAGCAGGCAACCCCAGAACTATCAAGTAGACAGTATTGCAATTTGCAATCCAAATTTCTGATTAATTAAAATATAAGTAACAGCCTTCATATATTCAATTATCGTATTGGGAAGGAGGCTATGTAGGCTAATGAAAAAAATTAAAAAATAATGTGAGTAGTAGACTTATAGTAATCCCCATAAAATTGACACTGTACTTGATGCTAGCATATTAATTTCTTAAATGAAACACAGAAGCACTTTTGATGGTCATTGCTGAATCATTCATGTACTGGGCCTTTTTAAACATTTGTGCTTATTTTTTGTCTTTCTACATTGGTATGTATATTGAACACAGATCCGTTACCTGTGGATGTCCTCTTTTTCTATCCCTCACACCTCTTTTTTTTCCCCTTCCAAACCCATTGCTTAGCAGAGATTTCCCTGGCCAGGATCCAGAAAACACAAAATTAATGTTGTGAGCCAAAGAGAACTTTCATTTGTTTTTGTTTTTGTTTACACAGCAGCTCTTCAGACAACAATCTAGCAAATAGTTTTGTGAAACACAGGACCATATATTTGATTTAACATATATCTCAATCTACTTTTCTAGAGAAAAAATAAGTTTTATTTGAGTATCACAAACTCTTTCTAGAACTCTAAGGTTTTTTTTTAAAATCCTAAATAGAACCTGTCTGTTTCTCCAAAATTCCACACATCTTCCAATAGTATCTAAAAGGTCAGAGCAATAAAATGCAAGGTTGAGTAGAAAAATTCTTCACAAGTGTCTCAATACAAATGAGAGAAGGTAATACAGTAGCCTAGTTTGCTGCATAGTTTCCAGTATCCTGCAACTGGCTGAGATTTTGTATGGTTCAGCTTGGAATGATGGCTGCTCTGCAAAATTAAAGCATAATATGAGAGAGAAGCCTTAGGGAGCAGCACGGTAGTCTAAAGCAGGGCTTTTCAACCTTTTCACCCATTGTACCACTTTTCAGATAAGGCAATATCCGAGTACCACCACTCGCCCAGCAAGGTATCAAAAACTTGACCCCCCCCCCCCCAAAAAAAAAGGAAAAAAAGATAAAGTACAGGTAGTCCTCGACTTACAACAATTCGCTTAGTGACAGTTTGAAGTTACAACGGCACTGGAAAAAGCGAATTATGACCATTTTCACACTTATGACTGTTGCAGCACCCCCAGGGTCATGTGATTTACATTCGGATGCTTGGCAACTGATTCATACTTATGACGTTCACAGTGTCCCAGAGTCATGTGATCAATGGCCGGGGGCGTGGCCAGCTGATCACTCAGGTTGTAGTGTGCCTGTGGGGGGGAATCCGTGGGTCTTTGGTGGAGGGGGATGGGACTGGGGTGGGTGCCTGCCTTCCTTCCCTCCCTCTCTCCCATTGTCCCTTCCTTCCTTCTTTCCTTCCTTTCCTTCACCTCCTTCTTTGTCCCTTCCTCCTTCCCTCCCTCTCCCATTGTCCCTTCTTTCCTTCCTTTCCTTCACCTCCCTTTGTCCCTTCCTCCTTCCCTCCTTCTCTCCCACTGTCCCTTCCTTCCTTCCTTCCTTTCCTTCACCTCCCTTTGTCCCTTCCTACTTCCCTCCTTCTCTCCCACTGTCCCTTCCTTCCTTCCTTTCCTTCACCTCCCTTTGTCCCTTCCTACTTCCCTCCCACTGTCCCTTCCTTCCTTCCTTCCCTTCACCTCCCTTTGTCCCTTCCTCCTTCCTTCTTCCTTCCTTCTTTCCTTCCTTTCCTTCACCTCCTTCTTTGTCCCTTCCTCCTTCCCTCCCTCCCATTGTCCCTTCTTTCCTTCACCTCCCTTTGTCCCTTCCTCCTTCCCTCCTTCTCTCCCACTGTCCCTTCCTTCCTTCCTTTCCTTCACCTCCCTTTGTCCCTTCCTACTTCCCTCCTCTCCCACTGTCCCTTCCTTCACCCTCCCTTTGTCCCTTCTACTTCCCTCCCCCCTTCCTTCCTTCCTTTCCTTCACCTCCCTTTGTCCCTTCCTCCTTCCCCATCCCTCTTTCCTCACACTGTCCCCTTCCTTCCTTCCTTTCCTTCACCTCCCTTTGTCCCTTCCTCCTTCCCTCCCTCTTTCCCGCCCACTGTCCTTCCTTCCTTCCTTTCCTTCACCTCCCTTTGTCCCTTCCTCCTTCCCTCCCTCTTTCCCACTGTCCCCTCCTTCCTTCCTTCCTTTCCTTCACCTCCCTCTTTGTCCCTTCCTACTTCCCTCCCACTGTCCCTTCCTTCCTTCCCTTCACCTCCCTTTGTCCCTTCCTCCTTCCCTCCCTCTCCCACTTTCTTCCTTCCTTCCTTCCCTTCACCTCCCTCTTTGTCCCTTCCTCCTTCCCTCCCTCTCCCCCACTGTCCCTTCCTTCCTTCTTTCCTTCACCTCCCTCTTTGTCCCTTCCTCCTTCCCTCCCTCTCTTCCCTTCCTTCCTTCCTTCCTTCCTTCCTTTCCTTCACCTCCCTCTTTGTCCCTTCCTCCTTCCCTCCCTCTCTCCCTGTCAAGCCCCCGTGGGCTTGACATGAACGGGCGGGGGAGGGGTCGAGGACGACGTGCGGGGCGGCAAAGGAGACCAGCGGCCCGTGCCGTTCTACCTGGCAGCGTGAACGTCGGCTCCGTGGGCGTCCCGCCGAACAGCTGAGCGGCTCCTACTCTTAGCCGCCGAACAGCTGATGGGCGTGAGGCCGCAGCAGGGAGCCAAGGGCCGATGGCGCGGCCTGAAGCTGAAAGGCTCTGCCTCCCGGCCGCCGAACAGCTGATGAATGCGAGGCCGGGAGACAGAGCCTTTCAGCTTCACCTTTCAGCAGGGACGCTCACGGGACTGGAAAGCTGCAGCGCTGCAGCCCCCATTCTTCCTTCCTTCCTTCCTTCCCTCCCTCTTTGTCCCTTCCTCCTTCCCTCCCTCCCTCAGGTTGCAGGGGGAGGAGAGCGCAGGCAGCGGAGGAGCACAGGGGGGTGGGGAAAGAGCCTTGGCTGCCGGACTCCCTCTGGTGCGTTGCGCACAGCCACAGCCGGAGAAAAGCCAGCTCATTCATTGCTGCAGCCAGCCCCGAGGAAGAGCCGGCACAACCCCCAGGCGAATCCTGCCTGGCTACATTCTTTGCAGCCGAAAGAAGGACTTTGATCCCACTTCCCCTTCGCTCCGGCCGGGTCCATGAATGCCAGATCTAACCCCAGGGCGGTTCGAAAGGCCAGCAGGCTGGCTGGGGGTTTGGGGTGGAGACATGTGAGCTTTCCTCCGTCTTCTTGAATCTGGCTTTGATCCCGCTTCCCCTTCACTCCGGCGGGGTCCGTGAATGCCAGATTCAAGAAGACGGAGGAAGGCTCACATGTCTCCACCCCAAAACCCCCAGCCAGCCTGCTGGCCTTTCGAACCGCCCTGGGGTTAGATCTGGCATTCCCCTTCGCTTCCCCTTCGCTCCGGCCGGGTCCGTGAATGCCAGATTCAAGAAGACTGCCCGCAATTTGCCTGGCCTCCCCTCTGGCCCCGGGCAGCACCTCTGCCTCGCGCACACGTGCAATCGGCTTTCCCGTCGCTGCCGCTGCCCGCAATCTGCCCGGCCTCCCTTCTGGCCCCGGGCAGCACCTCTGCCTCGCGCACATGTGCGACCGGCTTTCCCGTCTCTGCCGCTGCCCGCAATCTGCCCGGCCTCCCCTCTGGCCCCAGGCAGCACCTCTGCCTCGCGCACACGTGCGACCGGCTTTCCCGTCTGCCGCTGCCCGCAATCTGCCCGGCCTCCCCTCTGGCCCCGGGCAGCACCTATGCCTCGCGCACACACGTGCGCACGATCAGCCTCCGTGCTGCCAGCACCCGCAATTTGCCCGGCCTCCCCTCCGCCTGCTTTGCGCAGCTCCTCCTGCCCCCCCCGCGCCCGCCGTTAACCTTCCCGCCGCCATGCAGGGTAAGGTTGGTGCCCCCGCCCAGATGCCCTCACCTCCGCCAAGCATTTTTTTACTCACCTGCTTTCAGCTGCACTCCCTTTCTCCTTTTGCTTCTCTGTCTTCGTTTGCTTCTCTGCCTTTGCCACGTGCTTGTGGGTAAAAAAAAAAACTTCCATGAGACTTTCTAACTTCTCGCAAGAAGTTAGAAAGTCTCATGGAACTTTTTTTTGGTCTCACAAACACATGGCGAAGGCCGAGAAGGACAGAAGAAAGGGAGTGCAGCTGAAAGCAGGTGAGTAAAAGAAAACGCTTGGGGGAGGTGAGGGCATCTGGGTGGGGCGGGGGAGGGGGGGCAGGCAATGCGTCACGCAGCTCCGGCGGAATCTCCTCTGAAGACTGCGTGAGGCTGCCTGCCACCCCCAAGGCCGCCGCCAATCAGCTGGAGCTGCGCGCTTTGATCCTGGGCTCTCAGTAGGACCCAGGCAACGTGCAGTTCCAGCTGACTTGGCCACCAGCCTCTGCGGCGCTGCTGCCGCTTCACCTCATCCACTTTCACACTTTTTTTAAAAAAAAAAAAATTCAAAAAAATTTTTTTTAATATTTTTTTTACATTTTTTTTTACATGTTTTTTCAACCCGTCCTACGCGTACCACCAGCCATGTGCTCGCATACCACTGGTGGTACGTGTACCACCGGTTGAAAAGCCCTGGTCTAAAGTGTGAGCTGTCACCTCACAATCAGGAGGCTGTGAGTTCAATCCTAAGTAGCGGCAGATAATTCTCTCTCTGGGTACAGTGAGTTATCCGCTGCGAACTCCACATAGGCGTTAGGAAGGGCATCCAGCCAATAAACACTCAGCTCCATTCAGTCAATCTGACTCCACCCCAATGCAAGGGATTACAGGATTGTTAAAAGAAAAAAAATGAAAGAAACCTTAATGGTGAAATGCTGGTAGTGAGCAAGAAACTGCATAAGTTTCATGTAAGAAGAAAAATGTACATACACACGTAGGTAGAAAAAGAGATGCTAAAGCACAAATTAAGTAAACATCAGTTGGTAATATAAATAGTCACTATGAAGATCTACAAATTCTACAAAATTTGAATTTCTGAGGTGGCATTTAAAAGAAACTTTGAATTGAATGAGTTTCTGGTCCGGCACAAATATCATTATATTTTGTTTCACAGATTTTTTTTTCACAGCTTGAAATTTCACAATTGGAATGTTAATGAAAATGTTCCCTTCTAGTGTAGTTTGGCTAGGATGATCTATTGTTTCTTTAAAAAAAAAAAAAAAAACCAATTTGCTTAGCAAAAGACCATTCAAAGTTATACTGCTATTAGAGATTCAGTTTTTCTCTCCAATCTGGTAATTGGAAATAACTTTTTGTAATAGATTGAGGGGGCTCCCTAACTTTGTACTTTTCTATCTCTGTAGCACGAGTGGAACCTGTGGACCAGAGTCAGCTGAGCATGATTGAAGATACTTTAAATGCTGCAAAAAATCAGATGAAGGATAGTGATTTGGACAGGAAAGTATCCGAACTAGAGAAAGCTGCTGAAAAGCAAGCTAGTGCCATCAATGAATATAACAGGGACATCAACACCATTTTGAAAGACATTGGCAATCTAGAGGACATCAAGAAGACCTTGCCAAGTGGCTGTTTCAATACCCCATCCATTGAAAAACCCTAAGGGTGTGCCAAGGGCAGGGGGGGCATTCCCTCAGTGACTGGTGAAACAGTTTTGGCTGTGGAGTGCCTTAATTCCTAGATGATGTTCTTCAGGACCTTGACCTCATCTCCCACACAGTTCAGTCGTTCATTTTTTCCTAGTTCGGGGGTTGGGGGGAATGCAAGTATGTGAACTAAAAACAATTTAATTACCAGCCTTGGGGCATCAGAAAGATATCAAGACATACACTCTATACACTACTTTGCTCAAATACTCCTACATTCTTTTTCTCAGAAATTTTAATTTACAGTATGATGGACTTTGTACTGAGAACTGAAGTGAGGGAGGGCACAAACACAAGCTCTTTTTTTTCATTCCCTTTTCCATTCCTGTATCTCCTGCCCTCCTGCAAATTGTTGTTAATCTATGAAGGAAACGGTTTGGCTACCAAAGTATTAAATAGCAATGGCCAGGATAACCACCCATTCCGAGAAATGCAGGTGGGTTTCAGAATCATCATTCTCCCCAAACAAGGAGAAAAGGTTGAGCCTATTAAACTAGTAGCCACTCAATGCTTTGGTAGCCAGCTGCCAGCTATTAAGAACCTTTCTAGTGTGCAATATGTATATGTGTGTCTTGTTTCTGAGACTGTTCTCAGAAATGCTTTTGAAGAGTCATGAGGAAGGAGTGGTATATTAGTTTTCCGTGGTGCTAAAGCTCGGCCTGTAAAGCAGGCATGCATTTGGGCCTGTAAGGATAAAGTCAGGTGCTTCAGTTTTAATTGGAAAAACCTGCTTGTGGCCAGAATTGTTCCTGTCACTGGATTAAGATGGACAGATTTTTTTTCCTCTTAAAAATGAAAAAGAGATTTTAACATTTTGCGTTTAGGGCGGGGGGGGGGAAGCAATTCATTCAGAAAGAACTTTACTTGCTAGGTTTCCCTCCGAAATATGAAGCTATTGTAACTTTATCTGGTCAAAACAAGCCCAAGGGTTTTTGCAGTTCTCTTTATATCAAGTCAGAGGTGGTTTTGCCATGAAGAGTATGTCTCTTTTCTGAAAGTACCAGATCCCAATAAAGTACAATAGACTTTTTTTTTCCCCTGGCAAAATAAGAAAAATGGCCAGGCCCAATTCTAGGGACAAACATATAGAAGTTACAGTATTGACTAGCTGAGTTGCTTGCAACTCAGTATGAATGTCTGTCCTGTTCAGAAGTTTTGCCCCTTTTCCATTTGGGAAAGCTTTGTAGGTGGAAGGTTTGTTTTCTTCATAATCTCTCATACATCATTGTGAACTAGAGAAAATCATATCGGCCTCTGTTGTTTCCTCATTAGTGTGGTCTGATGCTTCCACCCTCCTCCCCCCCCTGCCTTTTGAGAACTGTGTGTACCAACCCTTCAAAACTATGCAACTTTGTACGTTTGCGTAGAGGGGGAGAATTTTTATTATCTGACACACACTGGTGCTATTAATTATTTCAAAGTTATATTTTTGTGTGAATGTGGGGGTTTCGTGTCTTTGTTTCAAATCATGGCTATTGTGTGAGGACATCTGTTTCTCTCTCCACTTCCCCTGTGTAAATATAATTGGTCTTATTTCTGGAGAGGCACAGTTCCCCTTCACTTCTTCACAATTAACACCCTACTTAGGCCCTTTCCTCCTTTCTCTTGATGTGCCTTGCAGGGGGTGGTGGTGGTGATCAAGTATTTCCTCTGTCCAGACCTGCCCCATTGCATTCCCATACTAGTCTTTAATATGTTCCGTGACACTAACTTCAGATGTTTTTGCCCTGTATATTCCCTGGAGGGCCAACTTCTTGCCCATCTCTTCTGAAACCAGCACTGATGCCCAAAGGATTTGGGGTCCTATCACTCATGAAGTGCTAACATATTTTGGGCCCTTTTAGTGATACTTTGTCCGCTGAGATTCTGCATGGTGCAAAATAGGAAGCAGATCTGGATTTGTCTCCCATTTTTATAGTGGGAGCAAAATATCACTTGAATTCCAAAGCTTATCTGGATTGCCTTGTTGGTTTCCATTAACAATTTGAATTGATTCTGGTGTTATGGCTATGAGCTTCTTGCTAGCTTCTGTAGAAAATATAATATTGCTCTTATTTTTACAGATAAATCTCCCCCAAAGAAGACAATCATTTCAGGTTGAACTAGATCCCTTCCTCCCAGGCACACCATATTTTTACACAGAAGGAAATCAAGAATGGTTATAAGCACATGAGCTCTGTTATCAGGCATACATTGTTGCTGTAGACCCGTTAGCAGATCTTGAGCTCAGCTTTCAACATGTACCTTTGAGTAGAAGAATCAAAATTCAGCTTTGGCTTTGATTTATGTTTTCCTAGTGCCTTCAATTCTAACAGTTCACCCAAACTTTACTTGTATCCTCCTTGCATTCATACATGAAGCAGTTAATCAAAAAGTGACACCAGTATTTTCCATTTGACCAAGCCAGTCATATGGCTGCATTTTAACAGTATCACCTGCCAAAAAGAAAAGAAGATATATATATATATATATATATATATATATATATTAAAGAAAGTAACAAAATTGAATTCAAATTGTGTGCTTCTGGCCTTTTCATTGCCTTTCTAGCATTTTCCCCTTTTTTCCCTTAAAAAACAAACTGGGTTTAAGTAACAGATTTTGTTTTATTTTTTAAATAAATGAGACTTTATATTGAATCTCTTAATTACAAATACTGTGTTAATAATAGCCATTATCACATTTGTATAGGTCCAAGTTATTACTTTGCATAACAAAATAATGCAACAGCTGCTCACAGAAGCATACAAATAGGTGCCACAGGAAACACCTCCTGAAGAATTCCCCTCATTTAAAACACACACACACACACACCTGTGAGCACCTCTGTACGTGCCTTCACTCCCTTTTGTTTTTTTGTTTTTTGCTTTCAACCTCTGGTCTTGCTGCTTAGGAGCAGTGAACACAAACAACAAAAATGCAACACTTGGCAGTTTTTGTATAAAACAGTATTTCTTATTTATAATAAAGTCTGAATATTTGTAACCCCTCATATTCTGGATTCTTGAGTGTTCATTTGGAAAGCCAATTTAAATGCATTGGTGGTCTGTATCAAGCTTCTGGGATGGGATATGGGGCCCATTTTACCATTGTGCAAATGAAGCGATCACTGTTGGCAACAGATTCTGTAGGGGAGGTGAAGAGGGCTCTCCTAGCTGTTTCTTCTCAAGTCCCTGGTTGTTTCTGCTCTTGGTAATCGGAGTCCTGGGGAAGATCAATAGGGATTTGACTATATCACACTTGCTGTGGTTTTGCCCTGTTATTCCATCTCATCTGTTGGGGTATCTCCTCCTCCTGACCCAAATTAATCTCTCCATCTATGAGGGATATGTTTTCCCTCAAGAGCCTGCTTTTTTTTTTTCCTTCCTTCCAGTATGGAAAATTTAATTCCGTAACACCTCCAGGAAGAGGTAGAGCAGATTATGTTGGCTTTGTGGGAGGTTTTCACAAGGGCTTCCTATGCATACATGTTTTGGTCTGTCTTTTTCAAATGAAACTGAGTCCTGGTTCTCTTTTTCAATAAAGGCATACCCTGTGGCCATTTCTGCCTTTTAAACCTTTATTGGGAGGAGCTTTTTATTCTAAGCCTCTGGTGAAGCATTCTATAGAAGGCTTACTCATATTCCCCAATGTTTCTATCATTTCTGATTTATCTAAGGTAAAGACCTGGCCCCATGCTTACTGTCCTCTTTTCTCCCCCTCCCCTCCACCAAAACACAGAGAGAGAGACAGTAACCTTTTTGGTATTTGTGATGTCAAGCTGAAAAGCCAGTGTCTACTCCCATGTTTTTCATAGGGACAGTCCAGATACTTTCTGTCAGCTTTGATTTCAGCCTTCCATTTGAGTCAAGACATATTACTTCCTCCCAACTTCTGAGTAATAGGATTTCATTTCTGGGATGTCTGTCATGCTCTCCCTTTTCTATTCAAACTGTTCAGCTCTTATGTTGCCTGGGACTACTGTTTATTTCTGGCCCTCAAGACCCATTGATGGAATGTAGTCTTTCCCCCTGTATTGCTCCAAATGGATTGTGCCCATCATTCAACTGTGATACGAGCTGGCCAAAGAGCCTTGTCCCTTTCTGCTCTGCACTCTCTTCACAAGAGAGAGGGCAGCATCAGCAGCCACTTCTTCCAGGTATATTCCTACTACAATTAATTCTGGAGATCTGGCTGGGCTGTCCTGTTCTGTCACTTTACATTGAACAGACTCTCAAATAAGGAGCAAGCTATTTATTCATTAATCACAATATATAAATGGTTATTATAACTGCAATTCTTTGTTCACCCGCCTATCTTGCTGGGTCTTGTGATCTCACTAATCCTTTGGGTCCCCTGTGTCAGTTTTAGGAACTGAAAGGTTTGGAAGGAATTGTTCCTAGTAACATATACAGGGGAGTCGGGCACCTGCCAAATAATTCTATAAGTTTTAGGAAGCTCTATTTGGGACTCAGTACAACTAATAACCTTTATATGTGAATTCACAGTTGATGATTCAAATGACTGGTGGTAAGCAACTAAAAACTCTGTCAGCACTTAAGAGTTGACAGAATTGACAGAAATCTCTGGGAATACCAGTAGCTAGGAATGATGTTAAGGAATACCACTGGTGGAATTTGTGATCTGAGATCACTGATGGAAAATGCTGCAAAATTCAGTGTTTCACATTTAAAATGTTTTCAATGGAAGCCAGTGGACAGAGATTGATGTTGAAGGTATGGAGGGTTCATTGTTGTGTTGGGCTGTTCTTTGGTTTGTGGACTAAACTAGGCAATTACATTTTTAAACAACCACAACAGCAGTCTGCTAAAGTATATTAGAGAACTTTTAATGCTTCCTACTTCCAAATGGCAAAAGATAATAGTATTGATTTTGAGCATCTGTATTTCAGACAGCTTGCAGACTTAGGCCATCAAATTGCTCACTCCCACTTAACAGATGGGGCCAATAAGAGGAAATCCTTCAGAGGAATCCCTAACAGCATTCCCAGTGTTTCCTTATCAGTAAATGGGCACAGTACAGAACAGAACAAATAAACATCTCCAAATATCTGACTAATTTGCATACCCACAGAGATTATGTAACATTATGCATCAACTCTTCAAGCCTTTTACCATTCTTGGGATGCCTGTTTCTGCTGCAATAAAGCTCATTTCAACAAAGGCATCTGTGCAGTTCCTTTATCAAATGCTATTTATATTTATTCCAGCTTCTCAAAGGATGGTTATGTTCAGCCAACATTTCTTAAAAAATATTCTTCAACTGTCTTCATCAGTGCCTTATGTTGATCTTCATATGAGAGCAAGGTTACTTAAAACTGACCAAGGCTTGGCATTAACCACAATATGTGTTAGCTGACTCCTCTATCAAAATATCTGAGTTTGAGGAGAAGCTGCACCATTATGGTGCCTGTACTCCTTTTTTTTATTTATTTTTTTTATTTTTATTTTATTCAAATACAAATAATACAAACATAATACATATAAATCTAAATAAAAAACAGCATAAAAATACAAACACTACAGTGCGCCCACCCCCCTGGAGACCATTTTTATTACCTATATTTCTTCTCATATAACAACTAACAATATACAATATATTTCAATTGTGCCCTTATCACCTCCAAAACAGCATATATTCTTGAGCAGGTTTATTCCCTTTGCCTTCCACCAAGACTGTTTTTATAAAATCATCCCATATTTCATTATAATTATTTACTTTAATCATCCCTTTTTAAATTTAATTTCTGTTGTTAATTTATCATTTATTGCCATATTCCATATTTCATTATACCACTCATTTCTTTGAATAACCCAATTCCGTCTCCAATATTTAACCATCACTAATCTAGCTGCCATTATCAAATTTACAATCAATTCCTTTTTTGCTTCATTTATATCTCGTTTTTCCACCAGTAACAGTAATGCAATCCTCGGTGACATATCTAAATTTACCTTCAAAAGTTCTCTAATTTCCCTAAACACCATGTCCCATATCTTTTGTGCGCTATCACAATCCCACCACATATGTTTATATGTTCCAATCTGTTTCTCGCACCTCCAGCAAATATTAGTATATTTAACATCTATTTGATTTAATTTACGTGGTGTTAGGTACCACCTCTATATCACTTTATATCCATTTTCCTTAACTCTAACTGACATATTCTTATATACTCTTCTGTTCCAAATATTTTTCAAATCTTTATCGTTTATTTCTCCTAAATGTTTCCCAGATTAATTTTAAACCTTTTGCCTGATCTTCTAATTCCGTTAATATTCTGTATATTTTCCCAATTCTTCTTTTACCTATATATTCTTCCTTTTCCTCACTTTCTTTTATAATCATTTCAAATTTTGTTGTCTATCTTTCACCTTGAATTTTTCTTCCATTTTTATCCATTTCTCTAATTGTATTAAATTCAACCAATTTAATTTAGTATCTGATAAAACATTCTTTAATTGTATTACATTCTTTATCTTGTTCTTCCAATCTTCCCATTTATATATCTTGACTTTTTTTTTAATTTACTAATCCATTCTTTCAATTCAATCTTAGGGAATTTCTACCACCGGTGTTAAAAGGAGAAATTCCTGGCATTAACTGATATCTCCATTTATTCCATAATTCTATCATTTTTTTTAAAAAGGGATTTTGAATTCTCTTAACAATTTTTTAAATATCCTTTTTAAACCAATATGTTTCTATAGAATTGCCTATTTCCCTTAATTCCTTCAACTCTATATCGCTCCATAATAAATCTCTATTTACTGCTATAATATCTGGGACCACCCTTAATTGATTAGCTACCCAATAATTTCTAACATTTGGAAGACCCAGCCCACCCTTTTAAATGGTTCACACTATAATGCTTTACTTATTCTTGCTCTCTTACCTCCATTACAATACACCTCCAGCAATCTCTGTATTTCCTTTAATTCTTGATCCGAAAACTTAATTGGGATCATCCAAAACCAAAAATTATTTTTTGGTAAAACTTTCATTTTTATTGCTGCAATTCTTCCGAACCATGATAATTTTGCTTTTCCATATTTATCCATTTTATCTTTTATAGCTTTCTTTAACTTCTCATAATTTATCTTCTTTAATTCTTGAATATTTTTTTGGGCTGTTAATACCTAAATATTTAATACTATCTACTATTTTTAATTTATATTTTTCTTTCAATACACCCATTTCTTCCTTACTATGGTTATATAACATCATTTCTGATTTTTCCCAGTTTATTTGCAATCCACTATATTTCCCAAATTCATTCAAATGTGAATATACCCTCTCTATAGTAGCTATGGGATTTTGAAATGTTAGTAATGTATCATCTGCAAATACATTTATTTTAGTTTTCTTATATACACCAATTCCTTCAATCAATGAATCTTTCCTGATTGCATTTGCCAAAACCTCCATCAATAATGCAAATAGAACTGGGGATAAGGGCAATCCTGTCTCGTTCCTGGCCTTAAGGTTATTGTCTCTGTAACACCATCATTTATAACTATTCTCGCCTTATTCTCTGAGTATAGTTGATTTATCACCTTTCTAAAAAGATTTCCAGAGCCTAACTTCTCTATTAATATCTTCAATGTAGGCCATTCCACACAATCAAAGGCCTTAAATACATCTAATGCTAATAAACCAGCCTTTAATTTTTGATTCTTTATGTAATAACCTATATTTAATACCTTTCTTACTACATCTGACATTTGTTGGCCTCTTATAAATCCACACTGATCATTTTTAATATAATTCTCTATAAATGTATTATCTGACAATATTGCTGTAAAAAGCTTAGCATCCTGATTAATAAGGGATATTGGTCTATATGATCCTGGGTTTGTAAGATCTTTATTAGGTTTTGCTATCAATACTATCAGAGATTGCTTCCAGGAACTTGGAATAATTTCCCCTTCCATTATTTTATTAAACATTAACCTCATCTTCGGCACCAATAATCCTTTAAATTTTTTATAATATTCTGCGCTTAGTCCATCTAACCCTGGTGCTTTACCTATTTTCAATTTATTAATAACTTCCAGTATCTCCTCCTCTTCTATTTGTGATTCCATTATTTCTTTATCATATTCTCGAATTTTACAGTTTAAATTCTTTTCTATATATGCCTGACTTTCATTCACATTTATTTCCTTTCCCTTATATAACTTTTCAAAAAATTCTGAAATATCATCAATTTTTCTCTCATCATGTTACATCTTTCTCCCTTTTCGTTCTTTATTACTCCAATCAGGCTTTTTGCCTTTTTAACTTATGTGGCTCTAGCCAACATTCTAGAATTTTTATTACTATTTTCATAAAATTCCCTATTTAAATAAATTAGATTTCTTTGAACCTGTTCTAAATCAATATTTTGCAACTCTTTTCTTTTAGTTGATAATTCTAACATAATCCTATTCTCTCTACTTTCTATATATTTACTCTCTAGTTCTTTAATTTCCTCCTCCAACCTTTTTATATGTTTCTCTTTTTGTTTTTTATATTATAAGAATATTTTATCCCTAAACCTCTTACCACTGCTTTCATTGCATCCCATGTTACACCTATATTATTACCTCCTTCTTCATTTATAGTCCATATGTCTTTTAATTCTCTTTCCATTTTCTCTAAAATCTCTTTATTTTAAAAAATCCTCGAATCCAATCTCCATCTACTTGCCTGTTAATAATCACAATCTATTTCCATTTCCATAGTTACCATTGCATGATCTGATATTTTAATTATTTTTATCTCTGCTTTCATTATTTTAGATAATATTTCTGATGTTACAAATATATAATCTATCCTTGTAAAAAAAAATTATGTCTACTAAAAAAATATGTATAACTCTTTTGATTGCCATGTAATTCTCTCCAAACATATTTTAATCTATTTCTATTAATAAATTTTCTTAAATCTGTATTATTATACTTTATTTTCGCTTTTGATGGATTAGATTTATCAATTCCTGTATCCATAACCATATTATAATCACCTGCCATTATCACATAACCTTTTTTTATTTCTTCTATTTCTTTATATATCCTATTATAAAACTCTCTTTGATTTGTATTAGGTGGATACAAATTTGCTAAAGTGACCTCTTGTCCATAAATCAAGCCTTGAATTGTAAGAAATCTTCCCATATCATCCCTTTTTATGGCTTTTATTTTAAATTCACATCTTTTAGCTACCATGATTGCTACCCCTCTTGCTTTTGATGTACCAAATGTCTTTTCATATACATCAACCCAATATAACCTAAGTTCATTCACCCCTTCTTTCTTTTGATGTGTTTCTTGTAAAAATACAATATCTATTTTCTCTTTGTTAATTGATTTTTCAGTTCTTGCTCATTTATATTTTTCCCCCAAGCCATGTACATTCCATGTAGCTACCTTCAAAGATTTCCCCATCTATTCCTTATATTACATATTCCCTTTGTTTTCCATATGTGCTCTAACATAAATCTTACAAAACTAAAACTACAAAGGAAGCATATTGTCCCAAAACATAAATAACCTCTTCTTGTTGTTGTTAGTTGCGAAGTCGTGTCCGACCCATCGCGACCCCATGGACAACGTTCCTCCAGGCCTTCCTGTCCTCTACCATCTTCTGGAGTCCATTTATGCTCACGCCTACTGCTTCAGTGACTCCATCCAGCCACTTCATTCTCTGTCGTCCCCTTCTTCTATTGCCCTCAATCTTTCCCAGCATTAGGCTCTTCTCCAGTGAGTCCTTCCTTCTCATTAGGTGGCCAAAGTATTTGAGTTTCAACTTCAGGATCTGGCCTTCTAAAGAGCAGTCAGGGTTGATCTCCTCTAGGACTGACCAGTTTGATCGCCTTGCAATCCAGGGGACTCGCAGGAGTCTTCTCCAGCACCATAGTTCAAAGGCCTCAATTCTTTGGTGCTCAGCCTTTCTTATGGTCCAACTTTCACAGCCATACATTGCAACTGGGAAAACCATGGCCTTGACTATACGTACTTTTGTTGGCAGGGTGATGTCTCTGCTTTCTAGTATGCTGTCTAGATTTGCCATAGCTTTCCTCCCCAGGAGCAAGCGTCTTTTAATTTCTTGGCTGCAGTCCCCATCTGCAGTGATCTTGGAGCCCAGGAAGATAAAATCTGTCACTACCTCCATTTCTTCCCCATCTATTTACCAGGAATTGAGAGGGCCGGATGCCATGATCTTGGTTTTCTTAATGTTGAGTTTCAAGCCAACTTTTGCACTCTCCTTCTTCACCCGCATCAAGAGGCTCTTTAGTTCCTTTTCACTTTCTGCCATTAGAGTGGTATCATCTGCATATCTTAGGTTGTTGATATTTCTCCCGGCAATCTTAATTCCAACTTTTGATTCATCTAGCCCTGCCTTTCTCATGATGTGCTCTGCATATCAGTTAAATAGGCAGGGCAACAGAATACAGCCTTACCCATCCATATACATATATATTGTCCCCCTTCCCTTCTTCAGGAGATCTTCCTCCTCTCCACCGCTTCAGGCCTCGGGGGGGGGAAGAGGAGCCATCCCTGCACGCACTTTGGTTGCCAACTCCACCTCCCTTGACCATCTTTACCCTTAATTTCTACACCCAAACATATATTATAACATTACAAATACTTATATACTATCTCTACAACGAACTTGCAACTCCTGTTGCTTCATCCAGCTTCCCTTTCTCCTGTAGATCTTCTTTATTGATGATACCATGCTGCCTTAATTTCTCCATCACCTCCTCCTTTGTTTCAACTCTGTAAAACCTTCCACCGAAGGAAAAACTCAAAAAAACTGGATATCCCCAGCTGTAGTTAATGTTATTTTTCTTCAATATTTGACAAACTTGATGCATCTCTCTCCTCCATTGTAAAGTCTCATTGCATAAATCTGGAAAAACTTGTATCTGATGCCCCCCAAACATTATAGATGACATGTTTTGCAATTTCCGCATCAATTGCTCTTTTTTTGCGTATGACCAAACTCACACCACAATATCTCTTGGCAATTTTCTTCCCAACCTTTTTGGGTCGACTTTATGTATTGTATCAATATCATATCTTGTAAAGGGGACATCTGGGAGGATCGAGGTAGCCCAATCCAGTACTGCTTGGATCAATTTTGCTTCATTTTCTTCACTTTTCTTCAGATATCCACGTATACGTAAATTTGATCGGCGCTGACGATCACATATCTCAATCAAATCCTTTTTCACCTGATGCATCATAGTTGTCTGACTTTTTAACACCTTATCCTGTTCTCCCATCTGAGTCTTCACTTCTGTAATATTTCATGCCATATCCTGATTTTCTTTTGCCAGATCTGTTATTCTTACATCCATATTATCTTTTATTTGCTTCAAATCCTCCTTTATATTTGTCTTCATTTCTTTTATATTTATCTTCATTTCTCGTAACTCTTGTAAGAGAATATCAAGTTTATCTGGTTGAGTCAGTGACTTCTCAGGTGATTTTTTCCTCATATCCATTTCTAAGGCTTTTTCCACTCGAATCAGACGTAAATTTGAAGGTCTAAGGCAGGGGTCGGCAACCTTAAACACTCAAAGAGCCACTTGGACCCGTTTCTCACAGAAAAGAAAACATTGGGAGCCACAAAACACTTTTGACATCTAAAATGAAGATAACACTGCATATATTCTTTTTTACCTTTATGCTGTATAAAAAAACTATAGTGTGTTGCATTTATGAAATCAATGAACTGCTACAAAGAAAACAAATTTTTATGCCAGAGAAAGAGGGGGGGAAAAAACCTTTCTCCTTCATCCCAACAGTAGCTTATCTACCATCTTTAAATACAGCATAATTATCCCCATACCTCATCTCTTAATTTAAAAAAAATCAAAATATTTCATTAAACGTTCTTTACTAAAAGTGCAGTAAGGACAACATATATTCATATTTTCTCTCTCTCTCTCTCTCTCTCTCTCTCTCTCTTTCCTCTCCCTCTCCCTCTCTCTCTTTCTTTCTCTCTCTTTCCTCTCCCTCTCTCTCTCTCTCTCTCTTTCTCTTTCCTCTCCCTCTCTCTCTCTCTCTCTCTCTCTCTCTCTCTTCCCCTCTCCCTCTCTCTCTCTCTCTTTCCTCTCTCCCCCCCCTGTCTCTCTCTCTCCGATCTTCTGCTCACCTGGCCAGCTGGCTCACGCTATTCTCCGACAAGCTGACACACATTCTTATTGGGCTGGCTCTCTCCTGCCTTTGGTCTGCCAGTCCTCTTCCCCCACTAAGTAAGTAAAAGTGTGTGTGTGTGTGTGTGTGTGTGTGTGAGAGAGAGAGAGAGAGAGAGAGAGGGAGAGAGAAAGCTGCTGCTTTCTGCTGCTTCCTGCGGAGATGCAGCAAGGGCAGGGAGCCCACCCAATAAGCTTGTCAGCTTGTCGGAGAACAGCGTGAGGCCAGCTGGTCAGGTGAGCAGAAGATCGGAGAGAGAGAGAGAGAAGGGAAGCACAAGCGCCTCTCTCTGTCTCTGCAAATGGCAGAGGAGGGCTGGGAGCTGCAGTAGAAGGCTGAAAGACCAACATGTGGCTCCAGAACCGCAGGTTGCCGACCCGTGGTCTAAGGCCTGCTTTGGGTCTTTGCCAAACACTTTCTGCACTTTGGCTGCATTTTGACATCCCACCACCAAAAAGAGCTCTTAACCTTCTAAGAATTTTTACACAGTCTATAGTCCATACATGTCACTTCCTCCCTTTATCTTGTCCTTATCAACTTATCTCTGTGAAAGCAACATGATGGAAATAAATAAATCCAAAGGCAGCAACTATCTTTATTACACACGCCTTATCAAGGCTCTGTCTTAAAGGTGTTTAATATTTTCATTTTCTCCAGATCTCAACACTTCGACTGAAAGGAGGGAGTAACGGGCCTTCACACTGTACACTTATAAATCAGCTATTATCTTTTCAGCTGTACTCCTTTAAACTTTCTCCAAATTCTTTCTCCTATCAGTCTTCAATCATAGGGCCCCTCCTCTCCCCATCAGCCTTCAAAAGCCTCTCAAGTCTCTTAGTCAAACATCCAAATTCAAAGCTTCTCTGGGAGAATGTCCAAAACCGAATCAAATACAATCCAAACTTCAGGAGGAAAGCAAGGGAAGTAACTCACGTTTCATAATCTCTTAAATTTTCATAGTCCTTAATTGGGTGTTATATTTCTTAATCAATTCTCTGCGATGGTCCGGAGGAGACAGAAATTCAGCATACGTCATCCATCCAAGCTAGCTCCGTCCCCATGGTGCCTGTACTCATGCACTAAAGAATGACATGTACTAATGAGCTGACTAGGAAGAGCCCCAGAAAACAAATATTTGATAAACATCAAAGTGAATGCAGCCTAATTCCTACTACCATCTTCCGGAACCAAGTTACCATCATAAGTCTGTTAGACATCTTAATCTGACCATCATACTAAAACTATGAAGGGCTCTGACACTCATACACTGCAACAGTCTCCAAATTAAAGCTCTAGACCAGGGGTCTTCAAACTTGGCCCTTTTATGACTTGTGACTTCAACTCCCAGAATTCCTCAGCCAGGCACGCTGACTGAGGAATTCTGGGAGTTGAAGTCCACAAGTCATAAAAGGGCCGCGTTTGAAGACCCCTGCGGTCTAGGCAGATTCCATAAAATCCCATATAATTAATGCCTAACTCCGGAGCCATTGAAAGAACACCTGATGTGCTTCTTTACTGTCAATGCTACTAAGATCTGTGACAAAAGATCTGTGACTTTCATTAGTTCAATATCCAGGCTGTACTGACTCTTTTATCTCAATTATTTTTTAAAATTGACCAGAGCAATGCACTATTTTGTAGGTTTTGATTAATAGTCAGTGGGATTTGACAGGTACTCACTAGGAACAGTTTGATTAAACTTCCTCCAAGTTTGGTAATAGCAGTACTATAATTGTTGCCTCTTCTGTTTATTTGTATCCAGTTTAAAAGCTTTATTTACAATGATACTTTCAATGAAGCCTTAGTATTCTTGATCTCAGTGTTCAAAGTGGTTTGCTTGAACTAAGAAAGTTTCACCTTTATTCTTTATCCCATTGTCTTTTATTGATCTTGTTAGATATTTATGTTCTTTTATTCCCATGTTTTATAGTAGATTTGGCTGGTCAATGACCAAAACAAGGCACTTTGGCTTTGATCTTTAATAGCAATAGCACTTAGACTTTACAGCACTTTCTAAGCAGTTTACAGAGTCAGCATATTGCCTCCAACAATGTATGTACCAGACAACCCACAACCCACTGGTCATCATTTCAGAGACATATACTCAAACAGAGAAACAGAATGACCATGGGCAGGCAAAAAAAAAATGCTGGGAGTGGGAGTGACATCCAACTTTCTGCTGGTTTACCCATTGATGTTGCACATGGGAGGATGGCAGGGAGCATAACAAACGATCCTTTTTCTCTCTCCCTCCTCCCTCTTCTTTTTTTCTTTCCCCTCTCCCTTCCTTTTTCCCTTCCCTCCCTCTTTCTTTCCTCGTTTCCTTAACTCCCTTCTTATTCCTTCAGTCCTTCCTCCCTTCCCTTTTTTCTCCTTTCCTTCTCATCCTTTCTGTTTCTCCCTCCCTTCCCTCCTTGTTCTTTCCTTCCCTCCTTCCCTCGTTGTTCTTCCTTCCCTTCCCCGAAGGCAGTAAGTGGCTATTGCTGGGTAGGGGAAGGACCAAAGGGATATGTAAATGGCTAGTGCAGTATGAGTGAAAAGGGAGTGGAGGACACTATGGTGGTGGGAGAGACTTACCCAAGCAACTTGTGACCTTCCCTGCTGCATTTTCCACTGATGTTCTCTCTCCAAGCTTCCCACAGGCAAGGACTTTGCTAGTGGGAAGACAGCAAGAAGCATCAGCAATCATATCAGTTTCTTGCAGTTTCCCCATAGACGTATGGGAAGCATCAAGGAACATCAAAAATGAGGATCATGTGAGTGCAGCTGACCATGCTAAGGGGGCAATGTTGCTGAACAGCAGCAGTGCAGTGGCACTGAAGAGGCAACAACTTCCCCAAATTTCATTTCCATTGGAGTCATGGGTCTCGGCACTGTGTTTAGTCCACTTGCGTTACCTTCATTCAATAGTTGTTGTCCCATCCCTTCCAGTTTCACCCAATTGAAGATTACAAATGAGACATGAGAGTTTTAGTATTACGTAGATCATACAGACATGAGAACCAGATTGTTCTAGAGCAGGGGTGTCAAACTGCCGGCCCATGGGCCGGACGCGTCACGACGAAACCGCACCCACCCGATTGCCGGCAATGGGGAAAAAGTTCTGATACGTCACGCGACGTCACGTGACATCGCGAGTTTGACATGTCTGTTCTAGAGGTTAAGGCACCAGGCTGGAAACCAGGAGACTGTGAATTCTAATCCTGCCTTAGACATGAAAAATGGCAGAGTGACTTTGGGCCAGTCACTCTCTCAGCCCACAACACTAGGCGCAGGTGACAAGACAGTCAGTCAATTTCTATCACAACCAATGGATCAACACTTGGTTGATCTGAAGAAAGTGGACTCTGCAGTTGCAGGAAAAGCATTAGAAAGAAAAAAAAATTATACAGTTTACCCAAGGACTTTTGACCCTCACTGGGGAGTGTGCTTCTCCAGAGAGGATGTAGACAGGGCAAGGCCAAATGAGACTCTACTTTCCTGCCTTGCTTGACACCTCAGCCCCAGTCTCGCCAAGGATGTTTCATATTGCTTGATCACTGGAACTGAACAGCAGGGTGTGTCTTCTCTTTTATCCGCCACAGCCCTGCAGCAATGGAATTTGACTCCAATCTAAGCTTAAGAAAGGAGTCCCTGAGGCTAATTTATATGAGTGGAGAGGTAGTCATTGATGCCTAGATAAAGTCACAGTGGAATATATTTTAGCAATGCTTGCAAATAGTTCCAGTGTGCCATAGTGAGAATAACTCAATGTTTAATATTGTTGTGGACATCCACCCATGTCAATCATCTTAAACATAAGCAGCAATATTTTCATTTGGTTAAACATTTGGGGTTTTTTTTAATGGGGGGAGGGAGTATGTGCAGCCTGCCTCAGTTCAAGTATGGCCTGACTAAGGGGGTCTTAGCTGCCATTATAATATTGAATTTAGAAACAAAGCCAGGGATTCACATCTTTTATTACCTAGAGACAAAAAAACACATAGAAATAAATCACATTTACATACCATTCAAAAGAGACAATAAAAAAAAGCTAAGAAGGAAACCAAAAGACCTAGAATACTCCCTCTTCAGTAGGCAACACCCAGATAAGCAGGAATTAACACCAGACAAATAAGCAGGAGACAATACCCTAATCAAAATACTACAAGAACACCACACCCGCACCCACGTTAGTGAGTCAAGTTACTGTATATAAACAGGAAGCAAACCCCACACTCAGTAGTCCTGATGATGTTACCTAGTTGACTAATGAAATATCTGCAAGCAAACAATGTGGCTCAGAGAGCACTAAGGACTCCACAGTTCAATTCTGAACTACAAATACTCTTTTCTATTGGGTCCACATCTTTGCCCAACCTTTTGTTTATAACCACTTGTCAGCCAGAATTGGCTATGAAAATCACAGTATCTAAATTCATCTCACTACTATTAAAAGTAGTGGGCTATACGGATGGCTGTTTGAAAGTTTTGTAGGAAGAAAATCAGGTCCAGTTCCAATCTGGGAGTAAGATGCTGTGAATAAAATGGAGGCTAAGATACCGGAAATAAAATGGAGGCTGGCTGCTTAGGAAAGAAGATTGAATGATGAGCAGAACCAATAACAGCATGTAGTTCTGGGACAGCTGACAAAATGAAGTTGAGAGTAAATGGGTTTTTATACCTTCTTTGGGTTTTGTATTTGCGATACCTGTTCCTGTGCAAGAACATGTCCTTTAATATTCTAATGGCTGTTCCCAGATTCCTATGGGGTCATGTAGGGGTCATGGCTGGCTCTATAGGGAAAAGGGGAAATGCAAATCCTAGGTCAGTGATGGCAAACCTTTTAGACACCGAGTGCCTAAAAACTGCCCCCCACTCTGCCCCCTGCCTGCTCCGCCCCCACCCCCAGCTCTGCCCCCTACCCCCCTCACCCGCAGGGCCACCTACTGCCTCCATGGCCCACCACAGCAGATTGCCCAGGCGACCCTGCAGCGCCATGGCGGCCACGCCCTTTGACTGCGCCCCGCAGCAGCATCTGTGCATGACGGGGCACGAGGGTGGAGTCTTGTCCCTGCTGCCCGGCTGTCATGTCCTTGGCTGCGCTGCTACGCACGGGCCATGCCTGGGGGCGACTCTCCTCCGGGGGGGCTGCTGGTGAGGAGGGGACCGCGGGAGGAGGTGGGGCTGGGGCGACGGTACGCATGCCCACAGAGAGGGCTCTGCGTGCTGCCTCTGGCATGCATGCCATAGGTTCGCCACCACTGTCCTAGGTGTTTGTCTGAGCTAATCTTGTCAACTTTTGGTTTGCCTAATTATGTTGCTTATCTGGAGTCTCTGTGTGCTTTTTGCTTATGAATAGAGTAGCCCAATCTTTCTGAATGGATACAAAATCTCCTAAAGACTTGTCTCTTCATGATTTTGCTTGAGGCTGGGGCTGCTTTCTGCCTTTGTTAACATTTCTCCTTCAGGGGAAATATTCAATCCTGCCTTTTTTAATATTCCCCAAAATATTTTATTCTCCGGGGGGGGGGTTTGCTGGCTTCCTACAGTTTCATCTAGCCCAGGGGTAGGCAACCTTGGCTCTTTTATGACTCGTGGACTTCAACTCCCAGAATTCCTGAGCCAGCCATGCTCATGAATTAAAGTCCACGAGTCATAAAAGAGCCAAGGTTGTCTACCCCTGATCTAGCCAAATCACTGAAATACAAGGTATATGATACCAGACTGCCGCTTGGATAAGCAGCCAGTCTTATACTGTAGAAGCTTTACACAGGGAAATTGAACTTCATGTGGGGAGTCTGGGCATCCTAGTACAAAACAAAAGACCTATAGATCAAATAAAAAATACAGAGAAGGGTTTCAGAATGTTTCCTCTGCATTTAAAGACATTATCTTTCTCAATCAGTCTGCAGACTTTGAAGAACAAACTCTTGCTAATCACAGTATACTGTATATATATTTTTTGTCTCTTATCACTCCTTTAGGAAATGGATACTCCTAACTAAGAGTCGGCCAAGCAATAAGCTGTAAACTAAATTAAACTGAAGAATTTGTGAATGTGTAGTGAATATCTAGGTAAGTTCTGAATGCTGAAACCAAAGACAATCTTTTGCCCACAAAGCCCATTAGCAGAAAGTACTGCATGTTTTAACTAACTGACCAACTATTGCTGGAATTTCTCTTCCCAATAGTTTTGAGGGTATTTGGTGGTTTAAATATTCTTCAAGATACATCTGAAGTTCTTACCCAAGACTAAATACAACATTTATGTGAAATTTTAATCTGCCTTAGCTGTCTTTTGGGGAGAAAGGCAGCCAGGATAAATGAAGGAAGTACAGGTAGTCCTTGATTTACGACCACAATTGAGCCCAACATTTCTGTTGCTAAGTGAGCTATTTGTTAAGTGAGTTTTGCCCCATTTTACAACCTTTCTTGCCATAGTTGTTAAGTGAATCAATGGAGTTGTTAAATTAGTAACATGGTTATTAAATGAATCTGGCTTTCCCATTGACTTTGCTTGTCAGAAAGTCACAAAAATGATCACATGATCCCGGGATAGTGCAACCGTCATAAATATGAGTCAGTTGCCAAGCATCCGAATTTGGATCATGTGACCATGGGGATGCTGCAATGGTCATAAGTATGAAAAATAGTCATGTTACTTTTTTCAGTGCCATTTGAATGGTCACTAAATGAACTGTTGTCCGTCAAGGACTACCTGTATAATACAAATAAAAGTGATAATTGGTTGCAAAAAAGATTGTTTGATCATAGTGTCTTGCCTGTTTAATAAACACACTCTGTCCCCACATTTCACATTACCCTTTTCCTCAACATACATGTTACACACAGTTGATTGGAGCAACCAGCAACTGAAGTTTCATGGCCTACTTATTTCCCAAAACAAATGATTTTTTAAAAAAGAGAATCAACTGATTGTCCCCAAAATTAATTGAAATATTAATCCTCATACTCAAATCAACCGCCAAGACAACTGAAGATCATGCTTGATAGGGGCAAACTGGAACCTGTTGAAAAAAGGGAGGAAGAACTTATTACGATTTAAGTGGCATTTAGGTTGTACCTAAATAAACAGGTAGTTGTTCACATTTATTACCATATACACAAGATCACACTTCCATCTGTGGCACTTCTTCAGAATAATTTCCATCACTTAATTCCAAATCTGCAGTGATTATGAAAGCAAACTGTAACACCCCCCACACTTCACTTGCTTTTAAAAAAAATCTTCTTTAGTAATTCAAGTTAATTTTATTAGCAATGTTTAAGCAGGTGGTCAGATTTTTCTGTAGTCCAAATTGAGAAGAACACTTTCTTTTTTTTCCCCAATAGAAAACTTCTTGTGCAGGCTATTTAGGGTTCCTCAGGGACAACTCCAATTGGCTTTGCCAGTCTATTGTGGAAAAGCTCCTTCCTCAACAAGTCACTGGGCACAATGCCTCCATGGCTATTTTGGCTTTGGATGCTAATATAGTTATGAATCACATAGAACAGAATAGAATGTTTTATTTGGCCAAGTGTGGTTAGACACACAAGGAATTTGTCTCCAGTACAGAAGCACTCAGTGTACCTATCAAGAAAGCCAACAACTTGGAGAAAGTCTACATGTTTTATAAGTCCAAAATTAGTAGGCTACAGCTAGTCTTGCGCCATTGGTCTCTTGCAGCCAGAAAAGCCAAAAGCAAGAGCCAAAGTATAAGATCTACTTATGTAGTAAATTGATCAAAGACTGAGTAGTTGCACCCAGTGATAGAAGATCCCAAATGAAGAATGAATTGCTTTACAATTGATAAGGAAGCAAAAGCGATGGCTAATCTTTATGATGTAAAAGCAACATGCAGTAGCAATGTTGATATACAGCATGGGTGTCAAACTCGATCATGTCATGTGATGTATCGTGACGTTTTTGCCTTTGTGGAGCCGGGGTGGGTGTGGCCTGTGCATGACGCATCCGGCCCACAGGCCACCAGTTTGACACCCCTGATATACAGTATAAATTGAGCCCTAATTGTTATTCTAAGAAGCTGGCCTTCATTCACACCAGGAAGAGATAAGGTATGGCAGCATGTATCCTTAAATCCTGCCTCCTTTAAGGGCATGAACTCTGTGAACAGTCATTCATTCACAGGCACAGATTGCTACTATGGTAAAAATTCCATTCTTAAGGATACAAATATATAAAGAAGGACATATGTGAACTTAAACATATAGTAAACATACAAAAAGATTTTACCTCTCTTCTTATTCCATTATACTAGCAAGATCAGATACCCTCTCTAATTGTCTTTATACTGGAACACCAAACTTGTAGGTATCCTGCTATTTTGTGCATGATGTATGTGTACATATTGAATGTGGAGGGGAGGGTGCTTTGAGATTGTAAAGTACAGAAGGTGTGAGATACATCCAGAGAAATTTGGAAATGTGGCTGGATGGAAGAAGAAAGTGCCTGACCAGAACTGATTTGAAGAGCAATCTGCTTCAGAGGGAGAATGGAAAGAAAAGTCCAGAAAAACAATAACAGTGAGAGTCTCAAGTTCAGATCATTTGATTTTCAAATCATCACTCTGATAAGAGTTTTGGGGTAGAAGGTAGACTATTTATTTTTCTGGGAGGGTGCTAGTCCTATGAAATTATTTCATAGATGTATCATGTACATGTTATCCAGATTGGAATTATTTTCTGATTTCTAATTCTGAGACCTACAGGACTTGCTTCCTTGTTTTCTTGGTCAGACTTTTTCATGGATTCAGAATCATTGTCCTCTCCCAACTTCTTTCTTTGTCCCTGGGATTGCTAATAACATTTTCACTTTTCAGTTGCTGTGGAGACACTTTGAAGCTCTTTGATACTCTCCATCACTGCTGCCTGAGCTTTCTGCTGCCAAGTCTTGCTTGCCAATCTGACAGCCAAAATCAAAAGAGGATGATCTTACACACTGTCCTATAGCAGTGCCTTTCCTGATTCTCCCAGCAGTGAGCAACCACAAAACATCACCCTGTCTGAACCACCATCAGCAGCTTAAAGCTGAGGAAGCTGTCAGACAACTCAAAAGATTAAGGAAAATATCTAAGCATTAATTACATAAAATTAGAGTTAGGAATCAGCAGCCCTGATCTAGGAGCTGTGGGAGGCCTTGCGTGATGTCACCGTCAAGTTGATTTTCGATGTAAAGGGGTAGATATAGTTATGATGCAGCTATGTAGGATTTCCCCAAGTAAGTAATCCTCAAGTAAGGATTTGTGCATTTCATCAAAACAGAAATGTGGGGAGGAACATATTTATTATCACTGGTACAGCCAGAGATGAGACTTAGTGCCATATATTTTAAGAAGGTACTATTTGTGGAAAAGGTATAGCTAAAACAGAGTAGATAACTTTTTCAGATAAAGGGTTAGCTTTCAGCACTGAGTGGCATTGTGCTTCAACAGATGGATAAAGCCAAGCAAGACAAGAACTAAAAAAGACAAGAATTAAATCAAAATTTCATTCAAATTATATGTCATTAAAAGGATAAGACATCTGTTTTTGTTAAAAATAATTAAGAATAGTGTTCTGTTTCAGCCGAAAAGACATCGAGGCGAGGCAGGAGTAACAAACACAACTCTTTATTGAGATCACGAACAGAACAGAAGACAAAATGGCGCCAGGGCCTTTTATACTCCCTTGCAAGGGACAGCGTCAGCCAATCAATGCAAGGCTATCTCCTGCCTTGCGCATGCGCACAAAGCTGGAGACAGCCTGTCTGGTCCCAGGCAACCACGTGGATTGCCCGGACCTTCTGCAGCCTCCTTAGCCTGCTGAGTCATTCAGCAGTCCCAGGACATAACACCCCTCCCCCCTTGGATGAAACAATAAGTGAATACTTACTGTTTTAGAGCAACCTACATATTCATCTGTTTACTTATCATGTTATTATTTCTAAACACAGTCATGCCTGCACACTGGCAGTCTCCTTCATTCCACTTCTTGTATTTACAAGAATACCTCATAGTGTTTTTTAGGCTCTCAACAGAACACCCTTCTATTGAGTGTGTATTGAGTTCTATAGGACTATTAAGCCTCCCTACTACTTGACAGGAACCTCACATAGTCCTTTAGATGCTTGGGTGGACCCTTGACCTGCTCTGACCTTCTTGGAGCCATCGTTTGTGCCTGGCGTGCCACCTCGCCTGTCGGGCTAGGCAAACCAGGACTTTGATGCCCCCAAGACCCAGGCAACCCTCCAGACTGCTGACTGGCTGGATCCGCTAAACCCAAACCAGAGTTCCTTGGTGGGGTGGAGTTCCCCAAGTCCAGTGGTGGGGTGGAATTCCCCAAATCCACAATGGACCCCTCTTGGGAACACTGTCCTTCGAGCCCAAGACCAGCAGCTGGCCTGAGTAGCCAATTGACAGCTATGTCCCATAGACCCGGTGCCTGTGCCAGAGTCAGGAGCCGCCTCCATGGCAAAACCCCCTTCAGGAACATGTGCAGGAACATTTGAAGGTCCACCTTCGCGGAGAGACTGTGGTCCACAATCGTAATTGTGGTCCTCCTCCCCCCCCCCCAGAGCAGAGCCAGGAGCGGAAGGGTGGCTGGAAAGCCTCCAGCGCAGTTGGTCAATGTGACGTCTGATCACACGACCATCATCCAAGGCCACTGCATATGACAGTGGCCCAGAGACCTTGCATACCACTGCTGTCACCCAGAGATATCCAGGTCCATAGTTCCTTGCCCAGACCGGATCGCCCACCTGTAGTCTCCTAGGTGCCTGCGGTTGTGACACCTGTGAAGCCACCCAGTCAGGGTGCAACCTGTCCAGCTTAGTGATGAGTCTGCGACCCCAGCGGAGTTCAGCTGGGCTCTTTCCAGTGGCAGTGCAAGGTTTGGTGCGGTGACAAAGAAGAAAGTCAGCTAACCTGTGGTGCCAGTTTCCATGAGTGATTCTCTTTAAAGCATCTTTGGTAGTACGCACTTACGCTCAGCTTGACCGTTGGAAGCTGGATGAAATGGCGCAGATGTGGCATGCCGGATCATGTTGGCTTGAAGGAAACCCTGGAACTCAGAAGAGGTGAATTGGGGTCCGTTGCCTGAGACAAGGACATCTGGAAGACCATGTGAGGCGAAGATTCCTCTCAGCACCTGGATGGTCCTAGCAGTAGTAGTGGAGGAGACAGGAACAACCTCTAGCCACTTGGAATGGCTGTCCATGAGGAGAAGGAAGAATTGCCCCTGAAAGGGCCCAGCGTAGTCGACTATGGTGTATGTGTCTCCTCCCACCTATGTACAGGGGCCTGGGGGCATTTCTGGCCTTGACTGTTGACACACTTGGCACCCATGCACCTGGGCCTCGATCTCTTTATCGAGCCCAGGCCACCAGAGGTGGCTACATGCTAGCACCTTCATCCAGATTATTCCCGGATGTCCCTCATGCAGAGAGAACAAGACTCTAGTCCTCAATGAGGCCGGGATGACTACCCTGCTACCCCACAGGAGACACCCCTTGAAAGTAGAAAGCTCGTGCTTCCTTTGCCAGAAACATTGGAATTCTGCACCCGGGCATGTGTCAGGCCATCCTGACAACACCCATGTCAGCACGCGTGTGAGTGTGTGATCAGTGGCAGTTTCTGCAGCCACGTCCCTAGCATTGAGGGGAGATTCAGGCAACTCCTGAATGGAGAGAATGTGAAGGGCAGGAGCAGGATCTGCCTCTATCTGTTGTAGAGGTAATCGGCTGAGACCATCTGCATGGCCCATCTCTTTACCTGGTTTGTGAACCAGGGTGTAGTCATATGCTGACAAGAAAATTGACCATCTCAGCATTCTAGGAGATATAATGTGTGGGGTTTGTTTTGTTGTTGTAAACAAACCCAGCAAAGGTTTATGGTCTGTGTAAACCGTGAAATGGCGGCCATACAAGAAATCATGGAATTTCTTTATTCCAGCTACTATTGCCAAGGCTTCTCTGTCAATCTGTGCATAATTACGCTCTGCAGATGAGAGAGTCCTGGAGTAGTAGGCCACAGGGACTTGTGTCCCATCAGCCTTGAGATGGCTCAGCACAGCCCCAACCCCATAAGGGGATACATCACAGGCTATGCACATAGGCAATTGCTCATTAAAATGGGCTAAAATCGCATTTGAAGAGAGCAAGGCCTTGACCTCTGTGAAACTCCTTTCATGGACTTTCGTCCATTTCCATGGAGTCTGTTTGTCCAAGAACTGGTGTAACGGCTCAGCCACTGCAGCCTTGTGGGGAAGGAATGAATGGTAAAAATTTAACAGCCCCAGGAAGACTTGAAGCTCACTCTTCGACTGGGGGCTTGGGGCCTGCTGAATCGCTTGAAGCTTGGATTCCGAAGGATGGATGCCTTCAGCATCAATACGGAATCCCAGAACTCTGTGGAGGTGACTCCAATTTTACACTTATTTTGCTTCAGCTTCAGCCCTGCTTGGCGGAAACGCAGCAAGACAGCCCTCAGCCTTTCAGCTAAGTTCACAGATGACTCCCCAGCGATGAGGACATCATCAAAATAGGGACAGACCCCCGGAATACCCCGGAGCGTTCGCTCCATCACGCTCTGGACTATGCCAGGGGCTACATTAACTCCAAACTGCAGCCTTTTGACCTTAAAGGCTCCCCGGTGAGTCACAATTGTTTGGGCCTCAGCCGTTGCCTCATCAACAGGTAACTGTTGATAGGCCTGAGCCAAATCAAGCTTTGCAAAAATCCCCCCCCCTTGAGGGAGGCCAAAATGTGGCTCACCAGAGGCACCGGATAGGCATGCTGCTGCAATGCCTTATTAAGTGTACATTTATAGTCCGCATAAATCCGGACTTGTCCATTGGCCTTCATTGGCGTGACTATAGGTGTTTCCCATGGACTAGAGTCCACAGGCTCTAAAATGCCCTGCTGGATCAGCTTGTCCAGCTCTACATCTATTTTGTTTTTTAAGGCAAAGGGCACCCTTCGGGGCTTGATCCTGATGGGTGTGATGGCTGGGTCTAAACGTAAAGCAATGGGAGGCTCCTTGAACGAGCCAAGCTCTGAACTGAACACATCAGCAAACTCCTTGCAAACTTGCGGAAGGCCTGACGTTTGCAGATTGTGAAGTCCAGTCACTTGAATTCCAAGGGCCTTGAACCAATCGAGCCCAATAAGGCTCACACGATCACCCCCCAACTACCACCACATCTAACAGCCCCTCAAAATTCCTACGCTGCACCCTGAGCGTGGCCTCCCCCTTCACGCTGACTCTGGAATTCTGGAAGTCAGTAAGGATTAAACTTGAAGGCCTGATTTTGACTCGTAGGCCACTTCTGTTGCAGACCTTATTGAAGGTGTCAAGGGAAATGATCGATAGAGCAGACCCTGTGTCCAACTCCATTGACATGGGAACCCCTTGCAACTTCACGTCAATGTGAAGCTTCTTTTTAAGTGGCCTGTGAACCCCGGTTTTGAAAACGCCCTTATGGGACGCGCAGAAGCCCACCCTGTGTTGGCTGGGGACCTTGGTACCTTTCAGAGGCAATTCTTCTGCAGACCGTTCCTTCTGGCAACCCAAACAGACGGATGCAATGTGGCCTTGCCTGCCACATGCCTGGCGGGTAGCGGAGCAAAACCGGCAATCATTTCGCTTGTGGCGACCTCCACAACTGAAACACCGAGGGGATGCTGCCGCTTTTTCTCTGCGCCCTTGAGGCCTCTTCTCTTCAGCATGCTGAAGCCTGTCCACCTCCTCTTCTGAATCCTCTTCAGATACCTCTCGAGCGACATCTTGATGGATTGAGGCCACCGCCGGAGGGTTCCTGGCGAGCCGCAAGGCTTTCACAGCGCCGCCCGCTGCTTCTTCAGCTGCAATCTCTCTCAAAGCATCTTGGAATGAGACATCTTCTTTTGCAAAAAGTTTCTGTTGCAGCTCACGACTTCGCAGTCCGCAAACCAAGCGATCCTGAAGCCTCTCTTCCAGATCCTTGAACTCGCACTGTCTAGCTGCTTGTCTTAAGGCAGCAACAAAGTCCGCAGCAGACTCACCAGGCCTCTGGTCCCTCTGCTCAAACGCATGCCTCCACGCAATTACTGAGAGCTTGGGTTCAAAGTGCTCTCGCAGCATCCTCTTTAAGTCAGCATACACAATTGACTCCAGTGGTGCTGGGGCTACAAGATTCTCTGCAATGTCAAAAGTCTCTTGCCCACAGACACACAGCAATGTAGCAGCTTTAAGGCCATCTTCCTGGATTTTATTTACTCTCAAGTAATTTTCCACACGCGCCACATAAGAACTCCAGCGCTCAGGGTGAGAAGTGTCAAATTCCGACAGACGGCCCAGCTTTGACATCGTTATAGCCTGTAACTCTTCGATGCCTCTCGCTGCAAGGAATGAGAAGGGGTCCCTCGAAGCCGAGCTCACCTCCAGCATTTTCGTACTGGCAGGCAATCGCTTCCTCCGGACGCCGAACTTCCCAGCGCTTCAGGCCTTCTCTGGTAAGTCAGCCTAGCTTCTCCTGTTGTTCTGCCTGCAGCGGATCCCACCTTCGTCGCCAATGTTCTGTTTCAGCTGAAAAGACATCGAGGCGAGGCAGGAGTAACAAACACAACTCTTTATTGAGATCACGAACAGAACAGAAGACAAAATGGCGCCAGAGCCTTTTATACTCCCTTGCAAGGGACAGCGTCAGCCAATCAATGCAAGGCTATCTCCCGCCTTGCACATGCGCACAACGCTGGAGACAGCTTGTCTGGTCCCGGGCAACCACGTGGATTGCCCGGGCCTTCTGCAGCCTCCTGAGCCTGCTGAGTCATTCAGCAGTCCCAGGACATAACAAATAGCTTATCTACTATTTTTTCCTTTATTAAATAGGACAATAAAGGGGCTTTGGAGAAATTTGTAATGGTGATGGTGGACGTGGTGATGGGTCACCCAAAGCTCTTAAACCCTAAATTGTATAATTCTGGGCTAATTGAATTATGTGCTTTCTTCTTTACTCTTGCATTGCAAGAGTAACTATGCAAATCCAAATAATTGCTCTTGAGAATCAGTGGGACTCTAAAAGCTGAAATAAAGTTACTTTCTTAAACTTCATACAATATATGTGGAAAATGGGCTGGCTGGGAAATTCTGGGAGTTGAAGTCCATACATGTTCAAGCTTCCAAGTTTGAGAAGCACTTCCTTAGCTGATCTTGAAAAGCTAAGCAAGATTAGACCTGATTAGCACTTGGATTGGAAACCATCTGGAAATCCTGAGCCTACAGGCTAGGCTGGGAAGTTGAAAAATAATGCCTGAGGGAAGTTATGGCAAACCAATTCTAAATGCTTGTTTGCCAAGAGAGCCACAGACACATGTTGATTAAGTCATCAAGAATCTAGCTCAATTCAGTCGTGTTACTTATCTCCCTAAATGTATACACAGTATCACCTATACTTGCAAATATGTCCAAGTACTTTAATCTGGATGGAATCAGGCAATCTAATCTTCCTTTGCATTGTAACTTCAAAAGCTGGCAAACATGAAGACTGCTGCAGCGTTCCCTATAATCATCAGGCTGAAATTCTTCAAAATTACTCTAATTGACTGAGGGTGAGTGAGAACATGCCCAGTTCATTCCAACATTTGAAAAGCAAAATGTAGAAAAATGGTGTGTTCCTCTTCTTTGGGGAGTGAAGTGGACCTTCACATAGCCATTCTAAGCAGCTCCTCTGCTTTAAGTCAGTGACAAAAGTGGGAAAGATCCAGGCTAAAATCTTACTTCCCGTCCTTCTTGCTTGCCATCCCACTCCCTCCTGGCTTGTGGCCAGGGGCGGTTGCTGCTGTACTCTGTAGAGAACCACCCCTGTGAACAACTAAGAAGAAATAGTTAAGTATCGTACCTCTTTGCACTGTATATGGGCTGCTCCCTCCTCTCCCCCCCCACCTTTTTTTTTTTTAATTCACAAGGTGAGTCAGAGTGGAGGCAAGCTCCTTTCTTCCTGTTGAGAATGATTCAGGCAGGAGAGGCAATAAAAATTCCCTGAAAGAAGACAAGGAGGCACAGTGGAATACGCTGCAGCTGAAAAGCCACCAGACAGAGACCTCTCCATTCAACACCTCCGCTGGGAAGAAAGTTGGATCTGAGTCACCTCTGGAGACAAAGCTAGTCCTGGGTTGCCCGAAATGTCTCTACCTTGGCTGATAACTCTGAGTTGCCTTTCAGCTTCACTTTTCCCTGCAACTCTTGGCACCCAAAGAAGAGAAGGTGAGACTCAAAAACTTAAATTAAAAGCATCCTGCTCTAGTTTTGGAAAGGGGTTCCATTTAGTTCCATTTCTCTTTTTCCTGTTTTCCATGTGAAAGTTTCCCCTTAGGCAATTCTCCCAAGTTGCAGCACATTTGGAGGTGCACAATAAGATGCAGAGTGGGCAGGTGGGATTTCTCAGGAAGTAGGAGCAGAGCTCTTTAATGGCCAGCTCTCAACAAGTGGATAATATAGAAGACAAGATTAGCTCTTCACCCATCTTGTCTTCTCCAGGTCTTGACCCCTTTCCTCTCCTTAAACCAGCTCATATCATCCCTCATTGAAGCTTATATATGGTCACCTAGCAACTAAAAAAAGCTGGCTCATGTTTAGATGTTTTGTTTGGGTGTGGAATAAAAACACTGCAAGGCTGTTGTAATCACCGTTATTAGGCCAAAGCTTGAGACATATATCGTACCATTTTAACAGGTCATTTCATTGTCAAGGAAAGTAACTGGATAATAGCTAAGACTGAGAGAGTTTCATTCATAAAGTAAATTGTTCATTCTAAATTCCATGAAAATCCTGTGCATTCTATTTTTCTCTAATTTCTCAGATGACTGATAATCCAAAACAGACAATTTAAAGCCCTTTCTATATTTTGTACATAATTTTGCAGGCAATGCAATTATTTCTGAAGGGAATACTTTAATTATTTATTCTGGCTTTCAGCTGAGTTGAATGTACAAGTTTAACAATCTTGGTGAAGCATTTGTAACGTATGTTCATACAATTAATTTCATGACATAATTTTACTAGGATTAAGAAGGTGTTTTTATCAGTATGCCTTTGGATAATGTGTGCAGCTGACATATTTATTATCTTATAACTGATAATATATAACTCTAGCTATCAATATTTCAAAGTCATGTGTATTTTATACCATTGTAGGTATTTTTCCTTTTAAGCATTGTAGGAAACGTCATTTCACAGGTGAGAATTTTAATATAAAGCCTTATTCTATATATCATGTGGGGACATCCAGTCCCTCTTCTTTTTTTTTTTTAGAAATGTTTTATTGATTTTTTACAATAATAATCCCTAGTGTCTGGTGTACAGCGTGTTGTCTTGGTTCATAAATTTAAGAAAAAAAACAATCAATGGTAGTTAATTAACAGTCAATAATAATTCCTGTACTTCCATAATTAATATATTAATTAATAGTATATTACTTTGATCTTCCCTTCTCCCAATAGTATTCTCCTTCTTCAACCTTAAACAAATATAATTGTTAATATATTCAATGCATAAATGGTTAAATATAAACATTTTTTCATGTTTGTACAAATAATAATAACGTCCATATATGACATTTTTTTCTTATCAACTTGTGTTGTTTTATAAAATCATCTTATTAGTTTACCATATATCTTATTTTCATAATTTTTATTTAAGCTTAATTTCTCCTTAATATTCAAACAATTCTTATCAGTCATAATTTTCTCAATATTTATCATCTAAATATCCAGATTTTCCATTTAGATACACCATCCCAATGTTTTCATATTTCATGTTTTATAAAAATATTATACTGCTTATCTATCTTATAACACCTACCTAATCAGTTTGTATTTCACTTATATTTGTAAAAGTTAATTTGTTAAATCACTATATATCCTATTTTCGAAGTTCTTATTTAAGTTTAATTTCCCCTCAATATTTCAGTCATTCCTTAATCCTAATTCTCTTCAACTTAATTTACCTTTGAATTTCAAACTTTTCGTTCACATAGATCATCCCAATATTTTTACATTTTATATATTATAAAAAATACTATATTACTTATATCTCTTATCCCTCTTATTGTAAGGCCCCTTTATATCCAAAGTTATCTGTTCTTTTAACCATATTCAAACAAGTGTTTGCTCATGTAATACTCCATCTGGTAGGGCGAGTCAAATCTCTTGAATCTGTCTCTGCCTTCTTCTTTTGCCAAGTAGCTTTCCAAATTAATATATTAAATCCATAGGCAGGAATATTGTTCCAGAGGGTGGGAGCCACAACAGAGAAGGCATGCTTCTCGTTTGCACAAGAGGGCAACATTTAATGGAGGGAAACTGGAGCATATCCACTCTGCTGGAACATACTGAATGGGCAGAAACAATTGGAGTCACAGTCACTTTTTCTGAACTCACTCATCTCATTCCTACACACCTATTAATGTCACCTAACAATCCTATACATCCACTGATATTGGAACAATCATCCCTGTGGATCACATTCATTCACAATAAATCATGATCTTCCATATGCTACGGTATGATCATCACCGGATGGTCCCATGCCTTTTTATTTTTATTGCTCACCATCTATGTGCGTGCGCACGCACGCGCACACACACACACACTCACACACACACACACACACACACACACAGAGTGCATACATACCTATACAAACCCACATACACATATACACACATACCAACACACCTACTCACATAATTTGAAACCAGGAGACTGTGAGTTCTAGTCCCACCTTAGGCTGGGTGATTTTGGGCCAGTCACTCTCTCAGCCCAACTCACCTCACAATGTTGTTATTGTGGGGAAAATAGGAGGAGGAAAGCAAATTAGGTATGTTTGCCATTTTTAATTATTAATGAAAATAGTAAAGATGGGTTAAAAAAAAAAGAAAATGCAGACTATAATTCAATGATCTATAAACTCAGAATGTGATTTAGCACAAAGTAACCCTGGCTGGGCTTTATTCTAATAGCATATTTGCTATATTCTGAGATTTATTCATTTACAATTTATAATATAGCACTGAATGTATACAATGGCTTCACAGATTCAGAATGTTAACCAGAAATGAGGAAATCTAACGGATAGTGATCCCCAGATTACTGGAAATCACTGTCCATTAGATTGCCAGGACATAGAACTAAATAAGAGAAAGGTAAGGGCATGAGAGCTAACATGGAGAGAAGGGTTTTGTTTGCGAGCTTACTTTATAAATCAGTGTTAGTTAGGGGCCATGAAATGTTTGATTCCTGGTGACTGTATGAACAAAATGCTCACCATCTTACCTCCAATAATGATTTGTAGTTCTTCCAAAAATATTTTGGTAATTTCTTTGATCCTGTCTATCTTATCTATTGTCTTCTTGTTCTTGTATTTCCCTCAACTTCGTCAAGCATACACATTTGTTTCTAGTCCATCATCTGCTTATGTCATATGCTCATATTATAGTAATTTCTACTTGCTGGTCATCACCACAAGCTATCACATATTTTTTACTTAGTCAAGAACTGATTCATTCTTCTTGAAGGCCATGGTATTCTTAGAATGTCCACATCCATAATTTTAAGATGCAAACCATTGCTTTGACTATTCTGATCTTTGCTATCATGAAAATATTGATATCCTTCAAGATGTTGTCTAACATTGTCTTCCTTCCTAGGATTAAAATCCTCTTCACTTTTCCAGCATATTGCTCATTTTTATCTAGTTCTCAGCCCAAGTAAATTAAAATTAGTCACTTTTACTTTTCTAGTTAACAGTAAACATTTTGATTCCCATTATCTCTGACCGCTATTTAATGACTTCTTGCCATATGTTTCTTTCTGGGATATAAGAGGAAGAGCTTCCCCATTACGTTGGCTCTGTGCTCAATAATGTCCTCAATATTTGAGGGGCTGTCACAAAGACGAGGGGGGCAAACTATTTACCAAAGCACCAGAAGGCAAGACAAGAACCAATGGATGAAAACTAATCAAGGAGAGAAGCAACCTAGAACTAAAGAGAACTTTCCTAATGGTGAGAACAATCAACCAATGGAATGCCTTACTTTCAGAAGTTGTGGGTGCCCCATCACTGGAAGTTTTCAAGAAGAGACGTCCTGGACAGCCACTTGCCTGAAATGGTATATAATCTCCTGCTTGTGCAAGGAGTTGGACTCCAAGGTCCCTTCCAACTCTCTTATTCTATGTTCTATGTTCTAAACTGTGGAATGATCTGTTGTCTTCTTCCAGGTGTTTTAAAATCCCAGCTTAGACTATAGTCCTGGGAACTCCTAGTAGACTCCCATGCAGAATGACCCTGCTTAGCCTTTTGAGACCAGCTTAGATGGGCTATATATGCTGCCACAATTGAGCCCAAAATTCTGTTGCTAAGATAGATAGTTGTTAAGTGAGTTTTGCCCCATTTTACAACCTGCTAAGTGAGATAGTTGTTAAGTGAATCACTGCAGTTAAGTTGGTAACACAGTTGTTAAGTGAATCTTGCTTCCCCATTGACTTTGCTTGTCAGAGGGTTGAAAAAGGTGATCATATGACTCCGGGACATTGCAAATGTGAGCCAGTTGCCAAGCATCCAAATTTTGATCACATAAGCATGGGGATGCTGCAATGGTCATAAGTGTGAAAAATGATCATAAGTCACTTTTTTAGTGTCGTAACTTCAAACGGTCACTAAATGAATGGTTGTAAGTTGAAGACTACTTATATATCCAGACGTAACATAAGTCAAATTCCAACTGACCAGCTCCACAGTTACAAAATGTTGACTATGCTTAGAGTAGGCAGGCTTCACTACCATGGAGAAAGACTCTAAAAACAACACCTGTTCTCTCATCTTTCTCTTTATTCATCACAAATAGAGACATGAAAATGCAGTATGCTAAGTTGGAATGTTAGAAGCACATCGAAATAAAAGTTGTAGTAATACAATTAACAGCCCAATTGTTTCTAATGGTGTTGAGTGCTTCTAGTTAGTGAGCAAATATCTTAGTCCATCTGCCTGAAAAGTACTGACCCCAAAATACTCTCTTTGCAAAGTTTGGAAGGAAAAAAAAACATTCTTTTTTGCCTGCCAAGATCATCAGAACCATAAGTAGCAACTTGAATGACTGCCAAATCCCACTTTCCTAGAAGCAGGGAACTCCTGTTATCCACAGCCAATCTGGCCTATAGTGAAGGAGTGAAAATGTGACAACCCTAAATTCTGGAACATACAAACTCAGCCCCTGAGACTACCAGTCAGTCTTCGAAATGAACTTGGATTAAAAAAAGAAATAGAGGCTTATTTCTTACCTGTGCTTCATCATCAATAGAACAGACTATTTGATTTAAATTTCTTCCAAAGTTTGTGTGTGTGTGTGTGTGTCAGCCTTCAAGGGTACCAGAATTTTTATTATAGAGTAACAGAATCTTGCAAGTATGAAGATAGTTCTCTCCCCCCCGCCCCCGCCATATTCATGAAAATTAGGGAGATTCATTTCTGAGATGCTTAATCAAACCCACATTTCTGTTCTAAACTCAGATTTTGTTCATCTGACTTTTGCCTTGGTTGCAGCTCTTCCTGTTCCTTAAGATTATTCCTTCTTCCCATTACAATGCGTTTCAGTTCTGTGTTCCATCCAATTACATCTTTTATATTGATGGGAAAATCGCAGAGGGAAAATGCAGAGATTCCATTAAGCTGAAGGCAGGTATTAATAAACTGGGGTTTTTGGGGGGATAAAGGTCAAATATATGGATGTTTTCTGACTTTTATAATGTGAATGAATAACAACGCAATGACCAAAACATGGAAAACTGTCTCTTAATGGGTAAAAAAAAAAAAGTACAACATTGTTAGAGAGTGAGCACCATGCTCAAGCTATATTCAGAAAAACACAGACCTTCATCGGGTTGAGGGAAGTCCTATACATGTCAACTTAAAAGTAAAACCCATTGAATTAAACAAAGCATTGTTCTTGATAAGATTGTGTCTCAGGCTCACTGATAGCAGCATTAACTGTGCTCTTGCTGATGTATGTTATTTTTTTCACCAAACATTAGTATTGGTTACTGCCTTTCCTTTTGGAACCCCTCTCTGGACTTTTTGTGAGAGTTTATAGTGTTATAGAAAAGTCCAGAAACATTTTTTTCTTCATTTGTTCCATGTCTTCTTAGCTAGATCTTGGATTCTACTTTGGCAAAATTATAATATAGTTTGGAACAGCAGCAGAAAACTATTCTGGGTCCATAAACTGCATTAAAGATTTTTATCATAACAAGTTTTATTAGTTTTTGTTTGTTTTACAGCCAAGTGCTTGTAACACATCGTGGAGATAGGGCACTCCAGGGAACACAACAAAAAATACAGTCATACATATACAATTTAAACTACTACTTTAAAAGTTCCCTCTTATGGTATACAATTCGAGCATTCCTAAAATATAAATTGTTTCTCACCTCTATTATTCCAATTTCAATTTATATTTCTCAATCAAATTATATCTCTTATTATATTTCACATACATATTATGTAAATAAACATGAATTTATATATTTTAAAACTATTTCATTAGACATAGTAATATAATAACATTATAATAATAATAATAGGACAATAATTATTTCTATCATAAACAAGTAATATAACTATTATATCTTAATATTTCTCAACTATATTCTATTTCATATATTCTATCCAATATTTTCATAGATCAGTCCACGTCCCTAAAAGATTCCTCAATTGTTTCAGTTTAATCCATTTAATATCTCACTAATTACCATTCAATTCTTATAAATAAAAATATCAATAATATTTCACCAGTCTCAATCTCAATCTAACTCCTTTAATTATAAATTTTCCAATTATTCTTATTGCCATTCCAAATCATACTCAAATCCATAATTTAAATCTAGTGTTGACTCATACCAAAGTGACCTTAAAGATCTCAAAAATATTAGTTCAATCAATGTCCAGAAGCCCTTTTTACCCATCAAATAAAATTTTAACTCTTATTTTTAAATCTAATTCTAGCTTTCTTTTTGTGCCAGGTAGGTTTCCACAACAGGGCTTCTAAATCCTCCCATCTTAGTAACTGGCTAAAGGCCTTTTCCCACCATTGAGTCCAATCATATTCTTTTTCTCTTTTATCCAGTGTTGTCTGTACTGTCATGTTGTCAACGTTTTTTGTGCCTCGTATTTGGAAGTCCAATCCTGTTGCTTTTAAAGTTGTAAATGTTTTAGTTGAGTTCTGCCTTTGATCATCAAAGAAATCCATCATGTAGGATGTGTCCTCTTCCTCTTCAATAAATTCAGTAGATTCAATAGATTGTAAATGTATTCCATCCATCTCATTAAGTTGTAGATCTGATTGTCTATCATAGTCAATCAAAGGTTGAGCTTCAATTTTTAATTCTGAGTCCTCCTTGAATCTAAGCGATCTAATATGTTCTTTAAGTTCCAGTCTTGCTTCCAAGATTTTTTCTAATATAAGTCCATAATTAATCTGTGAATAGGATTCCATCTTCTTTTTTTTTTTTTTTTTTAGAGAAGTTCAGCTTAAAAAATAGATTGCAGCGTTATAAAATATAAAATGCAGACAGAAATATATTTCCAAAGAAAGATAGAGGAAAAAAAACAACCAATAGTCAAGACCAGCACAGAGATAAAAACTGGCAGTCAGTTGTTATATTGTAATCCAGTCTGGGCATCAGGCCAAAATCAGGAAGTGGGAGTTCAAAGAGCAAGTTACATTGTATCAGTCTGTTTCTGGGCTTCAAGCCAAGTCCCAGGATGCATTGTATCCAAAATAATCTACATAAGTCCGCCCAGAGAGCAAAAAGGTTTTTAGGCAGTACTGTTCAGGAGGGGGGGGGGAAACAAAGAACATTCCACCCCCTCCCTAAGGATTTTCGCCTAAACTGAAGATAAACAAGCCAAAAGAGAAAGTCACAATAATCCGGATGCTCGAGTTCCAACTGCTTATGTAGACAAAATAAAATAGTAAAAAAAAACAATAATTGTTTTTCCAAAGCCCGTTTTCCCCAGTAATCAAACGCTGCTTTCTCAAAATAGGGAAATAGTTCTTAAAGCTGTTAGCAGGGAAAAAGGTAAATTAACAAGAGGGAAGGAAAGGTCTCACCCGGATCTTCCACGGTGGTTCTTTTCGCTTAGATGTTGCTGTGACTTTCGGCTGGAGCAGCTGAGTGATCGGCCATGTTACTGGCCGATCTTTTCCCCGTCGGCCCAAAGGTGGTTTTCTAGGACCGCGGAGGGAGCCGCCGCTCCCTCCGCGATCAACGAGTGCCCTCCTCTACGGTGGTCGCCCCTACAGGGCGACTTTCGACCCTATCCAGGGTCTACCGGCGGGGGGAAACCGGACGGCCAAGAGAACGAGTTCTCTGCACGTCCGCGGGCGCTGCGACCGGAACCGGAAGCCTGCATTAAAGATTTTTAGATGCTGTCTTCTTCAAATAACATTTATAGCATTTAAAAATACTACAGATCAAATATGTTTTATGAAATACATTTTAGGGCTGATTTGTTCATTGTCTTCTCCACTTGGTGATTTTCCCCACAAGCAGATGATATTATTTTTAAAGATAATTTTCCACCCGTTTATTGAGATAATTTTCTGCTTATCTCAACCACGGGGCTTTCCAATGGCAGAAAAGAGTCTAGACTCTAGAATCATATTGAAGATGGGGATATAGTTTTAGTAGAAGAATCCATTTCAAAACTAAGAGTCTAATTCAAACTGAATAAATAAACAAAAATCATGAAACAACTTGATAGGTACAAGAGATGTGATTTAACTTTGTAAAAATTACAGACAGCCTTATCATGATGTCATTGTCTTCAAGGCTGTTTTTTTTTTTTAAATACAAGCTGCAGCAGAACCCAGACATGATAGATTGATGTCATCTATAAATGAATTAATCTGTTGGATAGGAAAATTGCTTTGCTATAATTATATGTGGGCAGTTAACTAACCAGCCATCATTCCCATATTTGTAGTTTTCAAACAAATAAGCAAGAAGTATTGCATCTTGTAAAAAACCTAGTCCTGAGTAATACCAGTTCAGAAGAACAACGAACAGGGCCCTAGAGGAAAAGAGCAGGAAGAGCTAGGAGGGCATGGAGTTAAACACATCATCAGTTTAGAGGCCTTGTGTTGCCACAAGTGATCCAAGTCCAGCTTCCCTTGAATTCCATTGACCCTTACCTAGCACCAATTTAGTGCTGACTTAATTGACTAGATTCTTGTGTATAGGTTTGAATAAATCTTCTATGCTGCAACTTTATGAATGATCCTGATTCTTTGCATCTGACAGTTACCAGGGAATGTTGCTTTGTGCAAGTTAGCATCTCTCATTGAGCATAGAACCAAAGTAATGGAAAGGCTCTTACATTCCAGGAAGTAGAATTTTATCCTGGAGTGCAAATTCTTGCCAAAAATTTATGGCAAGAAATGGGAAGAGATTTAGGTATAGTCAATCCAGCATGAAGTTTACCAGCTTTACTTGTGATCCACTCCTAGTCTCTACTTTCCAACCAATACTCCCACACTCAGGCACTTCCTCACAAAAGGTCCTTTTCCACTTCTTGTACCAATATGTGAAAATAGTCTAGTCTTTGAGGAAACATTTTCTTCTTGTATTAAGACTTTTAAAATTTAAACGATATCACACCAAATTGTTCCTGATGTTTTAGGTTTTTGTGGAATCCTTTTTTGGCAAATGAATCAATCACTGCTTTGAGTTATTTTAATTTTAATGATTTGGTATGATATCTAAATAGATCAACCTTTCTACTATTGTACCACAGAGGAAATAATTAATACATAAAACTTCATAGTGCAGGATAGAAAAGAACAGAGAAAGTCTTCTCAATTACAATATGCCTCTTACGTATTTGGAACTTTAGAGCAGTTAAAAGTGATGTCTAAATGAAGATGACATTTCCAGTTTCTATAGCTAACACTTTCTCTACATCACCATTCATTTAAAGAAATAGAAGGTAAAGAATAAAAGGCAAAGATCCTTTTATTCCTTTCTAACTTATGTTAGAAAACAGTAATTGCAAAGCTGCTTTATGCTTAACCTTGCAAGCCACGGTTAACTAAATCTCATATATCAGTTGTGGATCACTAAACAAACACAGATGCCCAGCAAAGTTCAAGATATGTGAGTGTATTTGGTTTTCACTCTCAATTCATCTAACTTTCCTTATAAGTATCAGGATTACAGCTCTCACAATTCTCAGTTGCAATATGCCTCTTACGTACAGTATTTGGAACTTTAAAGCAGTTGATTCAAGCCTTGTTTAATGAGATAAAACCATTGTCTCCTTGACAGATGAGCTCTTGCAAAATGAGACTCTTTTGGTCCTACGGAAGCCTGCATGACTTCTGATTCTGCTGGCTGTGTTATTCTTCTGGACCATGTCTGTGAGTTGGAGACTGAGCACTATGTTCCTTGTAGGAACAGTCTCAGACAGAAATGTTAGGTAACTGTGCCTCTCTTGCCCATGGTGCTGTTTAATATCTTTATGAAACTGGTAGAAGCTGGCATCAGACTTTCTAGTGCTGAGTATCACCAGTCTGATGATGACAGTCTTTTTTCCCATAGCATCTGAATCAGGTTGCGTGTGTTCTGAATCAGTATTGGAGGCCACCGAAGGGTGGATGAGGGTTAATAAATCAAGACAAAATCCCAATGCAGTGGAATTTTTGCAAGGCAATTTTGGACTTTACCTCTTCTAAATGGATTGTACTTTCTCAGAATGAAATATCCAGTTTGGAGATGCTTCTAGAATAATCAATTGGTGATCAAAATACTTCTGTGAGATCTCTGCCTATGATGAATCTCAGTCAGTATGTCAGGTATAGACTTCACAATCAGGGTTCCGCCATTGGTAATCTGCAGAGAGTAAAGAAGATGACCTGGACAGAGATACCACATAGGCAAAAAGGGGTAAAGCATATTTTAAAGTTCAGAACAGTCCAATAACATTCAGAAGTGGATCCAACAGAAGACCCCCTAATTCACTGAATTATAAAGAGGAGGAAGTACAGCACAGACTTGCATAATTTGTTATAATAGCCAATCTCAATAAAAGTAATTTTAGCCTTCATCTGGGGTTGATGTTTTGGTCTGGACAATCTAGCAGGGCTGACGTCACCTCATGTTTATATTATAGTAATAGCCTTACCCTAACGCTTTTACTTGGTCTGGAAGCTCCAGCAAACTATGCAAAACAGCCCATTGAGCTATCTGGCCATTCATACATTAACAAAACTTTAACTGAAGCTGCCAATTAGGTACCAAGACTTGTTTAAGGTTTTAATTATGACATACAAAACTCTAAAAACATGGGCCCAAGGTGGCTATTAGATAGACTTGATCAGTCAATGAGGTCATTGAGGAGGTACGTCAAGAACTGCAGAAAGCTTTCTGGTGGCTGTTTGCAGGCAGCCCTTGCACTGACATTGTTTCCTACTTGGAACTTGGGAGGTCAAAATGTGTGTTTGGGGAGCAGCTGGTGCAGAGAAATAGAAACTGCAGCAGAAATTGGTCAGTGGGAGAAAGGTCTTGTATCCCTTGCTTGCTACTGTTTCAGCATTATGTCTATGGAGATTCTTAATCATCCAGGTCATGGTTATCCCAAAGGTGCTTTTTCAAGAGGCAACTGGACTGTTTCAGCATTAATTTCATTCCTTCACAAAACTGCTTTTCTCTACTAAAAGGGATGTACTGACTTTCGGGATGATACTGGGATGTAAAAGACTTTCTGTGCAGTACAAATAAGACCTCCCCCCTTTTTTTCTCATTAGTCATGTTAATCATGATCTGTCATCAGTCTTTGAAAGAGGCAGTTTTAAGCTATGGAATGTTTTCTCCTTAGACCCATACAGTCCAGCAGCAGTTGCAAATTATATAAAATCTGATGCTCATTGCTATTATTCCATCAAAAGGTGAGATCAAATAATGGAATCAGAGGGTAGGAAAGAGTTCCAGGGCTGGAATCCTCAGACTTTCACAAGCAAAAGTTTGTCCAAACTTTGAAAGCCTTGAGCAATTGAGTGTTCGTGACTCAGGAGACAGGCTGTTACACTGCTTAACAGCTATCCTGGTCAGGAAATTCCCTATTTCAAGTTTGGATTTCCCTCTTCAATGTTCCTTCCTATTGTTTCTTGATTTATCAGCACTGCAGGGAATAAATTCTCCTCTTTCCTGTGACAGCCTTATTACTTGTCCTTATTAGTCTTTTTTAGGTTGTTGCAGACTTAGATCCTTTCTTTCAGCTGCCTTGGCCAGGCTGCCTCTGTCACTCCACTGTTTCCTGCTGAAGACCATGCTGTACCTCCCTGTCTTTATCATGCAAAAGAAATTAGCATTCGTGTGCATTTGTGTGGGTGTGCAGCTTATCCCATTCCATGATACCATTCACATTAGTTTTTATCTGTCAAGGGAAAGAAAGTAGAACTTCATCACTTCTCCACTTTTCTGTAGCACTATCATATTCAATAGGTGTTTTTCCACCATTTGGAGATGCTGACAAGGGGAAAGAGGAACCAAAGCTGGAGGAAAAGCAATAGCAATAGCCAACTTTGAGCCCTGTCAGGATCAAACTCCAGGCTGTGGGCAGAATTTCCCTGCAATACTGCATTCTAACCAGAGCTCAACCAATCAGCTTTGCTTAACGTGTCCTACAGATGCATAATCAGATCTTGGTGTTTGGCAGAGGGTAGGATAGGGATTGCTATGGGGGCTGCAAATGTCATACTAGCAAATAGTTTGGGGCCAACTCAACAATGAGTAGAGAGTATATCTATATAGCATCAGGAAAAACTCTTAGATGCTCATTTCTCTGTGTAATGTGTAGCAGAGTTCAGTCCCATTTTGTACAATTGTTACACTGGGTCAGTCAGAACATACATCATAAATGCAGATAAAAGCAATAGATAGCGACCGGAATGATTTCATACTGAATTTTTGGAATGGCCAATTTCTTTGGAAAAGTGCAAGTTCTGGCAAGACTTACTTTCAGCGGCATTGAAGAAAGTTTTGGGGGCTGCTGCCAGGCATGTGAGCTGCAGCCTTGCCTCTGGCAACCTGGGTAAATTCCAGGTGGTGCAGGGTGAGCGCCGAAGGGAATGAGATCAGCTTGGCAGCCATGGCAGAGCCTGGGCAGGTCTGAATTGTAGGATCCTCTCAGGTACTTGGAATCTAAGAGTCATGCCTGAACTTGATTGTATGCGTTGGCAGCCAAAGTGAGGATTAGCTGGAGCAGCTGTTGACGATTCTCTGGGTTTCTGACAAATATGTGGTTATTCTCAGTGAGATGGATAACATGTTGGCTGGGTAGGTGACAGAGATGGAGACATGTATGCTGTTTTTTGGGGGGGTTCTTTCTGCTCTGTACTAGTATCAGAATTTTCTCCCTTTTCTTTAGGACTTGTTCATATTTTGCATCGGGGTACATGTTTAGATACATGCAGTTGCTCAGTTTAAATCCTATTCCCGAAAATAAATCCTAAGATGAATTCATATTATTACATTGTTAAGAAACTTGCTTGTTTTGCAAATCTTTCTCAATCCATCTCAATATCTTGAAACAGAACTGCACTAGGGCTGAATAATCCATCGGGCAGAGTGCTCATGTCTATAGGGCTCCTAAAGATCTGAGAAAAAGATTTGGACCCAAACAAATTTTTATTATATAGATCTATGATTATGCTATAAATTTATCTCTTTGGAAGAGGCTTCAGTTATGACTGTGCCCACAGCCTAAAGGATTTCAATCCAGTTCTGCATTATACTATATCTTCTGCGGTTTACCTTATATATTCATGCATAAGCCCATCCACGGATTAGTTGACCCTCAAATTTTTAATCATAATATCATGAAAAAATGTGCTGCCTGTAGATAAGCTGACCCTGAAAAGCTTCATATGTTTTAATTTTCACAATTGGCTTATGTGCCATTGCTGCATTTTTTATAATATTTTGGTTAAAATGCAAGGGGGTCTGCTGATCTGTGGATGGGTTTATGCACAAGTTTATATAGGATATATGGATATTTTTAAAAAGCTGAGGGGAAAAAAATACCACATATACTTGTGGATAAACCCATTCTTGGTTAAGCCAAACCCAGTTTGGGGGTGTATTATAGCACCTAACCTTCTTGGCTCATTAGTGAGCATATATGATATATATCTAACAGTCACAGCCTTTGCTCTGTAAAATCTCTAGATATTGAAGTGTCAATACTGAGAAGTCTAGTAGAGATTCCTGGGGTCTCCACATTCTAAGAACAATCCTGGGATTTCCAAAGACTGTAAATGGCTGGCTAACATTAAACCATTTTGTACATATGGCTGTGATGTTTCTTTAATCCTGCTGAAAGTAAAGGCTAAGTCCATCTTAACACATTTGTTCACAATTCTGAATAATTGCTTTCCTGTCCCTTGCTGTACTTTAATCTTATTTCTCCTTTCTTATCATTTACCTATTGCCCTGCTACTGTTAAATTTTAGATTATAAGATTTCCCGAGGCAGGAAAATGACATAACACATACAATAATACAACATAAAGGTAATTAATATGTTGACTAATTTTATGCAGCAGTGCAAATGATTTTGTTGTTCAGAACTGCTAGGAAGGAAATTTAAATGAGGAGCAAGGTAGTTAGGGATCAAAATTAACTCACTTCCTTACTGTCCCAGTTGTAAGTTACTTCTGTGTTTCAACATGGGAAGATCTAGTTTTGCTTCCCTCAGGAACTTCTACATACTAAATTAGGATAGTACTTCTGTTTGGCTGTGTGGGGAAAGAGAAAAGTATTTGGAACTTGGAAAATCAAAAAGAACGAGAAGTAATACATGTCTGCTCTTCTAGATTGCATTATATCAAGGAAGGAAAATCACATTATCATTAGTAGTGTTGCAAATAAGGAGATCCTAATATTTCAATAAATGTAAACTGCACAATAAATCCAATCACCTCTGCCTCTTTTGCCTAACGGTGGCTATTCCATTGCTTTGTCTTCCAGCCTGCAATTGCAATGGGAAGTCCAGGCAGTGCATCTTCGACCTTGAGTTACTCAGGCGACAGGGAAATGGGTATCGGTGCCTCAACTGTATTGACAACACGGATGGAATAAACTGTGAGCGATGCAAAGAGGGCTTCTATCGTCGGTCTCAACAAGATCGTTGCATGCCCTGCAACTGCAACCTGAGAGGTAGGCAGATACAGATTTAGGAAATGAGGAAATAAAGAAAAAAAAGCTGATTCATAGGCCATCTCCCCACTTGCACACAAATATGCAAGCAGCACCTGGCAACATCTTTTTTTGGGGCCATGTACCCATGACACTGCCTTCATCTTGTCCCCAGCCCTTCAGGGAAACAGGCCTAGGGTTATGGTGGGGGATGCCAGGTGCTGTTAGAAGGCTGGATTATTTTTATTTATTGATGTATTTGTCAAATTTATATGGCCGCCCATCTCACATGATGTGACTCTGCATAGTGTATAATTAAATCTGTTATTCAAATCTACCACAAAACTAATTTAAAATAATAAACATAAATAAAACAAGATCACAGGGGACAGAATATTACACATAATACAGCCAAAGCACGGGCTCCCTATTACTAGGAAAAAAGCATGTTTTAATGGCTTTCTGGTAGGTTAACCTTACCTTGAAAGGATGATATTCTGGAGAGTGAGGGCCACAGCAGAAAAAACTAGGTCCTGTCAGATATGGAACTGTTTGGCAGATGAGATCCACAGCCTGCCTCTCCTGGTGGACCTGATGGTTGTTATTCTCCTGCAATCTTACTTTTTTGTTTATTTTTATTGTTTTTATTGTTTTTTATTTTTATTATATTTATTGTTTGAAGAGTTTTAATGTCAGGATATTGTTTAAATTGTGGCTGGTTTTATGGTGTCCAGATTACATCCAGCAGCTGTGTAATATTGCTAAGTAAATAAATAAATATACTTGGTGATTCACTCAATTAAATCAATAAAATTACATGATAAATATGGCTTGATAAATATGGATACTTTAAATTTAAGTCTTTCTCCTCAGCATATGTATGTTAGATTAAACTACTGGTTTATAGTCAGAAATACAGATTTAACGGGAATTACAGAATTATAGTATCAGTACTAGCAACAATAATTATAACAATACAGAAATAAATATTTTGCTTTATGCTGTTATCTCATATTCAAGCCCAGATTTTTTTTTCTTTTGTCTATCTTTTTCTAATTCGTTAGATTGAGTGTGTAATACTATGCTGGTCAATTAGCAAAATATATGTTTGATTGCAATTTACTCATTCCTTTTCTGTACAAACACAATATGGTCTAATAAGCTGATTGTGGATTTTTGTCTCATAGGATGTAATAATGCTCTCAGGCATGACTCAGGCATCTCTGAAATTGAAACTGCTCTCGATCCTAATCGAGATGTCAGTAAACATAATTATAAATATTGCCAGTGGGTGGTAACTGACAAATGGTATTTATTTTATAACATAGAACATAAACATTCATCATGATAATCTACTAGTTGATCTAACATAAAGAGCCCAGCCTCCAACCTTCTCTAACAATGCTATCACAGTCCTTTCTGAATATTATTTATTGTTGTTATTTAGTTCTGTATCACTCTTCCTCCTAGAGTGGAAACCACAGAGTATACTTGTAACTCTGACATTTTAAGAATAACTTCATCTTTATTTTGCATTTTATGTTATATTGCTTTCATTTTTCTAAAATGAATACTTGTGTTTGTGTCTATTGCCTTGCCGCTGACTGTTTCATTTAACATTTTTGATGCCTTTTTTGTATACTACTTTGATTTGCACTCTAGAAGAAAGAGTGATACAGAACTAAAATAACAGCAAGGATAACAATAAATAATATTATATTTCAATAATCCAAATGTGTGGTTATTAAGACATAAAACAGTAAGTGAGTCTACGCTAAGATTGGGACACATAGAGCTGGTATACTAGCTGAAGCCAAGAAAGTAGTCCTCAACTTACAACCACAATTGAGCCCAAAATTTATGTTGCGAAATGAGAGTTTTGCCCCATTTTACGACCTTTCTTGCCATGGTTGTTAAGTGAATCATTGTGGTTGTTAAGTTAGTAACATGGTTCTTAAGTGAACCTGGCTTCCTCATTGACTTTGCTTGTCAGAAGGTCACAAAAGCTGTTCACATGACTCCGGGACACTGCAATTGTCATAAATCTGAATCAGTTGCTAAGTGGCTGAATTTTGGTAAAAAACCATCATAAGTCACTTTTTTGAGTGCTGTTATAAACTTTGTATGTTCACCAAAGGAACTGTTGTAAGTCGAGGGCTACTTGTATAGACTGGAATCAAGGAGAGTCTCTAAGCTTGAACTTGGTTGCTTGGAAGGAATGTTGCATCGTCCAGAGCAGGCCACCTTCCTAATTCCAAGACTTGAGAAGCACCCAACTGTGATACTTACCTTATGGGATTCAGCTTCAGAGTTTTTGTTCTTCTCCATTTCCTGATTGCACGGGTGTTAAACTCGATTGTGTCGCGTGACGTATCATGACGTATTGTGACTTTTTTGCCTTTGCGGAGCCGGAGTGGGCATGGCCTGCACATGACACATCCGGCTTGCGGGCCACCAGTTTGACACCCCTGCCTTATTGTTTCCAAACATCAGCACTAATTCTTCTGAAATGCTTGAGATCTCATAGCCAAGTTGAGAATAAATCATACTGCCAGAAATTAGTCTATTATATTTCCACATTTCTTCTTCATAGGTTCTGTCAGTGCACAGTGTGATAACCATGGCCGGTGTCACTGCAAACCTGGTGTGACAGGTGATAAATGTGACCGATGCCAGCATAATTTCCATTCCTTCTCTGAGGCTGGCTGCATAGCTGTTGGGCAAATACAGTAAGTACCTTCAGGTTTATGGAACTGTCAATCACGAATAATTGTGTCTTTGTGGAAATTCAGATTTGCTTCAATAACGCAACAAAAACAAATCTGGTTGCTTTTCTGTGCTTTTACATAAAGAAGCACTGAATCATAGCTTTCCCATTCCATTTGCTAAAAATGCTATAGACTATATAAGGGAAACTGCATTTTTAAAATTTTGCTGGTCCTAGTGAAAATATATATTTGAATTTCTCCATTTTTAAAAATCTCTTTAGGCCTACTGCATGTAGATTGCAGTAGTCCAGAAAACCACTAGTTGGCAGAGAGGTTTTCACTATTTCTTTACTACCCTCTTTCGGTGACTCAAATTTTGCAGCCCACATATAGTAGGCCTAAGCTTACTTATGCATTGGAAGACATGTAAGAACCAGAGGATACTGTCTTCTTTGTGCGGATACATTTTTTTCAGCAGGGACCCTGCAGTGGAGAAACAATTTGACAGTCTGTGTTTTATGGATGGTTGATATTATTAGGAATGCTGAAAGAATTTGATCTTTCTGTACTCAGTGGTGAACTGAACTGACCTCCTTTGCTGATGGGAGGATCAGAACATCTAGTCCATATGATTTTTCAGTATGAATGTTGCAATGGAATATTTGGCTCAACAACCATAATGCATTAAATATGCATATTTTGAGGGAAACTGCATTTAAAAGCAAGCATTTAAATTCTATATATTCTATGTATAGAATGAACAAAACAATGAAAGAACATTTGAAAAAGTGATGCAAAACAAAATAATTCCAATTCCTCCTAGGTCTGGCCTGAAGACTACAAGTATACTATTTAGAAAGTGGTATATTCTCATCTTTCCATTCATGTCATAACAAGAGCAGTTCGGTACAAACATTTTTACATATATGTCACTCTCACTTTATATGATATTGTCTCCAACCCAGTGTTTCTCAACCTTGGCAACTTTTAAGATGTGTGGACTTCAAATCCCAGAATTCCCCAGCCAATAAGGCTAGCTGGGGAATTCTGGGAATTGAAGCCCAGATATCTAAAAATTGCTAAGATTGAGAAATACTGCTCCAATCTATCACTCTAGTATGATTTTCATTCAATACACACTGTGTTTTTTCCCCTCTGTCTGCTTATAGTTCATTGAGAAGATCAAAGCTTCTATCTACTGCCATGTAAAATGGGTTTACATTTGTTGCATTTAATATCTTGGTAGGGATAGACTCTATCAAATAAATATGTGGATAGTGGTTGGGAAGTATCATCTCTTTGAATATTAAGGAGAATGGACACATTTTTTTTTAAAAAAAAAATCAAGGTATCCAGGGCAACCAAGGCCTACACTTGAATTATCTCTCCAAGAAAAACAGGATTCATGACTTTAAAACCCATGTTTTTAATGGAGGCTCACACATGGAACAATGGCACATTGCTAACTTTTTCAACTTTCTTACTGTCCATGACTGTAAGTAGGTTTTGGATTTAAAAAACCCCCCAATATATTATGGCACCAGAATCCATAACTGCAACACTACAGATCTTGAAAAACACTTCAATTCTAATCATATAAATTGAGCAGCAATTATGTTTTAGAAAAATACCATCATTAATACAATGCAAAAGGAGTTTCAGTACAGATCGTGTTCTATGCTGTTCTGTTCATTTTTTAAATAGTTCCACTATTCTCTCTCATCAGCTAATAACAATGTGAATTTCCTGGTTTTTTTCTAGAAAACAAATGGATGTTAGGGATGAAAGAAAGTGATCAGTAGCATGCTCACACAATACATCTGCAAAGCTAGTAGGCTTAGTCTGTAATGGACAGTCAACTGAAGAAAAGAAGTCCAATTGATATGACTCATTTTTTTCACAGTGTTTTATTATTTTATTTTAAACTAAATAGTAGCAGAACAAAACACAATTATTATGCAAATACATACATTCTCCAGAAAAAAAATGTATAAAAAGTGTTTTAAAACAATGAAAAAATAAAGTATATCATATAATTAACAATTACAATTCTATATATAGTAATCTAATGTAAATATTATTCACAAACACTGTCTAATGGATGGACAATTATACAATACTGAAGAATTTTCCATCTACTGTATGTTCAATAGTTTGAATTGAATTGACTAACTGGAGTCAGCCTTGTTTTATTCTGTTTCTTGTTTATAGAAATGCTTGCAAATTCCCCAATTGAAAACAGGTTAGATTTAAAGGCGTGTTTTATTTTCTCAGGAACTCTCAGTGTAATTGTGATCCATCTGGAAGCACAGGGCAGTGCATTTCTGGACGCTGTGTCTGCAAGACTGCAGTTGCAGGAGAGCGATGTGACAGGTGCGAGCATGTAGTTTCTATGGCTAAAAGATTTTGCTTTGTTTTTTGTGGGAGGGGGCATTTCTATGATTTCTCCCCAAAATGCATCAGAAAATCTATGCTTAGTGATTCCAATTCATCTTTCAATCAGATTTTAGTGAATGAGTCCACATAAATGTATCCTGTAACTGATGCATTACTAATCAAGATGATTGAATAGAATGAATCAAAGGTCATTTCCTCCACAGCAATTCATAAAACCTGGAGTCATCCAACTATCATTGTACAAAAGCAGGGGTGTCAGACTGGTGACCCATCAGGTGCAGGCCACACCCACCCCGGCTCTGCAAAGGCAAAAAGCATCGCAATACGTCACAATACGTCATGTGATGCGATAGAATCTGACACCCGTGTACCAAAAGAACAGTAATGAGGGGCTCTATACTACTACAGTGATGGCTGCTTGATGCTAAGATGACATTCTAGTTTAGAGTTTCTCTAATTTACTACTTAGTAACTTTATGATGTATGAACTTCAACTTCCAGCATGCTGGCTGGGGAATTCTGGGAGTTGAAGTCCATACCTCTTAAAGTTGCTAAAGTTCACAAACACTGCTCTAATCCTTAGAGTAGAAATAACAAAACCAGTACATAAAGTAAGAAAGCTGGTGTGTCAAATTACAATTTTAGAGTCTGACAATTTCAGTTTCCTTGAAAGATTTGTGGGTTTCAAGGTTTTTGCAAATATGCTTCTCTATAATGTCCAATTTTTGATAGAACAGAACTTTGGACTGCCCAGATATATTTTTGTTCACTGCAAAACATAGTATAAAACAACTGTGTCAAGTAATTAGAGAATAAATAAAAAGCAAAGCCCTGCCATTTCGGAGGGGGGGGGAGGGAGGGATCAGGAACCTGCATCAAACAGCCTTAATATATTCCATATTTTAGCACAAAAAGAAAAAAGAATTGTAGAAAAAAATCACATCTTTTCCCAGGTAATTACCATAGGTATCAACTACGTGGCCCAAATCTCAGATGATTAAATGAACAAATTCCTTCCAGCGTGACCTGTCCTTGATGACCACAGCTTTTTGAAAGACATTCCATTGATGCAATCCATCCACCTTGTCCATTATCTTCCCCTTCTACTTTACCCAACTTTGCAAGCACAGTTGTATCTGCCTTCATCTCATATCTAAAATGATTCTCTCCAGGGAATTGTCAGTCTTGATTTCATCCAAAACCAACTGATTGTTTGGTCTTTTCCAAATTCACAATTCAGAACTCTCTCCTTTCTCTCACCCCTTTTCAGGGTTCACTTTTCACAGCCTTACATAGAAATATCATTATCCTTCATTGTCCTGTCTAGGTTTGTCACTGCTGTCTCCTCTAGGATTAATCTCCTCTTGACTTCTCCACCCCATTATCTATCTCTATCTCTATTTTGAGCCCATGGAAACAGAACTGTCTACCTCCTTCACTTTTGCATCAGATCTGAATTCAGCAAGCACACCGGTTGGTCTCATTTTTGACTTTTTTATTATTAAATGTAAATCCAGATTTTTTTTCTTTTCCCATTTTTATTTTTCTAATGAGCCTTCTAAGTCTTGTGTACTTCAACACCATAAGAAAATGGTGTCCTCGTTCTCAACCTGTTAGTGATTCAATCAGCAATTATGAATTCTAGCTGTCATCCCCACCATTCCTGTTAGTCTTATAATGGATTTGCTGTGTAAGTTAAACAGATAACAGATATGCGTATTTCTCACTCCAAAATAATTTCTTACAATACGTTTTTGTTCATTGCAAAGGCCTCAGAATGATCAAGTACTCTGGCAAACGCACTAGCCTTAATATATTCCATATTTTAGCACAAATGATTCAGTCAAAAGGGCTTTTCTGTAGTAAATAAAGCAAAAGTAAAAAACCTCCTTAAATTTTCTTGCTGTTTTATCCATCAACTATTTGATCTCTTGCCCTTCTGCCTTTTTAAAAAGATACTTGAACATTTTGCATTTATCTTTCCATGTATGGCTCAACTGTTCTTTGTACAATTGTAAGCAAAAGTTTGCTTGCATGAGGAAGGAACTGATACTTTGCACATTCTCTTGCATCTACTTTCTTAGTATAATTATACCATTGTTTACACATTTCTCGGCCACAAAAATATTGTTCCTTATTTGCTGACAAGGGGCATTTAACACTTGCTTCTTCTCCTGCAGTTTTAAATAATTCCATAAGTATACCATTCCAGGTGTTTCGATTTCTCTAATATCCTTGGACCCCTGTGATGAGCCTAAGTCAAGCATAACTGTATAGGCTTACACTTCAGCATGCTTAGTCTCTGACTTTCCATTTCTGTAAAGGAGAAGGAGGGATTTCTATATAAAGTATCATGTTTGATCATGTGTAGGCCTTAGAAAGCTAGAATTGGTTGAAGCCCTATTTCAGAATTCACATAGTGGCATAATCACGTAGTCTAAACCTAACTTTTTACCAGAGCAGCAATCCTAGGACATCGCCTCTTGCATGTAAATCAGCTTTAAAGAATTCTGCCCAATTTTTTCTTTAAAATTCTGTACTATTTTAGCATCTTTTCAGGCAGCTAGTATCCAATGTGTATAAGGAGTTTTTTTTAACAGAAGAAATCAAAAGTATCTGTCAGCCAAATGTTTATATCTGTAATAAAGTATGCAGTTAGGCTAAATTGCTTATCAGCCTGGAATCTTCCTCAGAAAGATCCAGGCCAAACCTATGTTAGATTTCAAGTATGTTCTGTCCTTTTTAGCCAGTTATTACAACTTTCTCCAAAGCACATACAAGTGAAGGAGTCTCTTCTTGTTGCAAAGATTCACACCTCACACTCAAAGATCTTAGAGCAGAACAACACATATTCATTTCATTTTATCTGAGATCAAGAGTTTTTGAGTCTACCTGCCTGGGAATGTTTTGCCAAGAATGAAGTATGAAAACAACCGAAGTGTTGTGATGTTCTGTTTGTTTTCTAGCAGCAACCAGTTTAATGTAAAATTCCACTTCACTTTTATGTCTAACAACTTTTAATTATTAATACCTTTTCCATACTTTGTGCTTTTATATTTGTTGACATGAACATGAAATATTTATCATATTTACAGCCTAGTATGTACTTAAATTATGGTCTGAAAATATACAAAATGCAGATACTGAACAGGGGGCAAAGTATCTGACTGTATCCTTAGATATAATTAATTTGGCTATTTCAATTTCTGATGGATTATGAAAAAGGGTTGATATTTGCAATGTGGGGCTCTGCTCTCTGGATATACATCTGAGTACACTCATGTAGTTGATCTTGATCTAATATCAAAAGTTATGTTATTAATACACAAATTAAGTATGGGTTGGAGTTTGTTTGGTAATCCAGATGGCTCTGTACCTGAATTTTACTGCAAACAAAGATATGGCATGTAAAAAAAAAAAGAGGCACTTAAATCTTTCTCACTTGCATTGGGGTAAATGATAGCCATTCTACCATGAAATGATCATTTGACTAGAAACACACTGCTTCTTCCCAAACTAGATACTGATCTAGATATTTTCATATCACAACAGTTAAGCAGAGAAATTTAAAATGGAAACGTGTCAAAAATGTTTAAAAGAACCTTCGGTATCTTGATTTTTTCTCTCACAGATGCAAGCAGGGCTATTATAACTTAAATGCAAGGAATCCAGAGGGCTGTTCTCCATGTTTTTGTTATGGACATTCAACTACATGCTCCAGTGGGAAAAATTATAGTGTGTATAAAATTACATCTACATTTCAACAAGGTAAAAAACTGCACTAAATACAGACCACAATTCAGTATATGACCAGATCAGATATTACTAGCATAGAGACTGGCTGACAACAAATGACCTTGGGAGGGTGAATATCACACAGAGATCTGACTAGGCCCTTGCTGGGACATACTGTCTTCCATCCTGTTACTTATTTGCATTTTACTGAAGATCTCTTTGAGTTTTAAGTGAACTTTCAAGACTCTCTATGCATTTTCAGACGTGCCAGACCAGAAGGTTAAACAGGGTGTCACCTGGATTTCTTTAAAACAAAATATAAGGGCTTCTTACAGATATCAGTGAAGCAGCTATGGCTGGATTTTGGACAAAAATCCAGGGAAATGCAGACTTGGGTTCCCAAACGACCAGTAGATACTGAGAACAAGAGTAAACAGGCCCAACATGTAACTGGAAATGCTCCGGTCACTTTAATGTTGCATGTTGCAGTATTTTCCCCTATTTATTAAACTCTCTTCAAGGGGCAAGACAGAAAGTGATAGCTTGCTTTGGGCATACTAGCTTCATATCTCTAAAATGCTCCTGTGTTTTCAAGTAGCATATCTACAAGCAAGAGTCTATAAAGAGATGCCCAGGAATTTCCTTACTGCAGGAAGTAACTTTTTCAGCAAGGAACCATTCTAGGCAAAATCATCTTCTTAGTGCAGAAGTATCACAGGGCTAGAGACAGTACTGGCGAGGAGTGTTCCTCCTTTGCCTCCTTCAGGAAGACATTGTGTTCAGGAAGTAAGTATAGTGGAAATGCATTGACCTCTGTTTCAATTACACACTATGGGTAAAGTTGTTTCTTTCCTGTCACATTTCCTGAAGCAGTAACTGTGGATTTCCAACTCAGTTCAGTAAGCTGTGCTTTTCCTGTACTTCAGGTGATGAAGGTTGGCAAGCTCAAGAAAATGGATCCCCATTACAGCTCCAATGGTCTCCACAGCACAAGGAAATTTCTGTGACTTCTAGAAGGCTGGGTTCCAGCTATTTTGTAGCTCCAGGTGCATATTTCTATATCCCATTGTGGAGAGGAACACCTCTAAAGGACCATTCAGCAAAACATATCTTTAATTTTTCCCTATATAATCATATATTCCAGCTTGGATCCCATTTATAGTCACGTGTTTTTCTGGCAATGGGGTGATCTATTATTTTAACAGTGTACTGTAAGTAACATAGAGCATATGATAGTTTTCCCAAGGATGCTTCAACATGGTATTCTGTCATCCTTTAGCCAACATTCCTCATAGTTAGTATGGCTACATGAAAAAAGTGAAATTTCATATTTAGAAAGAATTATTTACATTTAAATTTAATTCAGTTTGACCAGTTAGGCATTTCTAGTTTGAAAAGAAGTCTGCTCTTTCAGCAAGGAGCTATGTAGAATGTAAAATGATCTAGCTTGTATATCAATATATAACTTACCAAAAGACTTGAATACTGCTTAGTTATGGATCCAAAATATGCAGCAAGCCTGTAATGAATAATTATCCTGCTGAACAAGGAGATTATCTTAAACTTGTTGGTGTGGACATATATTTACTTTTCTTGGTAAATTTGTTAGCTTTATAGACAACAGGGAGATGCTTAATACTAAGTTAGATCATTCATCCATCTAGTTCGGTATTGTTGACACTGATCAATGGCAGATTTTCAAGATTTGAGATTGAAATCTTTCCCAACGTTACCTAGAGATGCTGGAATAGATTCTGAGACTTTTTGTATACAAATTTATTTTCAGCCATTACTGTGGCATTTTCCCAGCAAACATCTTGAGGAAGAGCAGATCTGAAATAATAAAACCCTATCCAAATCGGAGTAATTTGGTCACTTCTAGTCAAACTTGAAGTGTCTAAACAAATCAAATTAATTGTTTAAGAGCACACTTCTACACAACCATCATTCCTCAAATGCCCCAAAAGAGTTGATGGAGATAATTCTTTTTTAAATTTCTGCCTACTGGAAAGGCTAACAAAAACATAGAATCACTGCCATACCTCAATAATCTTCTCAACAGAGGAAGGAAGGAAGCTCAGTAGCTTAATATTTGGAACAGAAAAGCAAACCTGACTTATCTCTGCTCAATTGCTTTTTATTCTTTATTCTTTCCAGCCCAACCAAATGTTGGAAAGAAATTAGGAAACAGGCTTGTCTGTCAGCAAAGTGACTCTCTGAAAACTGAATAGAACAGAACAAAATTTGATTGGGCAAGAAAACTGATGACACAAAAGTCTAATTTGAAGATAAACTGGATTCGGCTGGATTAATTCCAGGGGGGAAAAAAGCCCCTGAAAGACAGTCACACATAGCTTGGAATGTCTCTGCCTGTTCCATTATAAATCCCCCTTCCCTCTTCCATCATATGATCCAAGCAGAACTGTTTTCAAGGGGCTGGGGGTAAAACAAATCTGAGAGCCAAGCTTTCCCCTTAAGAAAAAACTATATAGGCATATATATATATGCCCTCTCCCCTCATGTTGCATCTCTATGTTTTGTGTTAGTGTGGTTTAGAACAGGGGTCCCCAACCCCCGGTCCGTGGATCTGGCTGCAGCATGCCAGCAACTGGTCCGCACAAACAAGCAAAGCCCCATCTGTGGGATGCAGGCAGCACACAAAACCACGCACTCTCCGGTCTATGGAAAAACCTTTCTCCACGGAACCGGTCCCTGGTGCCCAAAAGGTTGGGGACCTCTGGTCTAGAAAGCACAAGAGAATCTGCATATATTCTATTTGGTTTCCTTAAGGAAAGGCTTAGAATAGAGCAGGCTGCAATATTCTGAGGTGCTGCCCAAATGCCTTTCTCATAAGATTGCCTTGGGGTCACTTTTTTCTCTGCAAACCTGGCTGGATTCAGCCCATTGTCAATCCTCAGTCTTTCTCTTGTAGGTTTTTTCCACCATAGCAAGTATGGTCCCATTCCATTCTATTTTTACAGAGTTATTCTAATGATAGGATAGACAGATACAGTCCTGAGTCCTTGTACATAATTTCTTTCCAATGTATTCTTGGGCTGGAAAAAATAAAAAGCATAGTTTTGAAGCAGATTCAACTATATAGCAGTTGAAGTGGAAGTAAATTGGGTTGATTTCCACAATATTGCTGACCTCCAAAGGAACACATGTCCAGCCAGTTTAGAAAATCTATTTGGCTGTATTCAAAGATATTTTTGGGTAAACTTGACATGTTTTTGTCTGAAACAGATTTATACAATTAAGTAAATATGCAAGCAAACAGACACATTTTTAACTAGGCCATAACCATGCAATTAGAAGCTATGGGATGTCACCCTTTCAAATTCATTGTTTCTTTTAAGTCTTTATTTTGCTCTAGAGCAGTGTTCTCCAAATTTGGCAACTTTAAAACTTGTGGACTTCAACTCCTAGAATTTCCCATCCAGCATGGCTGACTGAGGAATTCGGTGAATTGAAGTCCACAAGTCTTAAAGTTGCCAAGTTTGGAGAACCCTGCTCTGGAGGTTGATACTGTTAGATAAAAATTTTCCATGGTATTTTCTTTATAAATGTCATCTGCAGAGACTTTTAATTCTTATTTGTATTGCTGTTTTTACTAAGCACTTTTTTTGTAGCCAGGTTCCTTGGGAACCAGCAACTGAGTTATGGACAGATGCTGTCTTTTGATTATCGAGTGAACCGACCTGGATTTCGCCCTTCACAGCACGACGTCATCTTGGAAGGAGCTGGCTTAAGAGTCATGACCCAATTCCCATCTAATGGCAGGATGCTGCCTTGTGGAATCAGCAAGACATACACCTTCAGGTAAATTGCCTGGGACATCTAAGGACTCTCTCAAATATTAAAGACAATAGTACAGTTCCCTCAATGACACCCTATTACTGACTCTGGGTTCACATGGTACACTTACTCTGAGTCAGCCCTTTAACACAAAATGAGGCAAATTTGAATGAACTATCACAGATTTATTATCTCAAGTAGTACTTCCCTATCATTCAGTATCACCTTAGTGGTTTTCAATATAGGCAATTTACCCATCAGTGAGAAAATGTCAGATAATCAAAAGCTTGTTGAAGAAATCAGGTGGTATATCTTCCTATGTGAACGAGCTCTGTAAGGTTTTATTTTACAACAAATTGATTGTTTAGATATGTAGTTTTCCAACTATGTCCTGTAAACCTGCCAACTTTATGGAAGTGTGTTAGGAATTCTGGAACAAAGAGAAGCTGAGCCACTGATTCTCCCTTGTAGCATAGAGGAACTTGTGCTGATATAGTCTATGCACTGACTCCACCAAAGTGACACTGAGCCATAGCACAGCACAGCTGACTATCTATTATGGTACTTCAATCTTTCCCACCCGCTTCATATTCAGTTCTTGTACTTGGAGTAGAACCCTTACATTGCGTGCCATCAGACATGCCAGCTGGAAATAATGGATTTGAAGGAAGCTTACTCCAGCCTTAAATAAATTTTTGTAGAGGGATCACTTTTATTGTTGCTTTGGATGCAACTTTGATTCCTTGATAGTAAAGAAGGATAGGTAGCTCTCTAAAATTATTGAAAAATATATTATATTGATTTACTAGGTAGTTGGCTTTTGGAACTGTGTTTGACTCTCTGAGATTCACTGAAAATCTATGCCATATTTCCAGTTCCTCCTTGACCTCAGAGTGTTGTCGTTTTCTCATTCTTTATGGTCATTTTCTTGGTACAACAGTGTTCTGTTTCTTTCATTTCTTACTGTGTTTGTGGAGATATATTTTATATGGAATGATGATTAGGTAGATTTTCCCCCCATATAACTTTCTTTCTTTATCTCTGGCCTGCAGGTTAGATGAACACCCAAGTAGTAACTGGAGCCCTAGGCTTAGTAACCTTGAGTATCATCAGTTAATTGGGAATTTGTCATCAATTCGGATCAGAGCCACTCATGGAGCTGGTGAGTTGGGATTAGCAACTGGGCATAAAAAGGAGTCTTCATATATTATTTTTTTGCTGATTCCTTATTTGAACACTTCTATCCTATTTTATTATCCGACAGAACACAAAGCAATAAAATCATTTTAAAAAACCCAAAACAATAAACCATTTTAAAAAACAGATGATTTCAGCGAACTAAAGTTATGGTTTTAGTCATTTTTTGCATTCACAGAAAGTTTCTCAGAGTTGCTTTGTGTTTTTAGCACAGAACTTCTGCAGCACAGAGAAGGTTGCAAAGAATTTTCCTTGGGGATGGGGTATGCTTCTCTTATTTAACTGAAGAGCCAAAGACCATGTTGCCAAGAAGTTATGAGAAGTGAAGTCCAGCACATCTGGAAACATCAGTTTGGACAAGAACTGTCAGAGAATATTTGGGAAAATTTAATCATTCATATGTATCTAGTTTTCTTTCAACTTTTTTATTTTTTTTAAATAAAGATTAGTGCAAAAATAGGAGAGAACAAATGTTGAAAGAAGACATGTAGAAGACATCTGGAAGTAGATCTCTGAAATCCCAAGACATATTCTATTTTCTGTTAGACACAATGCAGATGCCATTGCCTAATTTTGTCATGAGTTCTTCTCTGGAATATTCCCTATAATCACTTTTTGTTCCTTTAGTCCCAGGATACCTCAGTAATGTCATTTTGGTTTCGGCATGGCCAAGCACTGGCTCTCTGGCCCCCTGGGTGGAGCAATGTGCATGTCCAACTGGATACCAGGGGCAATTCTGTGAGAAGTGTGCTTCAGGATACAAGAGAGAGAATTCACGAAACTTTGGGGCCTTCAGGCAATGTGTGCTGTGTCAGTGTAAGGGAGGAGGAACTTGTGATTCAGAAACAGGTAAGCAAATCCACAGTGTAAGGTTCTGTCGTGGTGGGTTTATTTTTTTTTGTCCATTCAATTTTATTTAAAAGGGCGTGAATGTCAAAATCACTGTGGGATCAGTCTGTATAATGACCAGGAAATACTTTGTGAAGGAGGACCAGGCATGAAGACATATATTCCATATTATATGTCCTCAATTTTAGATAAAATAGATAGAGTCATACTCATTAATGTGACCAGCTTCCCTGGCTGTGAAGAAATTCTACAAAAACTTTGAGAGTTTCTGCTTTAAATGTTTAGTAAATTAATATTCAAAAAGACCTGAAGGAAGATTTTTTTGGAATGCATGTGGTATTCAGTTTTTACTTGTTTTTGCCCTTGGTTTTTGCCCACTTGGCTTGCCAAAAAACAAAAATATTGTAGCAATAATAATAAGAAAGCTGCTATAAAGTTTTTAATCCTGTTGCCATATGAGCAGGGCTGACAGCTAAAATTCTTGTCATTGTCATGACTTGTTTCTGTCATTCTTGCCCCCAACATGATCACTTAGTAGTGTTCTGTACCATTATATCTTATGTAATAATGTTGTTTTAAATTATATAAAAGTGCAATTCCTACACAAAATAAGCTACCTAATATGCAATTCCTTGGATGTCAAAAGGGTAATTTTGGACTGAGAAAGCTGTTCCTTTTTTTCATCTCTTCTAAGAATTTCCTGATACTTTATCAATTGTTGAAAAGCAATTACTTTCCGTAGAGTCCTTCATCAGGAAGGGCATCATCTGTCTGAGTTTCAACAGGCAACAAGCTCATTCCTGAGTTTTAGATCCCACAATTTTCAGGAACAAAAAACTGTGTTTCAATTAATGAATAGATCTTCTGTACCACTTATTGTGGGTATGCCTGACACCTACAATAAGCTGCCATTTGTGAAAGTAATGGGATTATTCTAGCCACACAAGATGAAAGTTGCTCTTCAAAAGTCTATTTATATTCTTCAGAAAGGGCTGCTTTAGTACTTGTTTGTTTATGGCAGCTTAGATATATCAAGATCTGTTCTATATTTAATAGTTTCTTCCTTCAACATTTTTCCTTTTGTCTCATCTGTTTCAAACTTTTCTCCATAAAAAGAAAACAAGCCACTGGATTGTGATACAAGGTTCCATTCAACTTCTATCTTTTCTCTTTCCATCTTTGCTCAGGAGAGTGTTATGCTGGAGATGAAACCATGGACCATATAAGTACTGCTTGCCCAACTGGGTTTTACAGCCTTCCTTGGGACTCAAAGAACTGCCAACCATGTCCATGCCAAAGTGGTTATGGTTGCTCAGTCTTGCCGGGCACACAGGAAGTTGTTTGTAACAGGTGTCCTCCAGGAACTGGTGGTAGGATTCATATTCTGTTGTCAAATAATCCTCTTTTTTCCCCAAGCTTTTTTCCTGCAAGGGAGTCTAGCCAAAGGGTGGGAGGGCGATGATATATATATGGCAGGGAAACAAGGCATCCAGAGACAGGTTTGGGGATGTCAGTCTCTGCCCATCTGCAGAGAGAAAGCAAAAGAAGCAAAGAGAGGAATATGCCATTCTCTTCAATAGTTAGGATTCCCAAATAATCCTTGCAGCAACTGGGGATTAAACATTGGACAGGGTTGGGGAGGGGTCAAGAAACCATTATGTAACCTTCCTCTATTTTCACTGTCTTCCTTTAAAATGCATTCTCCCTGTGCTGCTTTTTAGAAACTTAGTAATGGCCAGTGATCTGTATAGGGGAGGGATCTAAGGGGAATCAGATTAATGCCAGAAGTATTGTGTCATTGTGATGCAAGCTCCGTCTCTTTTCTATGCACAAGTTACTGTGGAATCATCATGGTTTCCAAATCTGGTTTTTGGTGAATGACTAGACTTATGACTAGACAAGATTAATGAAATGTTTGGTCTCTGCTTGGGCTGAATCACTTCCAAGTAGAAGTTAAGATTTAGGATTAAATACAGCCTCCATTTAAATTATGTCTTAGACAATCAAAGTAGTATAATGGGAGAAATCTAAGAAAGAGTTTGTTACCTGCAAATTTATTTATGGAAGCAATTATTTTGTATGGAAGAGCATTCCATCTTTTATATCTCAACCTGTAGCCTGGAGTGACATACCAGAAACATAGGACAAATTTGAAAGAGGGAATTGTATGCCTTGAAGAGAAATATGAGTGTTGCTGATCAGATGGAATACAAATACCTTGCAAATTTCTTCCTACCTCAATAAATCCAATTCCAATTTGAGTAGGCAAAGAAAAGTACTAGTTTAAGGCTATACTACACCTGTAGTTCGCTATACTAGCAGTTGAACACACCGTTCAAGTTCTTGTAGTCAAGTTCTTGTAGACAATTTAAGATTGACCATATAATGCACTGAAAACAATATGAAGTTAAAAGAATCATCAAGAAAAATAAGAGGGCTTTGCTATGATGCGTGATTTTAGAAAAAGTGTATACATGCATTTAAATATTTTACTTCACTATGGTATTTATATTTTATTATTGTGATGAATTGTTGTAGGCTTTGTTCATGTAACACTTTTGGGTTAATCAGGTTAAGGGTTTCTTGGACTTTTTGTGGTATTTGAAGGCAAGTAGAAGAACTGCTCTTGCAAGTGCATATCATAAAAACCAGTGGAGAAGGTTTAGCAGATAAACAGCAGATAGTAAAATTCTAAGCATCCCTGCTTTCTCCATTAACTTTGACAGTACAAAGCTTCTTTTTCTGAAATTGTTTTAAAAAATTGAGACTTCAGGTTCTTTTTAATATCCTGTGTTCCCTTCCCATCACCTCAATAATTTGTTCTAAGCACTTCTGTACATATTCTTGTAACCCAAAGTGTGGCAACTGCAGATCCTATTTGTATTTTATGCCTGGATTATACCCCTGGATAACACATGTTAATATTAAAGAATTCAGGAATAATTCAAACACAGTGTACAATCTGAACTGCAAGTTTTTGAGACAGTTGTGCGCACACAGAATCCCACAGATTAGAGAATGTGGGTGCTTATTTAGCTCTGTGTACCAGGTAGAGTTCGGGGGGGGGGAATTCCTGTGTGGTTGACTCAGGACTTGCTGTGCTTGCTTTTCACCGTTCTTTTTCTTTCTAGGTTCTCGCTGTGAGTTTTGCACCAATGGTTATTTTGGAGACCCCTTGGGTGAGAGTGGACCAGTACGACCCTGCCAGCCATGTCGGTGTAACACTGTCGACCCAAATGCTTCAGGGACTTGTGACCGCTTGACAGGGGAATGCAAGTGCAAGGATGGATTCTTTGGACAAACTTTATCCACAAACCCAGCAGAGAACTGCCAAGGTACACCATCATTGTGCACAGAGAGAAGGTTGATTTCAAAGTCAGTATAACTAGAGAGCTTTATCTCAATTATACTGAAAGAATGGTGGTAAACCAGAACAAGGGATCATAAAGGCTAATTATAAATTGTTTCCAACACAAGATGCTTGCCACATATTATTGGTTATAGCCAATTGTGTAACTTTCACAGGAGAGCTATAAATTAGGTTATTGTCCCTATAGTCAGGAGTGCATGGGTTGGAAAGGCAGTTCTGTTAGTTAGTTAGTTATTTGTATGCATAGGTGCATGTGGGAACTATTAATGAGAGATGTAAATATGCACTAACATACCTTGCTGGTTTGACATACCATCATGTAGTGCTCCATATTGTGTATGTGCTTTATTTCTCTGGATTGGCATGACCCTGAGAAGGTATCTCAAGGCTGGAGAGCATAGGTTAATGTGTGACTTAGGCCCATTCAGTTGACTTCTGGACATTGATAATAAGGGAAAAATAACTCTCATTTGAAATTTTTATCAGCTGTATTGATTTACCAAGTTAGAATAGTATAGCTCATGTCAACATGCATTATAGAGATCGCTCCTTCTGTTATCCCTTTTTCCTAATTAAAGAAAAAAATCTAATTATTCCACCTGTACAGGTTGGATTATGCAAATCTGAATGCACCTTACCCCTACTAAAAAACAAAAACAAAGACAAAAACCTAAGGGTCAAATCTACGACATTTTCTTAAATTTTCTTCCCTGTATTTGTAATGCTTGTCATAACGTTCTGAAATGTTTTAGTCTCCCTAGGATTCCTTGGTTATCTTCCATCCAAGATCTAATTAGCTCATCACTGCTTAATTTTTTGAGATAAGCCAAGGCTGGCTTGCTGCTGCCATCTGTTATAGATAAATGGCAAGCCAAAACTGAAGTGAATTATCTGTCTATCATTTATCCTTGGGTTTTTTTATTTTGACTTTCATAATTTGACACTTTATCAAAGATAATGTGCTTGTGTTAGTACAGTTTTTCATAAACTGCTGTCCTCTAGTCTAGATGAATTGGGTCTGAAGCTACCAAAATTCCCAGCTGCTGACTGTACTGAGTGCAAATATTTCTTCAATTGTCTCTACCATGATTGGGATCATGCCTTGGGTATTGTCAGCTAAGGAGTATCAGCCAGCAGGGCCCAGAAGGAAAACCTTTTCTGCCATAACACCCATCCTCTAGAGCAGGGGTCCCCACCCCTGGTCCGTGGACCAGTACCGGGCCGCGGCATGCCAGCAACCGGACCGCACAAACAAGCAAAGCCTCATCCATGTGATGCAGGCAGCACACAAAACCACGTTCCCTCCAGTCCATGGAAAAACCTCTCTCCACGGAACCGGTCCCTGGTGCCCAAAAGGTTGGTGGTCTCTGATCTAGAGCATCATCATCCCAGGAATTAGATTGGCCCCATCCTGTTGTCTTTTGTAAGGCCTTGAAAACTAGGCTTTGGCTCCAGACTAGGGCCCTGGCCATTGGATACAGCCCATCTCTTGACTATGTGAATGATTAGCTGGATAATGCCCAGTTGGTATATGTTATATTTTTATTTTTTATATTGCATATTTTATTTATTTTATTGTAAACTGCCTAGAGCAACATAAAGTGATATGGATGGTTATGTGGATGGATGGATGGATGGATGGATGGTGATCTGAAGATTGCAATTACAAAATGTTTAGGTTGAAGTAAGCTGCCTTAAAAGGAAGAGAAATTGCTTTTCTAGTTTACATGTTCTGATCAAATCATCTCTAAATATTCTGCTTTTTCCTACCTTTGGTAGCTTGTAATTGCAATTCAGTAGGTTCCGAGCCCCTACAGTGTCGTAGTGATGGCAGCTGCATTTGTAGGCCAGGATTTGAAGGGCCTAGCTGTGAACACGCCCGTTGTCCAATCTGCTACCATGAAGTGAAGACTCAGGTAGGCTTCTCTTCCTGGTACTTTGGTACCATGTTTATATCAGTTGGTGGTGTGGAAAATATTTTTCCCTCCCTTGCCCTTCATTCTTTGGACATACGACACCTGAAGTGGTTACTGTTAGTTAGAATCTGTAACAAAGTTAACCAGTGTCCCTATGAGCAAAACCAGTATTCCATTCAGGAGGGGGTGAAAAATCCTATTCTTTTTTCTTTAAAAGGCACCTATGTCCAATTGGCATCATATTGAAAGAGGCATTTGATCCAGTGTAGGATAATTTTTGCAATGCTCAACTAATAAGGCATCTGCTGTTGGATTTTTAAAAATTAAAATCTTTAAAAATAGTGTTTTTCCAATCCAGATTTTAACCAGATTAATAAATAATAAATACGTGGCACACAATAAGTCAGTTTTTAGGTTAATTAACTACTTTAGGCCCTGCAGAAATGAGAGAATCCCAGTAATTGCATTTTAATTGTTCTCAGTGTTTAAGAATTGAGTACCAGTGCAATGAATAAGCAACCATAATGAGCAACTGAAATAAAAGTTACACATATGTGAGTTTTGATTCCTTTGAGCCTCAGTTCTATAGTTCCTTAGAGCCTCTGGAGTTGCTAATCAAGTTCTGAATGTTATTTTCTGGATGATTTTTAGTCATGTTTTAAAATTCATTTTAGCCTGCTAACAGAGATGATATGCTTTGCTTCCAGATAGATCAATACCTCCAGCAGCTGCAGGGACTTGAGATACTTGCTTCTCGAGTCCAGACAAGTGGACAGCCAGCAGATTACATTGAGCTGGAAAGGAAAATGAGGGAAGCAGAGGAACTGCTCCAGAGGATTTTGAGAGACACAGAAATTTTACAAGGTAAACTCATGTCTTCCCAAATCCCTTTGTGGTCTGAAGAGAGAACAGATGTTACAGAAAAAAGGTCAGAGTTGATTCATCCAAATTATATACTGTATAAAAAATAACAACAATGCATTTAATTTTTCTTTTGAAATATACCAAATTAATATTCACGCAAAGAAAGATAAATGATCTTCACCAACTAGAGAAAGATCTGCTTTCTTTCTCTGTCAGGCTTCAGCTTCCACATGGCACAAACTGCCCATCTTCAATAGAGAACCACATGGAGTTTTATCCTACAGGGAAAAAAAACCTGGCCATACTGAATCTCTATTAGTCCCCTGAGAAATGGCTCTTTCCACTCCTTTTCTACATTCCTCAACATAGAGTTTCATAAGTCTTCAAATATGTACTGAACCATTAAAAAAAAGTTTAAGGAAATTCAGTAGTTCTCAGATTCATTGCAGAAAGTACAATCCAGCCAAAGTTAATTCCATTTCATTCCAGGTTTTTTTTAATTGGGAATGCTTTAAAGATGTTTCGTACAGTATTTTATTGGAATCAGTAGTTTTTGAGAGTGTTAATCCTGGCTTAGTCATGGCCACAGTAAGGCACAAATAAACAAAACAGTTTATTTAAAAAGCTGATGAAATGTGAGCATGCAGCTTTATTGAGGGAAAAAAACACACTTTATGGGTCCTAATTTTCCAGCTTCTTCTGAAATTGGTTTATTTTCAAAGCAACGATGACATAGAAGGAATATTCCAAAAATTGAATTATTGAAATTGAAAACATTATCAAAAATTGATAAAAGTGTTACTATTACTGTGGCTGGGTGTTTCCAACCATGTATCATCAGGGAACTATTTAAATGAAAGCCAAAGCATATCTCATATGTAATATGCAACATTTAGCCATGGCTATTATTTTAATACAAATGAATTAATACAAAGTTCTAATTAGTGCAAATCTCAGATGACAAGACATCTGGAACATCCATGGAACATGGATAAACAGGAAAGCATTATACCATTCTTCTTATCTGCTGTGATCCCAATAACAATCCTTATCTGGCTAATTTAAACAAACAACATGGGAACTACAGTCTGTACACACAGGGTAATCTGAAGTTAGGGGGTAAAATAAGTTAAAGAGCATTTAAACTGGCCTGTCCACTTTATCTCTGATAATGATGAAGAGTAGGCAGCTATCTCTTCTATCTGTCACCATGAGATATTCTGACAAAAATGGTCTTTCTAAGTGGGATTTTCCAGCAATCATATAAAATCTACTGTATCTGCTTGCTTAGTTGGCTTTGCTCCAGCCATCTACATCATTTCTATTTCAATATGATTTATGTTGATTCTTGTTCTCATCTGTTTCTTGTCCTTTTCTTATGACACATTAGCTACTGGCAGGGCTTTGGGAAACCGATTTTCTAAGGCAAAGTCCCAAGAGTTCACTTACCGGAGTCATCTGGATGAGATAAATGAAATAGCCAGTAGGATGAACTCTCTGCGCAATCAGTACCAGAATCAGGTGCAAGATGTCCAGAGGCTGATTGAGAAAGCCTACTTGGATTTGGATCAGAGTAAAACAAAGATAGAAGGCGTGGCAAGTATCTTCCCTTGTTCAATTTTTTTGACCAGTAGGGTACATGAAATTTAGAAAGCATAAGCATATTGTAAATCATGGATGGATAGCTATGACAAACACAAACAAGTCTCTAGCACTTTAAGAATGTGTTGTCAAAATCCAGTGGCAAAATGGATGTATTTTGATGGAGCTCCCCCCACACACACACTTTAAGGGTAAACATGGAAATGGGAAATCTTTGTGAAGTCCTTGCTCCTATTGTGTCCCAACGTCCCCACCAAAACCCAGCTCTATCATTTGGAGGGCAATTTCAGTATTTCTATAGGAATTTTAGGGTGGCAACAAGTACAGGTTCTAGGAAGAACCTGACCAGAATAATTTTGGAGAGTGAAATGGACAACATATAAATGTAATAAATAAAATTACAAACTTTCCCCATTCCCACCCTCATTATACCATAAAACCTCCTTTGCTTTGCATTTTGAGGCTGGAAGCATCAAGGCAGTGGTCTACAGGCACATTGGAGCTCATGGGCACCACCCTGGAGAAACATATTTGAGATCTTTATAGAACCTGCAGTTTTGAGAAATGTTTTAATCCTTGTGGAATTTATGCCATTGAAGACCATGCTACTCAGTATCAGGGACTGCAGCTAAGGAAACAATTTTTGTTTCACTTGGAAAAACATTGCCAAGTATAGGTTTGTGTTCATGATATGGGTCATGATGGAATCACAACTTAATATTACTTTTTCCCTTCCTCAGATTGTGCCATCTCCAGATGCCACCGGAAGTGGTTCGAACAGGTTCTTAATCTTAGCCAACGAAGCCATGAAGTTAGCAAACAGGTGAATCAATCGTTATCTGCCCCAGACTGACAAACATTGTTTCTGTTAATGGACTCATTTTAAAAGCTTCAACCAAACAACTTTTTAAGAAGTTGTCCACTGTAAAATCTTGAAGCTCTAAGTTAGATCAAAAAGTTTGCCAACGACGATGGCAAATTGTTTCATGTTTTTGCCAATATGGTTCTCCCATATTTTTTTTTGGGGGGGGGTAAGAGAGAAGGATGGTAAATGCCCATGGATAAGCTTCACTCTCTCACCAGCTTGTTTATTTCTTATTCTTTCTCAGCCATCTGCAGCTGGCAGATACCATTGAGGAAGCAGCCAGGGCAGCAGAAGATGCCTCCCAAGAAGCACTGACCTTGCTGCAGGCCTTTGCAAGTGGAGAAGGTATTGGGACAACCTCTGTGCAAGGGCTCCAGAAAAAGTGAGTTGGTGGGCTTTGTGCGGTGTTACTGTAAGAGATGACCAGGCTGAGCCTGAGGGAGGGATCGAATGTGTCATCAGTCTCGAGTTCCTTCATGCCCACAAGAGATCTAACTCCAGCCCACTTTGAATTCCAATAACTCTTATCCACTGTCAATTTGCTTTGACCGTTAGTAGTTCAGATTCTTGTACAGAGCTTAAGCTTGCAATAAATCTTTATATTCACTTGAACTGCTTGGGTTTCCTGATTTCCACACTTAACATCATTTACTTCTTCTCCAGATCGCATCATATCATATCAAAATCTTAATGTGATTGTTAAAAGCAAACCATATATTTATGGGAGCTATGTATAGATTAGCAATGTTGTTATTGCAAAGTGAGACAAGTCATCCCCTCTGAGGGTTCCTCCCACATGAGGCCAAGATTAGTCCAATATCAGGAACTGGCACTGCCATCTCTTATAGTTCCTGAGCCCAGTTTCTCCTCCTCCTTTTTTGAGTGTGAAGGCAGTAATAAGAATGAAAATAAAAAGTAGTAACCTCTGCTTTCCTCACCATTTGGAATTAGAACACCTAAGTCTTAAAAGATCCCATTCTAACAAAGAAAAAGTCTGACTGAAGACATATTTTTCGAGAACAGTTTTAAACATGATCTTGGCTTGTTAAATGTTCCATTAAAAGCAAAAAAAAAAAAAGCAGCATATTGGTATCTCTGATGCAGAACTGCAGAACTTCAGAAGACTCCTGAACATTTGGAGCCACAATGGCTTGATCACTTGCCATGGAAAACCACATGTGTTGAATAGCATTCTTCCACTCATGCTTCTCAAAAAGCAAACAATTTCTAATACTGCTACGGTACACACACACACACACACACACACACACACACACACACAATCTCCTCAAACTGTAAGCTCAATAGTCTAATTATTGTAAACATTTTTTCCCTCTCTCTTCAAAATCCCTCACATTAGTTATTCCTGGTTTCTAGTTTTTGGAGAGAGGCCTATCATTACTTTTATTTATCTAGCTATCTATTTCCTTCTATTTATCCTTGTTAACCTTCTGCTAAATTGAAGAATCTTAAAGTGTAAATTTCCTAATAGGAGACTTTGCACTCCAGTTCCTATACAAAAGAGTAATTTTGGTGCTCTTTTATGTATCGTGTCCAGAGCTGGACTTTCCTTTCTTGAAATGTGATGACTTTTTGCTATCTCAAGAGCTGTAATCTTAATTTTGGGGTGGTGGTCAATAGAACACTGTTAATGCAGTGTTGAAGACTATTTCTGTTCCTTTATAGGTAACACTGTGTAGGGGTTCAATTTCTTGATTGCCCAGGGAATACAATAGAATGGTGTAACCTGACTTTTATTGAAGATGATGATGATGATGAGGAGGATATGAATATAAATTCTCCATATGGCTCTTTACCAGTTATTCTGAATGATTAAAAGGCAAAGCACAGAAATCCAATGTTGAATTCATTATTCTCTCTTTATATATGCTGGGCTGAACATATTGAATGGTTATGAAAAAGAGGCTTCTCACTCTTAGTTTCCCAACCTTTCCAATGGGCTTTCCTTCTCATGCTTCTGGAGGTTAATGCTATGTGAGAAAAAGAAAGAGGAAAAGAGGAGCAATTCCAACACAAATAAATAGATCATCTTGGAGATATGTATGTTGTCATAGGAGTAAAAACAAAGCACATAATTAATCAAATGCAGCAAAATAAAAATAACTCATATTGGCACATCTCTTCTTCTGTTCCTGGGGGGCAAACTTCTCCTTGTGAAATAACTTCAGAAGGGTCATGGGATTCGTCTCCTGACCTGGATTCTTAGCAAAGAAAATCCAGTAGTATGTAAGGTAGCCAAACGTAGAACAGGTTACGCTACTCTGATTTTGCATTCTTCAAATTACATAGGAGTTAAGTCAAAATGGGATAAATCAAGATTCCCCACATTAAGGGGTGGGGAAGAGAGACTTCCCCCTTTTTAGGCTCAAAGGTTTTATTCTGATCTGCAGATATGATGAGCTGAAGCTGCTGACAAAGGAACTGGAGGCTGATGCTAGCCAAGCTGCATCTAACGCTGAAAGGGTCTATCAAGATAGCCAGCAGCAGCTTGGCTCCCTGACTCGTTTAACAAAGATTGACACAAAGTTTTTTCAGGTAAGGCTTGTGTTTGTGATCAATTGTAGTTCTTCCAGGAGATTTACAGAAATGTCTTTGTTTTACTTCATGCATTCATTTCTTCAACAAGGGATATTCTGGCAGGGGGAGAGAGAAGCTCTGGCTGTATCCACAAGGATGCTTTGCTGTGTTCTTCTGACAGGACCCCCCTGCTGCCCACAATGTGACTTTACCACCCACCCAGAAATGGGTCAGTGTGGTGCTGCTGTCTATGCAACTTAATGCATGACATCCCAAGGGCCATGATTAGTTGTCTCCTTGGTTATAATATCTATGCTCTCTGCAATCAGCGAAACGACTTGTTTCCAGAAGCTGTGGGTGCTCCAACACTGGAGGTTTTTAAGAAGAGATTGGACAGCCATTTGTCTGAAATGGTATAGGGTTTCCTGCCTGAGCAGGGGGTTGGACTAGAAGATCTCCAAGGTCTCTTCCAACTCTGTTATTCTGTTATCCTATAATGATATGTGGGAATGATCATGGGAGATGGGACAAAGAGATACAATCAAGGGAATAGTCAGATAAAAGGCAACTTAGCCCTCAGTAGGCATATGGACAGGGCCAGTGGCTCAGAAGAGATCCTCCCTAGTTTCTTGGGCTGTAAAGGAGACTGAGGAAGAAATGTATTTTCAGACTTGCAAGATTCTGTCAATGTAACCTTACAGTAAAGTAGAATTAGTTCATCTACCGTTTATTCCTGTTTGGTCTATCTTTCACGGCTGACAGTGCCCAACATAGTCTATCTGCCCAACACTGTCAACTATGTTCACCCCTCTTTCAGTTAGCACTTGGGTTACTCTATTTTTTTTTCCTATTTCTTTCCATTTGTACTGCACTGACTGAATGTTTAGACTATATGAACGTTTAACCATTCACTGGCAGCAAAGAGTTAGGGGGATTTTTTTTGTATCCTTTGGCTGTCATCTAGTGGTCAACCAGATTTGTGCAATTGAGATACAATGATTGGATAAGTGTTGCTGAAGAGCTGGAGTTTTAAAAAGGGTTTTACTGCCAAGGTCAGTGTGGGAACATTGAAGTATCCTAAGAACATGATATGTGAGAAGGACTGAGAAACCAGGACTTCCCTGGGAGCAGAGGATGTTGGGAAGAGAATTACCAACCTTGCAGGTTTCAGAAGTACAAAAGCCAAACTAGTAATTACCCTTTGAATATGTGGGTTTAAGTCCAATCAATTTCAGAACTTGCCCTCTTTAGGTTCACTGCTTTCCCTCATTTTCTCCTCTGGTGTTTTAGGAGGAGGCCAGACAGCTCCAGCAGAAAATGGACTCCTTATCAGGCTTCATAGAGACTTACCTGGTAGAGTACAAGCAGCTGAAAAACAACTTAGGGAAGTGGGAGGAAGAGATCAAACTGTTATTGGAAAAAGGACAAAATGACAGACAGGTAAGCAATCAACATAAATATAAATTGTAAGTTTTGGGGTCCATAAGTATTTACTCTTCAGCAGAGAACTTTCAACCAAAATCTTAATCATGGGTTTTTATGACATTATGGCATGTTTATGGTTTGGTCTTTGTTTCTATATGAACGTTAAAAATATTGACTAAGTTTTTATGTCACTCTTAGGAATCCCCACTAGAAAGCACAGAGACATCCCTTGAAGTATACTAAAAGTCTGAACCTGGTCTGTAAATAAATGTTGATCTTCTGAGTCTTAGGTGAAAGGTCCCTAGTAGGGAAGCCCTTTATTACTATACACAGCACAGATGTAGAACTGAATTTTTATGCTGTGCATTTTCACACTCGTGTCTTGCTTTCTGCTTACAGTCATTAGTTCAATTGTTGTCTCGTGTCAACCTTGCCAAGCAAAAAGCCCAGCAGGCAGTGAGTGCTGGTGATTCTGCTTTCAGTGATGTTGAGAATATATTGAAGAAGCTGAGGGGTGAGTTGCACATGGGTCTAAACAAGCTGCAAGTTTCTGATGGGGCTTGGGAGTACAGGTAATCCCTTAGTGAATGTTCGAAGTTATGCGATAAGCACTCCCTAGTGTTTACAAACATGTTCCAAAATTACAAATGTTGCAGCACCTCAGCAGTCGTTCACCCTTATGAATGACCGCAGAAGCACTGCAACATTCGCCCTGCCTATCCCCCCCCCCCCGGCCTGGTGTCCATAGGCACTAGGCCTGTGGATACTCATCTTGTGAAGATCTAGAGAGCCTTCATTTCTTGGTCTGTTTCACTGCTTCAGGGCTTCGGTGCGTTCACAGAGAATGGAGGCCTAAAATACCACAAGATCACACGAGATCAGTAGCACGAGATCTCACACTACTGATTTTGTGTGATCTCACGGTACTTTAGGCCTCTGTTCTCTGCAAACAGAGGCCTGGATGAGATCTGCAGCAAAAGACTTTGCAAATGGAGGGAAGGCTTTATGTTTCAGGCCTTCCCTCCATTTGCAAAGCCTTTTGTCATCTTTGCAAAAAGACTTTGCTGCTGAGGACGAAGCCCCGGATTGATGCGCACTTCAGTCCGGGGCTCTGTTCCTGGCAGCAAAGACCTTTCCTCAAGGCCTTTGCTGCCAAAAACGGAGGCTGTGAGTCTTGCTCGGAGACTGTAAGTTTCTCAGCACTGTAATCTCGTGGCTGAAGTCACGCAAGATTACAGCCCTGAGAAGCTTCCAGTTTTGATGCCTAAAGTGTTTGCAAGCTGAGCAGACACTTTAAGGCAGCGATTTGCTCAGCTTGCAAACACTTTGGGGGCCAAAACTGGAAGCTTCTCAGCGCCGTGATCTTATGCAGCAGAGAGGCTGGAGAGGAGACAGCTCACTAGATCTTCACAAGATAAGTGACTCCATTGTGACAGGATGGGGAAAAGCAATTGTGGGGAGAATGAAGTATCTCAGTGGATCAGGGGAGGCCTTGGGTGGTCTGAAGCAGGTGGCCTGTTCCATCACGAGGCCTTCCCCACCCTGAGATACTTCATGTACACTTAAAAGACTTGCACATTTGATTAGCAAATGTGTGGGCAAAAGCAGGGAGTGATGGCGTTCAAGGTACACCATTTATTCCTACGAATCCTCAAGTTACGAATGGAACAGGCAGGCTCCATTCCATTCATAACTCGAGGACTACCTGTAGTGGGTAAGATTGTACAGCCCTTTGGATTCAATCCCAAAAGGTATTTCATCTCTGCATCTGCTAGATGATCTGGTGGGAAGATGAAGCTGATGCAAACTGCAGGGGTTATATGTGGAGTCTCACATACTCCAAAGGGCCTTTTTCGAATAAATTTTACCGCATGTAATAATGGGTGAGAAATTCATTGAGAGACAGGCTAGAATTAGTTATGATGACCATGTAAAAACTTAACAAGAAACGGAATCACATCACATGAATATAAATTAGAAAAGAGCTGCTCAGTTAAAACTTATTTAATGTGATATTTTGTTTATTTCAGTAAGCTCTTGGACTCTTTTAAAAAGTTTGATGTGCGTGTGTGTGTAAGGGAAATATAACATAATTGTACACCAGTAGATAGAGAAATTTGATTAGAGCCATAAAGATCGTCCCAAAGGTGCTTTTTCAAAAGACAACCGGACTTTCTTTGTTTTTGCTTGAAGTAGTTTCACTTCTCATCCAAGAAGTTTCAACTGTTCAGCTGAAGAACTGAAGAAGCTTCTTGGATGAGAAGTGAAACATCTTCAATGAATAACAAAGAAAGTCCAATTGCCTTTTGAAAAAGTACCTTTGGGAAAACTATGACCTGGATGACTGAGAATCTCCATAGACATTGAGCCATAAAGATGTCAAGAGTCATGTAGGGCGAAGACATTTCAGCTTGGTTTTTAAAATCAAGGTTTTATATTTTTTTCCTAGGACAACGTAGCTTGAATATATTCAACTTTCCTTTACAACACATAAATATTATTTTGCATTTCTTATAGCACTGTGTATCAATGAATATGCTGACATATTTCCTGAATTTCCTGATTCTTACAAGAGTAATTCTCCTCAGTTTTCTCCATTTTTGCTTTGTTTTCAAAGGGTTGGGTAGGATTAGTATCCTTCCTATACATTGAGACTTTCAAAAGAGGCTGAAAATGGGAACAGTTTGGAGGTTAGACTAATGAGGACAAAATCGAGGCTTTTTCAGTGATGTTTGTTTAACATTTGGAAATTCTCTCTCCAAGAAAACATGCTCATCTTTTGTCCTCATCTTTTAGTAACCAGTAAAAACATTTTTATCTCAGCAGGCATTTGAGGCAAAGCTTGTAGTTGACAATTCCAGATTTAGGGAAGATTTTGTCTCGTGAATGAAGGCGAATATACATGTCCCAGGATAATGTTGCAGGATCCAATCTGGGTTGGTCACCGGGACCAGAGATTTTATCTTCCCAGCTTTTGGACTTAGGCTGGAAACCATCCTCAGGGGATTTCTCTCTCTCTCTCATGCGTTCCCTGAGGATGGGCTCCAGCACAAATCTGAAAGCTTGGAAGACTAAACCGCTCGTCCTGGTGACTGACCCAGATTGGATCCTGCAAGATTTTGTCTGCTTCCTAATCAAATGTTCAGAGCTGGATTTTGTGGATTAAATTGTAGAGTTGATTGTTTATGATCGCCTTTGGCAAGTTGTCCTGAGAATTCACTGCAGGGCACAAATTAAATTAATGAATATCCAGAATTAGAGTGTGGGAAACTTTAGCCCTGCACTCAATATTCAGATTCTAAAGTTGCAACATCACATCTGGCTCCAGCCCTCTGCATGAAGTCCGCCTTATTCTCTATCTTGTACCATTTTCCTCCTTAATCTACCCAAACTTTTAATCTCAAAGTATTAGAAAAATGATAATTCAACAGAACTGAGGCACAAATAACTTACTCTTTTAAAAAATTACTTTTTTAAATTTATCTTTCTTTTCTCTACCTTCTGTTTATAGATTTAAATATTCAAGTAGGTGACAAGCAAAAAGAAGCCTTGGATGCTATGCAAAGATTACCAATCATCATCAATAAAGTTGTAAGCGCCCGTGAAAAACTGAAACGTGTAGAAGCAGCCCTGGGCAAAGCTGTTAATGAAGCAGAGTCAGCCAGGAGAATGTCTGGTGAAGCAAGGGAGATTGCTGGGAACATTGATCAGGTACAGAGGAGCGGAAAAGAGTTGTTGTGGTTAGCACAATCTGGATATGGAAGAACTAGTGAGTTTGAGGATGGATGGCAATTTGATTTTCTTTCATTTGAATTTATATCCTTAAAGGTTTAGATTGAATAGCATGCCATCCTTCAAAACTTCAACAAATACAGGAAGACATTGTTCTTTATTTGGCATTTGGATATAACTTCAGATTATTCAGAATCTGTCATGGATACTTTCATGTGTTCATTCTTACAAGAAAATTATTAGATAGATCAAAATAATTGAGAGCCAATTTGGTCTAGAGGTTAAGGCACCAGGCTGGAGACTGGAGTTCAAGTCCTGCCTTAGCTATGAAAGCCAGCTGGGTGACTTTAGGCCAGTTACTCTCTCTTGGCCCAACCACCTCAGAGGTTTGTTGTGGGGAAAATAGGAGAAAAATGTGTTGGATATCTTCAGTTATTTGTAAAAATAATAAAAGCAGGATACAAATAAATATATAAATAATCATCTCATATTGTGGATGGGCAACTGAAACTGGGAACTATTGGTTTGTCTGAGACCACTGCACATATTCTGGCAAAATGGGATTTACATCAAAGACTTCCCATCTCTCACTTGAGTTGCTTACCATTATTGCTATAGCAGCTTTCATCTTATCTATAGATTGGATAGAAGTATTTGGCAGGAACTGGAGTGATGAACTGATCCTTTGTGGTTATGTACATCTGATATTGCTCAAAGGTGAATATTGATTTGAGTCTGAATCCATAATTAAGAGTACCATTAATTTTCAGCATTGGGGAAAATAAAAAAATACTGAAAGTAAGGAGGCTCCTGTTCTAGTTCACAAAAATTCAATGAGCGATATTAGCTCCATCACTTTCTCTCAGTCTAATCTATCTATCTGGGCATTAGTAGGGAAACATGTGGAAGGAGCACTACGTATGGAGCCTTGAACTTCTCCATAAACATGAGGTGTAAACCTGAAAAACAAAAGAGGTATCTGATAGAACCATTGGTTTGGGGATTTTGGGGGGGGGGGGTTAGTGTCTCAGGTTTGTGGGATTGCTTGAAAATTGTTACAATTGCTTATTAATTCTGCACTTCAAGCCACCAAACTTGTTTCTTCAAATAGCCATCAGAATATCCTGTTGATTTTCTTATATTTATTTCTTGTATTTGCATTTCCAGGAGATTGGAAGGCTGGCCTTGGAAGCAAATCGGACAGCAGATGGTGTGCTTGTCTTGGAGAGTGGGATCATGTCTCTGAAGCATGAGGTCAAACTTGTGGGGGAAGAACTGCAAGAAAAGGCAAAGAAGATTGATATGGATGCCTCCATGGCTCAAGGGGTAAGTTTCCGACTTTGCCTTTTTATAATGGGAGCTTTGAAGAAACTTCTGTTTCCATTGGAAAGCCTACTGAGCAGGTTAAGATAATCTAGTATTGATATTTCTCTAGATAACTGAGGCATCCCAGAGAGCCAGAACCAAGGCTGTCAGTACTGCGAATGCTGTCCAAGACATACTCAGATTCCTAGAAGATGTTTCGCGCACGATAGGTAAGAAGCAAAGTGGTTTCCGTTTATGGCTAAAACATACTTTGGGTTCATTAGTGAATGATTCAAGGAAAGTCAATTAATCAGGTTAAATCAATTATAACAGACAACAACAAACGTGCTGATCATTGAACACGAGGGCAAATAATTTTTATCATCATTTGAATTCTTATGTTAGTCTGTAAAAGTATGAAAGGGATATTCAATGTGTACTTTTCACTTATTTGGGCTATTTCACAAAGACAACCCTACTGAGGTATCAACGATAGAGAATATATGATAATATTATGTAAGCATTTAATAAAAAGCAGTTCACTTAAAATTTTTGATCTTCACTTAAAATCTTCACTTAAAATTTAAAACCCAGTTTAGCAAATTTATTGCTCAGATAAACCTTATAGATGACAACCAGCAGCTTGAATTGTACCCAAAACCTACTGGGAGCCAATGCACCTTCATGAGGGTTGAGAGGTATAGTTGAGCATCATCAGCATACTGTGCCTTCAGATGACCTCATCCAATGAGTTCATGTAAATGTTAAACAGGAGTGGCGTGAATGCCAAGCCTTGAGGTCCTCCACCCTCCATCAACACCAAATATGATCCCAGAGGAAGGGAATGAAACCAGCACAAGATAACAACATCCTAATCAACCCATTAAAAAAAGCCATATCCAACCAGACCCCACATAAATACTACGCATAGAATAGCCCAAAGCACATATTCTGGTAGGGAGAAGTTCCCTGAGGATGAGCTTCAGCATGAGTCCAAAAGCTTGGAAGACCAAACCTCTGGTCCCGGTGACTGACCCAGATTGAATCCTGCAACAAGATAATGTCCCCAACTTTTAAATATGGTGTTGGTCCAAAACGATACCATAATCAATGGTATTGAAAACTACTGAGAGATTAAGGAGAACAAGGATGGATAAACTACTTCCATCTTATTCATAAGTCATACATAAATCTGACCAATGCTGTCTTAGTCCCATAACCAGTCTTAAATCATATTGAAAAGGGTCTAGATTATCTGCTTCCTCTAGCTCTCCATCTTCCTCTCTGAAGCTCCAACATGATCATCTTCTCAACAACCTTCCTTAAAAAGGGAACATAAATTGTCCAAAATGGTCAGGTCTAGCAATGGATTCTTGAGCAGGGGGTAGAACACTCCTTTAAGCATCGGCAAGACCATCCCCTTTCTCAAGGATACATTTATCATAAACATTGTCATTTCCCAGAGGAATCTGAGAAAAAAAGTGTGCATTGCCTAACAAGTTCAGAAAGTAGTATTATAAAGATTTGATTCTTGGATTATGAGGCAGTTACTTATGTAGCAGTTTGGAACTATGGGTTTAGCACAACATATTCTTCTGTTACTCTTTTGCTAGGACAACTAGAGAATGTGGATGAGCAAAGTGTGAACAGGCTTGAAACTGATCTTGGCAATGCAAGAACAAGAAACAACCAGTTGAAAAAAATGATGCTGCAGTTGGAGGAAACAGCCAGCCGGCAGAAGTTTCGAGTCCAGACGCTGGACAGTAGCATTACTGAGATCCTTGTAAATATCAAGAACTTGGAGGTGATCCAGGATACTCTTCCTCCAAAATGTTACAATGTACAAGCCATTGAGAGACCTTGAAGACCTTGTTGGGAAAGCAGACATCCATCAACCCCATTTACCAAGCCATGGACAAACATCAGGGTTAGAGAAATGATTTTGGGGTGAAATGAAGAGATGCCTGCCTTACAAAAATGGCTGCTTGTGACTCTACTGACCAGGTCTCTTGGAAGGCCTGTTCATCAGGTTGGGATGGCAATTCCCTTACTCTGCCTTCTGGGGCAACCGCTACCTTTCAGCAGCAGCACAATTTGAAAGGAATATAATTCAAGAAACCCCCCCCCCCCCTGAAAAACAAGGGGGAAACAGTCTGATCATATGACAGAGAAGCCAACTGTAAAGAACACAGTGTGGAAGAGGCTGGACAAATAGGATATGTATCTTCCAATATATAAAATCCTATGTATTTTTTCTGGCTTCACCTGGAGGTGCTATCTCACACGGTAATCTACCATTGACTCTCAGCTTTATTTAGCCACTGGTCTTCCTTTCTTCATTTGTGACTTGGCAGAAGAAAATGGATGTTGCTGCACCCTGCTAAATTTATTCTGTTCTATTATCAAATTCTTAGTCAATGAATAATTAACTTTTCCACTGAGCATTCTAGAAATACCTTTTCTTTCCAAGAACATTTCCCCTCCCACTCCCATCTCTGATGGCTGTTAAGATAATTCTATAGGAGATGGAACATGTATCTATCCAGACTTAAACTAGTTTACAATAATTACCTCAGGCTAGGGATTCTGCTAACTCTCATTCTGTGATAGGAAGGAGATTTTAGTAGTGTTCCGTAAACTGGTGGAAAGACAATTCCCAAGGAGGGAAGTGTGGGTCCTTATACACAGGTTACATAAGCTTGTATAAATAGGCCTGCCTTTGATAATTCCTTCATTTCCCTTCATTTACTTTATCTCCACTTACTAAATGACAAACTAGGAAGGAAAGAATTAAATAAAGGTAGTGGTCTAAGAGGTGGATTGGGGGGGGGGGGTAGGACCTATATCACCTCAGGCTGAGGGTGGCATTCAGGTCACTTCTTTGTCAATTTAGAAGATTCAACCCTTGTCCCAAGATTTATTATACACTATGGTTTTCTTTCCTGCTGAGGTTCAGAATCGGTTTCCTAAATACAAAGTAGGATCTGCTGAGTTAAATTAAGAAAAAAGGTAGGTTAACACTTTGGACATGAAAAATCTTAATAAATGGTTTGCTGAATTAGTATTAATATGAACTGGATTAAACTTACATTTATGCTCGTCCATATTAATAAAGCCCAGCAGTTAGGGTGTATCCGAGCAGGAAGTCCCTTCAAAAATATTATAGTAATCCATCTACTCTCTCAGACAACCTTAGTTAGAACAAATGATTCAATAAAACCCAACAGGAAGAAACCTTATAGACTTTAATCTTTTTACTGGTAACCTCATTCAGTTATTTTAGCCAGTCTCTGGACAGTCCTTTGCAAACAATTGTATCTGGGTCCATACTGCAAAGTATGTGCTGTATTATTCAGGTACACCAATCAAATCCATCCCCCACCATTAATTTTTTGGTATCAGTCATAGTCGCTCACTCTAGGAGTATAGTACTACAACAAATTTGTTGTTACAGGAAAAATTGAAATTGAAAGACCATGCTCCTGGATTAAAAGCAGGATATCTATTTGCTCAATAAAAATATAAATTATGCCATTATACAAAGGTTTAATTTGAGAGATTTTGCAAAAAAACAATATGTTTATGATGTATTACTTTCTAACAGGATTTTATTTCTACACAAAATGCTGACAGTGTGTTCAGCTTAGCATATTTGCACAGCTGAATACTGTATCTAGTTTGTTTTAATCTTTTCTAAAGAGAGAAGAAACCTTTTGTCATACTGCAAACAGAAAATATGCCCCAAATTTCCTAATATCAAAGCAACACTAAAATCCAACAAAATGTAATTAGCATAAGTTTATTTCTTATATCCTTTTAAACATTTTTCCAATTTCAACATTGTCTTTGTGATCATGACCATTTTAGCAATAATGATCTAACTCCAGCATATTACATCAGTGTAAAACTGACATTTTCAAATCTTTTTTTCCTTTTAACATTTTTTTAAATAAAGCAAAGTTTAGTTTAAAAGGGCAGGTTCAGTAAAGACAAAGAATTTTCTTCCTTCCCTGTGCAGCTAAAATCCATATTTTGGGTCAAGGCAAATCAGTCTGATAGTCAAACTCCAACTTTTACCAAAGCAATTCCACTTGCGTGCTCCAAATCAGTGTTTCTCAACCTAGATAACTTTAAGAGGTATGGACTTCAGCTCCTGGAAGCCTGGCTGCTGGCTGGGGAATTCTGGGAGTTGAAGTCCACACTTCTAAAGTTGCTAAGGTTGGAAAACATTGCTCCAAATGGATGCTACACCTGCTCCCCTCTCCCCCACAATCATAAGCATAACTGAGAATATGAAGGCAAAGAGTACTGCAGTAAGACTTTATATACATAATCTGTATCACAATGCTACGTTTCTAAGGCTGGATGAAAATTGGATGTCCTAAACTGGATGAAAATTGGAAAGTGGCCCCAATAATCCATCTTTTTTGTTCAGAGAAACTGAGAGATCATCCTGTTATTTCCTTGTCATGTCCTACTTGTTTGTGTCCAACCAAAATTGTCCTTTACACCTTTTTGGGAAGGCTAGGCTTACAGTCTCACACACACATACAACCACACACAGAAAGAGAATCACACATGCTCGCACACAGAGTTGACTATGTGGTTGGTGGGCAGCTTGGCATTAAGACCAATAGTGGATTGCAGCAGGAAGTGGCTGCAACAGAGGCAAGTGAATGAGAAAGTGCTTTAGAAGTTGTAGCTGACATGTATCACAGGACAGCGGGAGGGCGATTTATCTAGTAATGTAGGTTATCTAAGCCTTCTCTGTGTAGAAAAATTCTTATCAAAGACACCGTCTCTTGTATATCTGCCTATGGTAGCAGTGAGTGCCCAGGGTACTCAGTGCTTTGGATGCTACAGTAAATGACGAGGATGAGCCTCATCAAGACATCTCTGTCCTCAGCTATTCTGTCTGGTTTCTAAGTGCTTGTTTGAATGGCAGCTGGTTCTTATGCAACAGTTCACATCTGAGATTGTGCACCCAAGGAATTCAGCAGGATATTGTCATACCTTGTTTGCTCACATTTCACAGGGAAATCCACATGACATTTACCAACCATCTGTATTTTTCTCCCAGGGCTACTTCTGCCGCCTTCTTACTTTATAAAAGACAACATTTGTGAGAATAAAAGAATAGCATAATATCCACAGATATAAATTCTGATAGTGCTAACCCATCTTTTTTAGGGTTTAGTTGCAGGCGCTGACGTTAATTCTCACAATGGGCGTTAATTTAGAAACCCATTTTTTCCCATCAATCTTTTAATTAGTACTAAAGTGCATCCCTGGCTATAGTGTTTTTTTTTTAAAAAGATAATTGACATAAATAGAAGAGTATTAAAACACGGTAACACTTCAACTTTGTTTTTTTTTTAAAATCCCCATCTTTCTGGCTGACTTTTTTTTTTTAACCAGTTCTGTCCTTCCTAATTAAATACTTCTAACTTTGCAGTCTAAAACAGGCAAACTCATTTCAATGAATAAGCACACAGCACAAAATAAACAATTTTTTTTTTCATAAAAAGGGTCACTAAGGTTCCCCCCCCCCATAGCTGAACTGATCCTCCTGGTCTATGTGCTACACTGCCAGTAGTGTGGAAAACTCAAGCTGTTTTCCTAATTGTGAAGCTGCCATTTGCCACCACTGATATTCTCCAATGATCCTAGCCCCTCTCAGTATTCATAACATCCACACGATACTAAACAGTCATATTGGTGGACCATTTAATCTACTCCAGCTATTACGCAGCTTTTTTGTAATTGTTGTGTTTCGGAGAGAGTTTGTTTTCTGCATGGAGGATAAAGTGTCTATTTTACAGCATAAACTTGAGCAGCAGCTTCTTTCCATCAAGGGAAAGAAAATCCATGGAAAACCAGCTGCCAGACTGTACAGTTGTTGTCTACAAGAAATATACATGTAATTCCTTGACAATAATGAACTGAAACAGCCTACAATTATAAAATCAGCCACAGTACACCATGAAAAGTAGTTAAACTCCAGATGGGTTTCTGAAGAACATGAAAATCCAGGGACAGACAATTGAGGGCCACATCACTATCATTCAAGAGACCTGTGTTCTGTGGTTCTTTTCCCCACTTTTAAGAAATGCTCCTTTTAAAAAAGATGTGAGAGTACAATCACAACCAAAATAAAACCATGTCATCCTCTCCTTCTGAAACAGATATCTATTTACAATGGGGGGGGGGAAGGGAGGGAGAGATGCTAAATAGGAAGCAAACTTGCTTTCTGAGCTTTTTACACCTTTTCTCCAATAACCTTTAAAAAAAGGTTCTCATTGCAGAAAAGCATTATGGATGGGCAGTTCTATTTTTCTGCTTTCTCTTGTGTTCACTGCTAAATTCTTCTATCAATGTCCTAAAATATCTGGTGGGCGTTTAGTTTTTAATAAGCTTGCCACCTCATTGTCACCGTAAAGATGGCAATTATTTAAAAAAAAGCCAATTTAGGGGTGGGGGGTTGAGAAAGCAAATGAGAAGCAGTAAAAATAAAAAGCCCCACTGAGATTTATTTAGCCAACAGGGGAAGAGAGGAAGGGAAACAGAAGAGCCATCATCCTGCTTCCCAAACCATGCTGGAAAGGCAGATAATGTTGTTTCCCTTGTTGCATGCTGGGAAGGGCAATCCAAATCTTCCCCCTTTTAAGTAATAGTGCCTGATATTCTTTACTCTTTTCCCTCCTAACTGCAAGGGGAGAAGGGTTGATGGCATATGTACTTGGCTGTTAGCTGTAGGCAGCAATTCCTAGGGCTGGGAAAGAAAAAAAACCAGAGTGGAATAGGCAGATGCACGCAAGAGGCATTGAAAAAGAAACAAGAGTGAGAAAGAGAACAGTGATGAACAATCATAGGAAGGTGGCGCCACATGGCAGCTTTGCCACAATGCCAGCAAGAGCTTTAACCGGAGGCATTCAGGTACAGCTGGCTCTTAAGGATGTAATCAATGACTGGCTGACTCAGGTAATCCACTACGTGCCCGTCGCCATGCTGAAGGGCCAATCTGTGAGGGGTGGGCAGAGAAAGAAGAAGGAAGAGAAAAGCATGAATCAAGTTACTTTAAAACCAGACAGGCATATTGTCCAGGCTACCTTTCTTCTGGTTTTTCCTATGCTAACCCCTGCATAATTTGCTATCTGGCCCATTTCCAAGAGACCCATTGGAGAGCAGAGGCAAAAAAATGGTCCTAAATTAATGAGCAATTGCTCACTGATGGCAAAGAGCCTCACTTAACATTGTTGGGAGAAGAGAATTGAGGACTGCAAAGAGAGGTGGCTCTTAGATGACACATGTGGGCAGAGTGAACGTCATCTGTGACAAGTCTGTCAGTTCCTGTACACTTTTCATCAGTTTCCCACCACAAATTGTGTCACAGCTTCTAGTAATTATGGTCAGAAGATGCTCCAAGGCCTGCCAAAAAGGGGAATCAGGCTGCATGTATATCTAGAGCTACAAGTGATCCACCCCTATCCTAGTGTATTGCCTAACCCTTGTGACATATCTCATGGGGGGGGAGAGAGGAGATATTTTTGCTTAACCTAATTAAGAAATAATCTATGCAAAGAGCCATTAATGTAGCAAATGGAATCCAGGATATAATTTTTCTCCAACCCACACCTCATGCCAACTGAAGACAGTAGCCCAGGGAGAATTTAAATTGCCTGCTCTTTATGCAAACAAATGTGGGTAGATGTCTTAGTGAAATATAAGCAAATTAAAACTAATTAAAAGTTCTCTCCTTTGCCAGTCCAATTGACAAAGTTTTAAAATTCTGGATGAACTCAGCTGCAGGTTCCACAATTTATTTCTTTTCAACTCTACAGTGCCCTTAAAACAATCATCAGAACTCTGGCGTTATTTTGTATAACAAACTTCCTGCCACATTTAGGGTTTCCAAAACAGTCGAAAAAGGTGAAGGACAGGGGGAAACAATTTTGTAGCTCTAATAAACAGGCAGGATTTATGGGTTACCTCCCAAATTTTCCTGTTCATGTGCCTGTATTTTATTCGGTATACATAGGAAACAGTTGGCCACTTCAGAATCTGACATAATAGAGGAATAAAAAAGAGTTCTATTGTAAAGGTAATCCTCGACTTATGACTACAATTGGGGCCGAATTTCCATGGCTAAGCAAGGAAGGTGTTAAGTGAGTTGCGCCCAACTTTATGAACTTCTCTGTCACAGCGGTTAAGCGAATCACTGCAGTTGTTAAAGGAATCATGCATTCGTTAAGCAAATCTGGCTTCCCCCATTAACTCTGCTTGTCGGAAGCCAGTTGGGAAGGTTGCAAACGGCGATCACATGACAGTGCAATTGTCATAAATACACGCCAGTTGCCAAGCGTCCAAATTTTGATCACATGGCCATAGGGATGTTGCGACAGTTGTTAAGTGTGAGGACTAGTTTTAAGACATTTTTTTTCAGTACTGTTGCAACTTTGAACTGTCACTAAACAAATGGTTGTAAGTCGAGAACTACCTACATTATCAAATACTCTGTCCTTGAATAGATGGCTGCCTCTCCAACCAAACCAGTTTGGAAATTTCTTAACAATTATCTTGCTGCTATTTTGTTCCCTCCCCAGTAAGTCACCTTCCTCTCACTCACCTGCTTTTAGTGGAACTGACAATAGCCATGGGGTGATTCACATCATCCTTCACAACCAGGATATTGTTCTGCGGAGGAAACATTGCCAGGGATACAAGCATGAATCTTTCCACATGCTCACTGAAGCAGGATATTAGCATTTAAGATTTGTAAACTCAATAGAAGGGCCTTTTCAGTTATGGCATCCTTACCTTAGAATCCCCTCCCCTCCCCCATTGTTTCTGAGCTCTATCTTTAAAAAAAGGACAGTGAAGTTGTATTGAATTGGTATTTTGAGCGGAAGATTTGAACATTTTTATTTAGACATTATCTTTCACTGTAAATTATTTTAAACTAACCTAGTATTTATTGTACTCTAATTGTTTTTAATGAAGTTTTTTAAAAAAAAAAATCAATGAATTGTAAATCTCTGAAAGTGTTGTATTCAGCTATCTGGCAGAATAGAAAAAAAGGAAAAGCTATTGCAAAACAAAACTAATTGTATTCAATTTTTTTTCTCTCTAAATAGCTCAGATTAAGATTTGGATACACAAACCAAAAGTTAGGGGAATCCAAGTCTCAGTCAGACTCTATAGTAGGTTATTCCTACTCTTGTTTTGCTTGCCTTTCATATATAGCAAAGCCATCAAATTTTTCTGAAACAAAGGCCTATGCTCAAAATAATGTGGCACTTGCTCACTTTTGTCAGAATCCTTGCATTTTAAAGAAGGGGTTAAAAACCTATTGCTGCAGGTGAAAATCCAAGTTTAAGCGACTAAAACACTTAATGACTTTATCCTGAGCCTGCTTAGGACATGTTAGCCCTTCAAGGTAGTCCAGAAAAGAAGCACAGTTATGAGTGCTAATCTTGTTGTGAGGTTTTGGAATCTTGCAAGACTATTTCTTCCTTCCTCTCCTTTTACTCTCCAGAAAACTAGGGAGGGTCCCTGCTGAAATGTTTCCCCTGCAGCTTCCTTCTTTTGTAGAATGAAATCTCTTTTATGGGAAAGGATGGTCTGTGGCCGTCCTTTCTGTCTCCCAAGATCATTTCCATATACCATTACTGGACAAGAAGGCTATTCTTATCCTTGACTGTTTGTAGGAGATGAGTCTGAGGGAGGAGTCAAACGCATCATAAGTCACGAGTCCCTTCATGCCCACAAGAGATCTAAGTCCAGGCCACCTTGAATGCCTCTCTTTACCTTCCCCACATTTTCCTTAATGGTCAGTTGGCCAGATTCTTACAGAGAGCTTAAGCTTGCAATAAATCTCATTTGAACTGCCTGCATCTCTTGTTTTCCTTGGCACTTGACACTATTTCCAGGCAAAGCTCTTCTACTGTCCTGGCTGCAACTTCCTCAGAAACCTAGAAGACAGAATTCCAGTAGAGTTCCTGCCCACTATATAGACAAACCTGAAATGGACAACTGTATTGTAATGGAATGTGTGGATGATCTTGGGCTACTGGGGGGGGAGAAGCTGCCTAGGAAACAATTAGACAAGAGAGACAGGAACCCCCAATGGATTAATGCTCAGAGGAAGAAATTTAAAAAGGACCTGCCATAATTGTTCAGGCAGTTAAGAATGGCGGAAGTTTGTACCTTCAGACTTGCAAGATTATCTTAATGTAGCTTTACAACAAAGTAGAATTAGCTCATCTAGTCATGCCTCCTATCTGGTTTACCTGGGAGAGCTGACATGTATGCAACCAGAGAGGTTCAGGAAAGCAGGATTGAGTCCCAGCCTAGAGTCCATTTATCACTGCAGTTTTAGAACAACAAAACAACAAAACTTACTTTATACTTGCGAAGTATAGAGGAGTGGTTCATGATTCTCTCGGTATCAGCACCATCTCGTGGGACAACAACAATACCAAAGTCCCCCACAATCACTTCCATCTGTTTAAATTAGAATGAATATCTTTTATGAAAGCACACATTTACAGAAACTTTTTCCTAAATCTGAATCAATTTTGTGGTTATTGGCTTCCAGTGAAGATGTATTCTATGCACTTGGTTATATTTGAATCCATTTTCTTGCTAATCTGTGGGGAGGTTTTCTGTCTCTCAAAGGCTTCCACAGAGTTTTCAAAAACATAGCACACAGTTCTAGCTGAATATTGTGAACTATAGATACTTGCGGGAAAATCAATAAAAGAATAACAGAGCTGGAAGGGACCTTGGAAGTCTTCTAGTCCAACCCCCTGTTCAGGCAGGAAATCCTATACCATTTCAGACAAATGATTGTCCAACCTCTTCTTAAAAACCTACAGTGTTGGAGCACCCACTACTTCTGGAGACAAGTCCCTTCACTGATTAATTGTTCTAACTAACAGGAAATTTCTCCTTAGTTCTAGATTGGATCTCTCCTTTTTTAAAAAAAAATGTTTTATTGATTTTTAAGAATTACAATCTTTAGTGCTTAGTAAACAACATGCTGTCTGGGTTCAGATATTTAACATTAACTTCTTCAATATAAATCTGCTCAGTACTATACAATCCAGTATTTTTCCCCCTGATCCTCCTTTCTTCCCCATATTTTTTCCATTTTCCCCTCATTACACAGTTACAATCTTTGGTACTGTTGATTTATACAAAGTTAGATATAAGCATCTTCATCATATTTTACTAATCATACAAATAATAATATCAATTCATAAATCAATAATATCAATTCATAAATCAATATCCTGTTTTTTGTGCTCTTGTTAAGGTTTGATTTCCCATCAGTAATTAAAATCTTTTGTCAGTTATAATTTTCTCAATATTAATTACATTTATATAGCTAAAAATTTTATTCATACCAAACCTCCTCTTATTTTCATATTTCCCATATCAAAAAAGGAAAGAAAAAAAAAACTATTTTAGTTCTAAATCATATCTTTCATTATAAAAGTCTAATTATATCTAAGGGTCATCCATTCTTTTAATCTTATTCAAACAAGTATTTAAACATATAATGTCCCCTCTAAAAGATCAAGTCTTCTGTTTTTTAAATATTAAATATCTCGCTTTCTTTCTTTGCCAAGTAGCTTTCTAAGTCAGGGTAATTAGATCGCCTAGGAATTTTTCCCCTGTTTTTGTGAAAATTGCTTGGCATGAGGAAGACAATTTAGGTAGGGTATTTTTGGGGAGGATTTCTGCCCATTTATATTCCTTAAGTAACTCCCAGTTTCCTTCTCCCTCAATTTCTCTTTTCATTCCCTGTCTCCCAAGTTGTGACATTTCCCCTAACAGCTCTATATTCCATTTTTAAAAATCTTCTTCCTTGCCATCAGATGCATTTTGCAAACCTAAGGGGTAAAGTGTCTTTTGCATTTTCATTGTTATGGCTAAGTCTTGCAGTATTTTGTCTGTATATGGTCGTTTATATTTCCCTTCTTTTATCTCTTCCATCTCTAAATCCATTTCCTCTGTTTCATCTTCTGATTTCTGGTTTATTTGTTCATACTTTGTAGTCGTTATCTGGGAACTTTCTAGTTGTAGATTTAATTTGGAGATTTGCTCATTTATATTATCTAAATTGTTTTTAGTCTCATTGTGATTTCTTTTTATGTCCTCTTTGTATGCAACAATTGTTTGGTGAATTAGTTGTAGCATAGAGTATATTTCCTTCTGAAAAGTGTTTGTTTTTTTCTTGAGGCATCATTCCTGGAGATCCTCTAGTATCACCAGTCTCAGTAAGAGTAAATCTAAGTTTCCTCTAGTTTTCTGGTCTTTATATGTAGCCTTTATAATCCAATAGATTCCAGAGTATAGGTCCAGTCCTGAAAGCAATATTTTATAGTGATCTTTTGCCTCAAGTATCCAAAAATTGTCAGTCAGGCAAGGTTGCAATCCACAATGTTCAAAGTGTTCAAAATGTTCAACCTCCCTGAAAACAGCTCAAAAATCACTCCCAGCCAGACGTACTCCAAGGTCAAATTTTTCTTTCTTTCCCACTAGCTCTTGAGCTTAAAAGTCCAAGCTCAGTAGGTATTTATAATCCAAGAAGGTCAGGGTGATAAGTATGCCAAAATATTTCCCTTTATTGCCAGCTGTTCTCCCAAGCTAGGAGTCACCAAGCAGCCAGGAAGCAAATTATAGTGCTGTACACAAATCCACCATTAGATGTCATTCAAAGTCCATTTTCCATTCTTAAGACAAAGGGTTGATTTCTTATATTTTGCCTCAATGTTTTTTTTTCAAAGAGAAAATCTTAACAGTTATCTCAGTTCTCAAATTTATCAAAACTGTAGCTTTATGTTACTTCCAGTTCAGAATTATGTTTCTGTCCCCCATAAAATTAAAACACTGCTTCCGTTCACATTTGGAGGTTTTTAGCATCTTGGGAACCTTTCCCAGGAAATTCAGTTGTAAAATAATGAAGAAAGGATCAAATTTCTCACCAAGTGCCAAACATGCTGTTTACGATGTGTTAATTGGTGCTTTTTCTTCTTCCGTTGTCAGCAACTAATGGCCAGCCACAGGAATGTAGCCAGTCTTTCCCCTGCTGGTTTGGAGAGCTTTCCTTGGACCGAACAGAAAGACCACCATCTCTCCATGATCAACAAGGCACCCCTCCTCTTCATCACCTCTTTGGGGCGATTTTAGGCCCTTTTTAGGGCCCCCAGCAGGGCAAAATCAGGCACGGAAGGCAGAGCCCTGCCTTCTTGTGTCCCGTTCCACGACGACGCAAAACCAGAAGTCAGGTTGGATCTCTCCTTGATTAGTTTCCATCCATTGCTTCTAGTCCTGCCTCCAGGAGAATAGGTTCACCCCCTCTTCTTTGTGACAGTCCCTTAGTTATTGGAACCCTTTATCATGTTACCCCCTAGTTCTTCTTTTCATCAAACTAGATATACCCAATTCCTGCAACTGTTCTTCCTATGTTTTAGCTTCCAGTCCCTAATCATCTTTGTTTTTCTTCTCTGTACTTTTTCTAGAGTCTCAACATCTTTTTTTACATTGTGGCAACCAAAGCATGGGTGCAATATTCCAAGTGTGGTCTTACCAAGGCATTATAAACTTTATTATTAACACGTCATGTGATCTTGATACTATCCCTCTGTTAATGCAGCCTAGGACTATGTTGGCTTTTTTGGCAGCACATTGCCAAAAAAGCCAACACAGTCCTAGGCTGCATCAAGGCATCTCTACAACTCCCTTTGAAAGATACTTTCACTCATATGAAATCCAACATAAATATGCATTTCCATGTACCTTGAAATCAGCTAAAACACTCTCCCTGTGCTGCAAGAAATGATGATCAAATGATATGGCTTCCATTGATTAGAACAAAACATCAATAAGCATAGCAAAAGACAACTGCTCCAAACCGGAATACCAATCAAGTTGTCATTAGAATTGGCCTGCTTATTGGCGATGATGTGTTTATATTACAAAAATCTTTGGGGAGATTTGAGGAAATGGTAGGCAAATGAATCAATGTTCAGGAAGATGTTCAGATGTTGAGGTTACTAGAAAAGTGTAATGTATTGAGTTAATTCATTAATAGTTGTTATAATTTGTTGTTTGAACGTTTGAATAGAACCTCTAACTGTTTTGGAGCAGACGGCTAGTCTGCAATTTAAGCGGGAAATTGTTCTTTAAAATGATTGGTCGCTGCCTAGTGGCGGCAAGGTATAAATAGATGTCAAGTGGTTCTCAGAGCCACTTCTGTGTGTTTCAAGCAATAAAAGAACTGTTATCTTACATCGGTCTCGTTAATGCCTCAACGAACTCAATATATAACAGTGGCGACGAAGGTGGGATGCTGCTAAGGAGAGAGAGAGCTGAAGCACTTAGCCAGAAGTCACTAGGGTGTGAGACCAGGCACCAGAGCCCTGGTAGGGACCTCGTCCCCACCCTGCTTGCCAGTAAGCCACACTGGAGGCACAATCTTCCTGAGGGATCCGTCGCCAGGATTCACCTAGCAGCTCCTAGCAGCAGAAGGCATTGACCAAGACCTTGTGAGTATCAGCTATGGCCAAAGTGGGCAAGCTGAACGAATTTGATGTTTCTCACCCTGAACAATGGAGCTCCTACATCTCCAGGGTGGAGAACTACCTGCGGGCCAATCAGGTGAGAGACGATGGGCTGAAGGCAGCAACCCTGCTCTGCATGTGCGGACAGGCGACCTTCGACATCGGGAGAACCTGATTGCCCCAGCCAGCTTAGAATCAGTCACATACGCTGATCTGAAGAGGAGGCTAAAGGAACATTTTGAACCCAGGCTGTCAGTTATTGCTTGGCGGCATGTATTTGAGCAAAGAGAGCAACAGGCAGGCGAGTCAGCAGCTGAATTCGTGGCTGCACTAAGACAAGCATCAAGGCTCTGCGAGTTTCCTGACTTAGAGGACAGACTCAGAGACAGACTCATGTGTGGTCTAAGGAACCGAGATCTACAGCAGAGGCTTGTCGCAAAAGAAATGCTGACGTTCCAGGATGCGTTAAAAGAAGTCATGGCAGACGAGGCCATAGGTGGAGCAATGAAGGCTTTACGACCCCAGAAGACTCCCCTCAGCCAGACAGCTGTGCACCACGAAACTACAGAAATACTGGAAGACCCAGACGAAGGTGATGAGATCGACCGGTTACCGTAGCAACCCATCAGACGGCAACGTCCATTGACAAGACAGTTCTATTCCCTAGCTGTGCCAGTTGCAGCGAACCGCATAAGAGGTCTGAGTGCAAATTCCGCACTGCAGTGTGTCGTGCTTGTGGCAAGCAAGGGCACATCGCCAGGGTCTGTAAAGGTCGCCAGAGAGAAGTTCTGCCCGAAGGCATCCCACGGAGAGGTACATAGGCCCCGGGACATAACAGGTCGGTTACTGCTCCGGAAGGAGAAACATATTTAGGACAGGAGCCCAACGCCCTCTCAAAGAAAAGCTGAGACTTAAAGTCAGGCTGCAAGGGGTCCCTTGTTCCATGGAACTAGACACCGGGTCAGCCCTGTCCATAATCTCTCACAAAACCTTTAGCTACATCTGCAGACAAGGCAGGAAACGAGTCCAACTCAAACTGTCAAGCCTTGTTCTGTCAGATTTTCAAAATTGCCACGTAGCAGTGAAGGGCGAAGCAACTGTAAAAGTCAGCTTCAAAGAGTTCGAGGGTCCCCTCAACATTGTGGTCATTGAAGGCCAGCGCACCAGTCGGATTGGGCTGGACTGGTTTGATGCCCTGGGCATTCGAGTGACCGGCATCAACCACACACAAACAGCTGACTTAGCGGCTGTTTGCCAGGAATTTGCTGATGTATTCAGCCCTAATTTAGGCCAATACAAGGGAGCACCAATATCCCTTAACCTTGATCCAACAGTAACTCCTATCAGGATCAAACCTCGCAGAGTGCCTTTCGCACTTAAGCCTAAAATAGATGCAGAGCTAGACAAGTTAGTACAGCAGGGAGTGCTTCAACCTGTAGATAGCAGCGTGTGGGAAACCCCCATAGTAACCCCAGTGAAACCCAATGGGGACATTCGTATTTGTCTGATTACAAATGCACAATTAACAAAGCTTTGCAGCAACATGCTTACCCGGTTCCAGTGGTAAGCCACATCCTGGCATCACTGCAGGGAGGTCGTGTATTTGCTAAACTGGACCTCACACAGGCATATCAGCAACTGCCTGTGGATGATGCCTCAGCAGAGGCTCAGACAATAGTCACACATAGAGGGGCATTCAGGGTTCATCGCCTGCAGTTTGGGGTAAGTGTTGCCCCAGGGTTGTTCCAGAGTGTAATGGAACGTACACTTAAGAATATTCCAGGTGTGTGCCCTTACTTTGATGATGTTCTGATTGCTGGAGAATCCACAGGGATTTTAGCAGAACGTCTCAGAGCAGTTCTTCAATGGTTCCGTGAAGCGGGGTTGAAGCTTAAAAGAGACAAGTGCCAAATTGGCGTGAACTCTACTGCGTTCTTGGGATTCAGAATAGACCCTGCTGGAATCCACCCCTCTGACTCTAAGCTTAAAGCGATTCAACAGGCTCCCAGACCTAAGTCAAAAGGGGAGCTGCAGGCATTTTTAGGGCTACTTAATTTCTACCATTCATTCCTGCCACATAAGGCAGCATTGGCAGAGCTGCTTCATCAGCTTCTGGATAAAAAGGCACCGTGGGAGTGGACAAACACCCACAAAAGAGCTTTTAAAGCAGTCAAATCACTGCTGTCATCACGCTCCATAGTTGTTCACTTCAATGAGAAATTGCCTGTCAGTTTAGCTTGTGATGCTTCACCGTATGGCATAGGAGCCGTCTTAAGCCATCTAATGGCAGATGGGCACCAAGCACCCATCGCGTACTATTCCAGGACGTTAATCCCTGCAGAGAGAAATTACGCACAGATAGACAAGGAGGCTTTAGCCATTGTAGCTGGAATTAAAAAATTCCATGATTTCCTATATGGGCGCTCCTTCACCATTTTCACAGATCATAAGCCTCTCTTAGGTCTCTTCACTGCAGACAAGCAGACCCCGCAGATCCTTTCTCCTAGGATGCTGCGATGGTCAATATTCATGGCTGCCTATTCTTACAGGCTAGTCCATAAGCCAGGCAAGGAAATGGGCCATGCTGATGCACTCAGCCGACTGTCTTTACCTCACACAGACCCCGACCCAGCACCTGCAGCTTGCATCTTGGCAATCCAGGATCTCCCTGAGACTCCCCTTCATGCAGGAGATGTGGCTGCTGAAACTGCCACTGACAGAACACTCAGTCATGTTCTGAACTGGGTGTTAAGGGGGTGGCCTGATAGCAGACCAGGTCCAGAATTTCATAGCTTCACTAGCAGAAAAGATGAGCTGTCAGCTCATAAGGGCTGCGTGCTATGGGGAAGCAGGGTGATAGTCCCACCCACATTAAGAGCCAGAGTTTTAAAATCTCTGCATGAGGGTCATCCAGGCATAGTTAGGATGAAGGCGCTTGCTAGGAGTTACTTGTGGTGGCCAGGTCTGGATAAGGACATAGAGGCTCAAGTAAAGGGCTACCAAGTCTGTCAGGAGACCCGACCTGAAATGCCTCAAGCGCCAGTGCATTGCTGGGAGACCACGCAAACTCCTTGGTCTCACGTGCACATAGACTTTGCAGGACTCTTCCAAGGACAGGTGTTCCTCATTGTAGTGGACAGCTACTGTAAATGGCTAGAGGTAGCACCTGTCCCATCAATGACCAGTGCCAGGACCATCCAGGAACTGTGCAGAATCTTTGCCACGCACGGCCTGCCAGATGTGATTGTGTCCGATAACGGGGCACAGTTCACAGCAGCTGAGTTCCAGTCCTTCCTGAGGACCAACATGATCCAACACACTACCTCAGCCCCCTTTCATCCTGCTTCAAATGATCAAGCAGAACGAATGGTCAGAACGACCAAAGAGCACTGAAGAAATTAACGACAGGTGACTGGCATCATCATTTAGTGGATTTTCTACTCTGCCAACATATTACTCCTTGCACCACGATGGGCCGCAGTCCAGCGGAACTGAGATGGGGGCGTCGGCTGACCACCAAGCTGGACCGTCTCCACCCTGACCGGGCTGCTGCGGACGCATCGCATCCCAAGCCTCCAAGAAGTTTGCAGCTTGGTGAGAACGTATGGGCGAGAAACTACGGGCTGGGAGCACCGTGGGTGGCTGCTGTGGTTTCAAAGGTGTCAGGGCCATTGTCTTATGAAATGGCCCTGGATGATGGTCGTGTGGTTCGACGCCACATAGACCAATTGCGGCGGCGTCAGGCTAGCCAGAGCCTGGCCGCTGACCGAGAGGAGATTAATAAGTTGCCGGGTAACTGGGCCACACCTGAGCCACCCAAAACTTGTGAGACTATGCCTGCAGAACTGGGGTCACCTACAAACCCTGTCCCGAGTCCATCAGGCAGCATTGCGAACGAAGACAGCAGCACTGGTCTACCCGGCCATGACGGACATGATGGCACCGGTGTACCCAGCCAAAATGAGCAACGAGGTACCGGTCTACCCGAAGCGATCAGGCCTAGGGATCCTGGTCTACCTGGCCCAACAAGGAGGCATGTACATCGAGAGCCTCCAACAACAGTGCGGCGCTCCGAACGGACACGAAACCTGCCTGCATATTTGAGTGATTATGTTCATAATTTGCAATGTGTTGACTTATCCAGGGGGAAGGGGTGTAATGTATTGGATTAATTCATTGTTATAATCTGTTGTTGGAACGTTTGAATAGAACCTCTAACTGTTTTGGAGCAGACGGCTAGTCTGCAATTTAAGCGGGAAATTGTTCTTTAAAATGATTGGTCGCCGCCTACTGGCGGCAAGGTATAAATAGATGTCAAGTGGTTCTCAGAGCCACTTCTGTGTGTTTCAAGCAATAAAAGAACTGTTATCTTACATCAGTCTCATTAATGCCTCAACGAACTCAGTATATAACAAAAAACACTTATTCTCAAAGGAAGAAAATCACTTGGTTAATCTATATGGGAGAAATTAAAGAAAGTAATACTGTAGTATAACCAAAGGATCATGTAAGGTATGACTGAGAATACTCTGGAAACTGCTTACTTTGCAAAGAAATAGGACTAACGAAGCTGCATAATATATAGTGGATAAGAGAAAGCTTGCTGAGGATTTGCTTCTATGAAGTTACAGGCACTGAGAGATGCAAGCAAACTGTATGATGAGAGGTAGTAGCCCAAATCCAATTCCTACCCTGTATCCACTGCTTTGGGAACCAGAAGGGTGGAGAGAGGAAGGAAAGATTTGATTCACATCTGACTGCCAGAGATCTTGTGGCTCTATAATCTGTGTCCAAAGACTCAATAGCTAAACTTTTATGCACATAATTTCTTACAGGAAATTTGTTTTCTCCTTAAAAGAGGCAAGGGAAAAGAATCCTTTTGCTTTATATTCATATACAGGTAGTCCTTGATGTATGACCGCAATTGAGCCCAACTTTTCTGTTGCAAGACAGTTGTTGAGTTTTGATCCATTTTATGACTTTTCTTGCCAAGGTTGTTAGGTAAATCACTACAGTTAATAACATGATTGTTAAGTGAATCTGGCTTCCCCACTGACTTTGCTTGTCCGAAGGTCACAAAAGGTGATCATATGACCTCGGAACACTGTCATAAATATGAGTCAGATGCCAAGAACCCAAATTTTAATCATGTGGGGATGCTGCTGTAAGTGTGAAAAATGGTCATAAGTCACTTTTTCAGAGCCATTTCAACTTTGAACAGTCACTAAATGAATGGTTGTAAGTCAAGGACTACCTCTACTATAGGTTTATCTCTGAGAGGCTTCCCAACCTATGCATTACTCCTGGAATTCTCAACAATAGTTATCCTAATGCAGACATCCCCAACCTTTTGGGCACCAGGGACTGGTTCCGTGGAGAGAGGTTTTTCCGTGGACCAGAGGGGGCCTGGTTTTGTGTGCTGCCTGCATCCCACGGATGGGGCTTTGCTTGTTTGTGTGGACCGGTTGCTGGCAAGCCGCGGCCCGGTACCGGTCCACGAACTGAGGGTTGGGGACCCCTGCCCTAAGGGATGAATCTGGGAATTGCAGTCCTCAGATCTTGAGAGAATCCAGTTTAAATGGTGAACCAGCATATGTATACATAAGAACATTTAATCAAATCCTTACTACTTTATAGTTGTGAGTAAATCATTTTAAAACAAATTTGGCAAAGGCTGAGGCAAGTATTTTTATTTTCTTGATATGATTGTAAGAGTAATCAGTTAATAACCTCCTACTACTGAAACATGAAATTATATTTATTTTCATTTCAAAAAATACCTCTCCAACTGCACTATAAAAATCACTATTGTTCTTTTACTATTGTCAGAACTGGAAAAGAAGGGGTCACGAACAGAGAAGGTGGAAGTAGCCTGTCAATCTATGATTTCCCAAACCATCACAAAGTAAACAAAACTCCTCAGGAAGTATATTTTGCTAAATCAACAGCTACTGTGTGTAAATGGAGAAGGAGGGAGGGAGGGAGGGAGGGAGGGAAGGAAGGAAGGAAGGAAGGAAGGAAGGAAGGAAGGAAGGAAGGAAGGAAGGAAGGAAGGAAGGAAGGAAGGAAGGAAGGAAGGAAGGAAGGAAGGAAGGAAGGAAGGAAGATCACAGCTTTGACCATCTTCTGTTATCTACTCACATCAGCTTCATTCCAGAGGCCTGGGATACAGAAGGACTCCAGCAAATCGCTTCCACACAGCAGCAAGATTCGGAGTTCTGAAGAAAAGAGATACAGAATCTGAGATGTTCCCTGGATAACCACTCCCCACTAATCTCTTTGCCTTGATGCAAAGGCTTGAAAAAGGAAGGGGAGCAAAAAAGACATGGCTTTAAGGCAGAGTTGTGGTTCCTGTGTTGTGAAAGCACTCTAGAATTGTTACCACCTGTCAGTCAGTTTATCTACTTCACCGACCACTAATATTCCTTAAGCAATGTCAGTGTTATCTTCACTTTTGGCAATTTTGTGCACCAATATAATGCATGTTGCAGTGACTTTTCTATGCCTGTATAAACACAAAAGCAGAAACAGAATAACAGAGTTGGAAGGGACCTTGGAGGTCTACTAATCCAACCTCCTGCTGAAGCAGGAAACCTATATCATTTCAGATAAATGAGTGTCCACTCTCTTCTTAAAAACTTCTAGTGTTGGAGCGCCCACAACTTCAGGAAGCAAGTGGTTCCACTGATTAATTGTTCTGTCAGGAAATGTCTCCTTAGTTCTAGGTTGCTTCTCTCCTTGATTAGTTTCCATCCGTTACTTCTTGACCTGCCTTCAGGTGCTTTGGAGGTTGACTCCCTCTTCTTTGTGGCAGCCCCTGAGATATTGGAACACTGCTATCATATCACCCCTAGTCCTTCTTTTCATTAAACTAGACATACCCAATTTCTGCAACCGTTCTTTATACTCATAAAACTTTTGATGCAGTTGACTATATCCTTCTGCCTTATGTCTGAAGGGGACTCAGCTTATGGAATGCAGGAAAGTGTTCAAAGAGTTATTTCCATTATGCCATGTTTCACTACCTGACACTACACTCCATAATGGCAGGGCGCAGTAGAATTTGCAAGTAGGTTCCCATAAAATTATATTCAACATCAAGGATAAAGAATTTTAAAAATGTGGAATCTGCTATGGACTGCTAGCTTCTGTCATGCTCCATTCTATGGATTGGCACAAAAAAGGATATTTAAGACAAATGTATTCCAAAGTGGACATAGTTGGAAAAGCTGAGTACAAAAAAATATAGAGATTGGGATACTTATTTTTGATAAGTGTACATTAGGGGAATGCATAATTCCATCTATTAGGGAAGATTACAGTGATAATGAATGTGGGTTTTTAATTGTAAGATTAATTTACAGACTACAATTATAAGTGAAAATGAGTGTCAATGCACATGAAGCAGATTTAGAATGATTTTTTACACCCCCAATTCATTATTAGGTGCTTGTCAGTCTGAAAAGCAATGCTGGTTCTTTGACATCATGTGCATTTTCTTATCTGGGATGCTGCATAGTATACAGCAAGACAAGCCATTTGGATTCAATCCCAAAAAGGTGGTTTGGAAGGAGAGACACGAAAGTGGCACCATTTACAACTCTACGAAACAGCTAAATCTTTTCCTAAAATTTCACAGTCTTGGAAGAGGTGCAACCATTGTTTAGAAGTTACAGACAACTGCTAAATTTATAGTCTCTTCATGTTCTAAAGCACTGGTTGAAATCAGTTCCAAGTAATGCGCAGCTTTTCAAGAGTTTTTGCAGAATTCAGTAGTGTCTTTGTAGATGATACTGTATATTGCAGTTTTCCCCATTTGACATATACATGCAATACAGCCCCCATAAACTCCTACAACCCATTACCTTTACACCCTGGCCCTTTGCACGTATGGATTGTTTTTCCAACTAAAATCAACATCAATTGCACAATAAAGCGGCCCCAACTCTTCTGCCTCTTTTATATGCAAATATGCCCACTTTTACAAGGGCCTATGGATGATGCTCACTTACCAATCTCTTCATATCTCATTACAGTCCCCAAATTAGCATTTTCATCTAGAAAGCAAGAAAAGAAAACGTTGAAATTGTATTTCACAGGAAGACCTACAATGAGGTAATCTATTAGCTAAAAACACTATATTTACTAAGCAACTCTTACTACACAATCAATTATCCTGCCCTTTTACAACTGTACTTAGAGAACCTTTTATAAAGAGTGTAATTAAAAGTAATTACAGTAAAATGAGGGTTCTAAGTAGTGATAATAACAGTGGCTGAAATGAAGCGGGAAATCAAATGTGGAAGAGGCTAGCCAGCCCAAATGCTGAATGCATTATTTCAACTACTTAGTCATCCTCTACATCTAGTATGTCCCTAAGAGATTCTTCTGAACTCCAGAATATATAAAATGTTTAATCCAATATCGGCATAACAAGATTTTTGAGCAAGTGTGATATTAATTAAAAAATTCATTTTCAGTCCTGGTTTGGATTGATCCAACTTTTCTAAAATACATCCAAGGTAATTCAAATACAGCATGTCAGTGTTCAGCACAGTCCTAGAAATACCTGGGGATAAATCAAATCTCTACAAAATAAATCTCTACAAAAAATTGAGCTACTAACGGTCAAGGGAAATGAATGGGAATAAGAAGGCATTCAGGGTGGGCTGGACTTAAATCTCTTATGGGCATGCAGTGACTCATGATTCATGACACGTTTGACTCCTCCCTCAGGCTCAGCCTGGTCATCTACATCTAGGAAAGAATCTAATTTCAGTCATACAGACAATCACATTTCAACAACATACCCACAAAGGTGAAACGCTCCATTGGGGGACGAACACAACAAATCCTGCTAAGGCTTTCTCCCACTTTCCCCAAAAGTTTTGCTAAGGAAAGAAGGAAAGCAGAGGATAAAATAGAAAAATCAGCATTCAATACAAGTGGAAGTACTACAGTTTACAGCTGAACAATATTACCCTTACATTCAATGGCTTTACTATACAATTTAAAATAACACATGTGTGGGTTGTGAATTGATCACTAGAATTTTTTTTATACTTGCTTTGACAAAATGTTACTGTTGTTGCCAACACAAACTCAGCACAAACCTGTTTCTGAGAATTACACAGCAGACAAAAACATGTGTCCTCTCATTCAGATAGGAATCACTAAAATGCAATTTTCCCCTCTGCAGTTTACGTAATTAACAAGAGCCAAGCACTGATGCTTGTAGTCCAGTTTGACCCATGTACTTAAAATGATACTAAATTCAGCCAAAATTATATTTATTTAACTTAGAGCACCAATTGCTGAGTTATCTTGGCAATACACAATAACATATGCATTGAAAATGAAACTGGGAGACAAAGATACTTTAAAGCAAAAACTGTTAATTAAAATCCACAATGAAAATAATACGTAGTAAAGAAAGTATGAATACAAATCCATGAACTTCAACAGCCATTTCCAGCTAATGAGCAATTACAGCTATTATTAAATGATTGAGTTTAATTTATTTTGATATTTTTTTAAAAAAATATTAGTGTATCATCTTGAGCATGCACATTAAATGTAAAATAGAAATAAATATATAATTTTACAAAGTATAAATAGATACTGTAGTGTATCTCAGAATGCCAGATCTGATCTGGCTGGTCAATGCAGAGATGGTGAACCTATGATGTATACCAAAGGTGACAGGCCGTGACCTTTTGGGTAACACAAAAATGTTCAACAAGACCCAACAACTATTCTAGAAAGCACGCCCCATTCTTGCACAATTTTTGGAGGCCGCAGAGGGTGATGTGTGCTCTCATGCAACTTCCAGACCTTCCCAAAATCACGTAAAAGGGCCGTGCTCTCACAAGATCTCCAGACTTTCTGAACACGAGTTTTAACTATATTTTATTTTTGTAATTGTTTGATGTTTGATGTTTCTTTGGATAATACTGATTACCACACAACTAGGCTGTATTTTTTTAAAAATAAAATAACTGAATATGTAAAGAGTTGTTTCTCTTTTGTTCGTGGGGCAGGCACCAGCAGCAGTAAGTTTGGCATTTTCCAAAGTTTTAACACCCTGAGTCCAAAAGACTCGCCATCCCTGTGCTAGACTAAACGGACCAGCAGGGCATTTGTGTTGCATCTGAAGGCAGTAACACCTACTGATCAAAAAATGAAAAGGATCTATTTCCCCCTTTTTTTCTCTGCCCCCAGCAGTTGTTTATATTTGAAACCAAATATTTTGATATCCAGTTCTCACTGGATAATTAGGGTTAGTGGTTTGCAAGATAAAAATTCGCCCTGCACCATTAAACCCACTCCAAGCGCACACCATTGCAGCTGTTCCAGTCAGTTTTCCTCCTTTTTTCTTATGCACTCTCTACCACCTGCTGAAGCCAAGAGCAAACCAGGTGTGCCAGTCAGAAGGTGAGAAAGAAGCAGATGAAAGGATGAGGAATGGCTGAAATGTCTCAACGTGCAATTTAGTGGAAGGTTTGTAATTAGGGACTGGCAGCTATCGTGAGTACAGATTATAAAGATGAATGAGAAAGTCTGATTGAAACATTTTGCTTATTTTGGATGGAAGAGGACATGTCTTTCCCCTCCAGATGTCAAAGTGCAAAAAATCTAATCTGGCCAATTATTTCGGCACCTGAGGCAGAAAACACCATCACAGGCTCTCTTCTCTCAGCTGGGTTACCACATTTATTATTATTATTTTCAAGAGCTTCTACATTTGGGCTTTCTGCTCACTCTTACCTGCAGTTGGCTTGTTGGAAAGATTGCTGTTCTGGTAAATAGGTTGTGGGGTCTCGTTCTGAGGCTGTCCAATCACTGGCGTCAGAGAAGGTGTGTTCACATTGGACAGGATACAACCAGTAACTCGCTGGAAGAAATAACAGAACAGAATGACAGAATTAGAAGGGATCTTGGAGGTCTTCTAGTCCAACCCCCAGACAAGTGGCTAGTCAAAGTTAGTTTGCACTTTTGTTATGCTTGGTTGAAAGGTATCTACTGAAAAAAAGGGGGGAAAAGCTTTTGTTTCGTTTTTACAAAGCTGCCCTTACCCAATTTTATTTCCCTATTGGCAAATTTGCCAAAACCCTGGGCCACATCTTTCGCCATTTTTTCCCTCCACCCTTTGTCAACAGGACAGGGTGAATATAGTATTCCTGTATTCAGATCAGACCATGGCAAGTTATTTAGGAAAAGTACTGTCACAGTCCTAATCGTGACTGAAGCTTTCCATGTACACCTCTCAATTATCAAGAAAGATAAGCCGATAAATGCCTGTTAATCTCAATGGCTATATACTATCATCACGCAATAGATCTGTCAACATCTGTAGCTGGGAAACCTTTCCTGAAAGCGGTCTTGTATCTATAGTACATTTTCTAGGGTTCAAAGGCTTCTACCTGGGAATGAAACAAAAAAGCACCCCTAAAAGTAATCCTTTGGACTGCTTTGACAAGGTTCCCCTAATGCTCTTAAGAGAGACCTAGGGCTTTAGATCTCTGGTGGTTATTTTGACCCATATACGCAGCTGTACTGAAAGTGTAAGTTTTTCATTCCAAGCTGTGACAATGTTAACAATGTCTGTGTTCAGGAGTACAGGCTAAGAAAGATGCCTAGTTCAGCCCAGACCTAGGGAAGCAGAGAAAGATTTCAAGCAAAATCAACATGTTCTAAATACTGATTTGAAGAACTGAACCTGGCTTGGGACAGGAGTGTTGACTTAACTAAGCCTTTTTGCAAGGAATCACAGGATGCTAGGCAGGAAATGGGTAGAGGGTTTGATATCTCCAAATTACAGCTGAGTTAACATAGTTGTTTGAAAGGAATTATGTCTGGATTAACCTCTGACTACAATAACCATTTTTTTTTATTAATCAGACTGTTTTCTGATTGCCTTTATTCCTTCTTAATTTTGCCTATACTTTGCTCTATATACCCTCTCTACTGTTGGAATTGAGATACATTAACAAATAAAACTCCTTCCGTTTGCCTAAATTGTTCTTTGAAGAGCTCCAGATTATGCTGTCGTAATGCTGGGTATAATGTTCTAGTAACAATCTGGATAGAAGAAGCAAGATGGTCTGACTCATAGATTTCTTAAGGCTTTAAGAACAGGACATCCTCATGATTACATAGCACAAATGCCTAAGGTGTTCATCTTGCTAACTGAATTTAAAACTCATTGGTGGGCCAAAGATGCATTTATGTTTAAAGTCTTAAACACCTGGTAGCTTAAACAGACCATCCTGCCCATGTATGTTTTGAAAGGCTGAGTTTTTCAAATTCCTTACATTGTGCAATTGCAAAAAAAGGGTTTTTTAAATGTATCCGAAACAAAGCCTGGTCGATTTCCCTCGAATCAAGGCATTTTTATTCACCTTAACATTTTAAATTCAAAGTATACTTCTTATTGAACTAGATGCATTATTACTATGATGTAATAATGTAATTGTCAATGCTGCTAACATCGGGTGTTCTTGCTTTGACAACAGATGGAAGTGCATTTATTTTTCTCTTTCGCTTTTAGAGCTGATTGATGCTGGGAGGGGGGATGTGGATGAGAGTCCAGTTAGTCATAACAATAATTTCAAGTCGTGGGAATTCAAGGTTACTGAGCCCAGAGTTGATAACGATTTGGCTAATTGGGGAATGTGATTTATGACTGTTAGTTGGAGGAGGGAAATTGTGCTTTGCTACTTTGTGCCCAGGGGAGGGGAATTCAGTTTTTGGCTGCAATTATGTAGTGCTGATATTATGCTTCTCAAATAAAAGATTCTTTAAGGTAAACAATGCCTCGAAGTTCTTTTGAAGAGTTTCATCTGTCGGAACCATGATAGTAATAATTACAAATAACAACAACAACAACAACAACAACAACAACAACAACAACAACAACAATAACAATAATAATAATAATAATAATAATAATAATAATAATAATAATAATAATAATAATAATAATAATAATAATAATAATAATAATAATAATGTTGGAAGGGACCTTGGAGATCATCTAGTCCAACCACCTGCTCAGGCAGGAAACCCTATAACCATTTCAGACAAATGGCTGTCCAGTCTCTTCTTAAAAACTTTCAGTGTTGGAGCATTCACAGCTTCTGGAGGCAGGTTGTTCCACTGATTAACTGTTCTAACTGTCAGGAAATTTCTCCTTAGTTCTAGGTTGCTTCTCTTTTTGGTTAGTTTCCATCCTTTGCTTCTTGTCCTGCCCTCAGATGCTTTGGAGAATAGCTTGACTCCCTCTTCTTTGTGGCAGCCCCTGAGATATTGGAACACTGCTATCATGCCTAGTCCTTCTCTTCATTAAACTAGACATTCCCAATTCCAGCAACCGTTCTTTATATGTTTTAGCCTCCAGTCCCCTGATCATCTTTGTTGCTCTTCTGTGTACTCTTTCTAGAGTCTCAACATCTTTTTTACATCGTGGTGATCAAAACTGGATGCAGTATTCCAAGTGGGGCCTTACCAAGGCATTGTAAAGTGGTATTAATACTTCACGTGATCTTGATTCTAGCCCTCTGTTAATGCAGCCTAGCACTGTGTTGGCTTTTTTGGCAGCTGCAGCACACTGCTGGCTCATATTTAAGTGTTTGTCCACTAGGACTCCGAGGTCCCTCTCACAGTTACTACTATTGAGCAAGGTACCACCTATACTATACCTGTGCATTTTCTTGCCTAAGTGTAGAACCTTACTTTTTAAAAAAAATCTTATGAATACCTCTTATAATTTTGATTAAAAGATGGCATATATACCTTTAAAATGAACAAATGCACAAGTAATTGCAAAATGAAAAAAGCAAGTTATTCAAAGATTGCATTTAACTTGTTCTTTAAAAAAAGTCAAATAATAGAGTAAATGAAATGTATTACAGTATGCAATAACAGGAATAATATTTTTCTGCCATCAGGGGGTGCTGTATTCTTTTGCAAAAGGCAGAAATAAAGAGGTGGAACATTATCAAGCATTGTTGAAAATTGAATATGCACCCTCAATGGAACTGAAAAGTTTGACCTACCAAAGAATTTCCATTCTTTGAATATATGGATATACATTTGTCAACATCTATAATACATTGCAACAATAATGTAGAGTTAGTGATCAAATCTTCCTCCAACAATCTTCCCAAATGTACTGCTCATCATAACTCTCAAATTCTTCTTTTATTTTTTCTTTTTGCCTTCCCCCCAGGTAATGCTGTCATATTCATAAATAAATCAAATATCATTTTAAATGCTTTGCTAAGTTCAGATTAGAGTCCAAAAATGTGCACTGTGACTTGCAGTCAACAAGTTCCTTACCCCTGGCTATTTTGTAGGAACATCAGTATCACTCAAAGATTGTTGATAAATCCTTCTGTTTTTAAAAGTACAGATGAGTCAAACAAAAGCCAGGAATTTTAGAAGACTCAAAATGACTCTATAAATTATTTCTGACAAATAAAAGGAGAGAACCCTGGGGTTTCCGAAACAACACTAACCATTTGATGCCCCTTCCAATATGTTGCCATGACCCTTGACCGGTCAGAATTGGTCAAGCTTTCCAATTGTTGTTTTTCAGAACAATGAAAGGAACAAAGGTGTTCTGTGGAATTTTCCTGGACAGGAAACACAGCAGCCACCGGAACTGTGTAGGGCCCTTTAATCATACTGAGAAATATGCAAACAAATTAGATATCATAAATATTTTGGGGAAGAGGACTGGGCTTCCTTCCTCCTTAAGCTCATTTTCCCTCTTTGCAAAGCCAGTTTCTGAATCAAGGAAAGGGGGGAGGGTGGGGAATCACTTCTCTCCCCTCCCCTGTTTCTAATATATTGCTTCTCTTTCCCTACAATATTCCCAGGGTTCTCTTTCTCATTAGCAGAATCTGAGAGCTAAAATAAGTGTGGCAGCAAATATGTCTTTGTTTAATTTTTGCTTTATTTTAATAGTTAAGAGCCACTGTGAGAAGCTCCATTTTCACTGAGTTCACGGCACATGGGAAGGTAGGTCTTTTAAAAAATGGAGTGATTTATTTTCTGCCTTTCAACATTTACCAAAAGAATTAAATCCTTTTTAATCTGGCCCTGCTAGAAATCACTCCCTTGTGATAGCTATTAAGCTCCACTAGCATCAGTTAGCTTCAGGAGCAATATTCATCAAGCCCACTACAAATTAGAAGAAGAAAAAAGCAAATTTCTTCTCCAAAATCTCATATTCTTTTGAACATTTCTGCACGCTCAAAAACAAAGCTTTGAAGGTGGTTGGCAGGGACATCTCCGTGTGTGTGTGTGTGTGTGTGTGTGTGTGTGTGTGTGTGTGTGTGTGTGTGTGAAAAGACAAGATGGCAGTAGTGATTGTATAATCAAAACCTTAGTTTTTTAAAAAAAAAATGTCTATTGTGCACATTTTTAAATGTTTAAATATTTTTTTTAAAAAAAACAACCCTGTGACTTTGATTTGGCTGACGTCTTGATTTTTTTTATCCCTCTGCAGACTCCACAAAAGGTGGCACTCAGAATGGTTTCATTGTCTGGTCTTTAGAAGTCAGTACCCAACAATGGTAGGCACTACTAAAAGTAGACAATGAAACCATTCTGAGTGCCACAGCCAAATATGTAATATCTTTTTTTTCCCCTTGGCATTTTTTGTTTGTTTGATTGCTTTGTTTTTTGAGGACCAGGGCAGAAGGGAAAGCAATCAAAGCACACGGAGAGCCAGTCAATATTTGAAATTTCTTAGAAGCTAGAAGACAAAATGTATATGGATTTATGCACACTGTGTAGAAAATGGAAAGGGAAACAGTTTGCTCCCTCTTTTAAGACTAGAGCTTGAGTTTATCGAATGAAACAGCATGTGGGGAGAATTAGGAAGTATTTTTTCATACAGTGCTGAATTAACCAATTCAGCTTGCTAGCCGCATGATGTCGTGATGGACATCAACTTGGACTACTTTAAAAGGGGATGTGCAGCAGACTATGCAAATCTTCAATCCAGGGATATGATTCAAAACTGATTTGGTCAAGTATCTGAACCGCAGGAGCCAGTTTGGAAGCAACCCCTAACAGACAGGTTTATGGAAGTTAAGGTTACTATTAATAATGGATAAACTGTCTCCAATAATCAGAGACAAATAACTTTCATGGCAGTTGTTGAAGAACTCAAAAAGAATGACATTGTTTCCACAGATATCCTGTTGCCCATTCGTGAAAAGAATACAGGTAGTCCTCAACTTACGACCACAATTGAGCCCAAAAATTATGTTGCTAAGTGAGAAATTTGTTAAGTGAGTTTTGCCCCATTTTATGACTTTTCTTGCCATATTTGTTAAGTGAATCACTGCAGTTGTTAAATTAGTAACAGGGTTGCTAAGGGAATCTGGTTTCCTCATTGATTTTGCTTGTCAGGAGGTCGCAAAAGGGGATCACGCGACGTCTGGGCACTGCAACCGTCATAAATGTGAGCCGGTTGTCAAGCATTTGAATGTAAATCACGTGACCGTGGGGATGCTGCAACGGTCATAAATGTGAAAAATGGTTATAAGTCACTTTGTTCAGTGCAGTTGTAACTTCGAACAGTCACTAAACAAACTGTTGTAAGTCGAGGACTACCTGTATTGGACTTTATGAAGCGGTGGTCTGATTCAATAAATTCTGTGTACTCAACAGAAGACAACATACACTGTGTGTGTATTAGGCGAGTGAGTATTTTGACCATATCATCATTGTCACGCATATTTTCCACCTCGAAGCTGTATAAACTTGAATGCTTAGTGGAATGCTTACTGAATTTAAGAAGTTAAAAATATCTTATTGTCAGGACACAAAATGTTTGATTACTCTTAATCCCTTTTCAGGTTGTACCTTAAAGAAATCTAGTTTCTGAAGTGAAGTCACTTTCCATCATATTTTCAATAAATAATACATATTTAATATCCCTAGCCCTGCAGTCTCGAACTCTGCCGTCACTTTCAGCTATTAACTCACTTTCATCAGATCCCGGTGATGTTCCAGTACACTGCAGGTGGTCTGCCAGGTATCCTGATAACATTCCCAGGGGTCCACCCTATGATGAAGAAGAAAGAAAAAAATGATTTGACAATCGCAAATAACAATTACAACTAAAGTATCAATATATACTATTTAATTGCAAACTTTTATTTAAACCCATTTCATCTGAAAGGAAGTCAACCCCAAATGCGAGACAGTCTCTTGCCCCAAAGAAATCAGGGAGAAAAAAAATTTATAGGCCCACACAAGAATTTGCATTTGGTTCAGGTTCTCGATCTGCCAACCATTGATATATGTTTGGGAGGGTTTCCCCCCCTCCAATCAAATGCATCTGATCTATTTGTATTATGTGTCATCGTCTTATAATGTATAAGTATATCACATCTACCTGATTTTGGTTAATACTGAAAAGTAGGAAGAGATCACCCTGAAATTTGTGCTGTAACAAGTTAAAAAAAAAACATCCCAGGAAACAGCCATGTTCAAACCAGGTTCATATGGCTGATTAGAGAACTATATGGAATATCCATGAAGTCAGGAGTAGCCAAACTCAACATGAAGAAAAAGTTTCTTTTACCTTTAATGGGTTTACTATATAAAGTATGTACTGGCCTGTGGCCACAATCCCCTCCCAAAGGCAAACCAAGGAGAAGGTTGAATGACTACCAATTGTAGAATTGTGTTGCTGACAAAGTGAAATCAACTGATTTGGTTGCATACATTCTTATACTGAACTTATGATACATTTTATGTTTTGCTGACATCACTGAATTTTTTTGCTGATATCATTACACTGTTTGCTGATTTCAGTATTGGAGGACAGAGAGTAGTCTGTCTTTCTATAAGCTGGCTTTTCAAAAATAATATAAAATGAACAGCTAGGAACATCTTGAAATATGTCATAGAATTTACACCAGTTCTGCCAATTTAAAGTTAAGATGATGAGTAGATTTTATAATGGACTTATCATCTGGTTGCAGGATAGTCTACTTGTTCCTTGGCAAAACCTTGCTCAGATCAACTGGAAAATGCTGCCATTTCTTCTTTATCAAACATGACAGAAAATGTAGTAATAAATTGTTGTTTATTACAGCAACAATCCTGTCATGCTTGCAGTCTTTGGAGCAAACTAACTGTACCAGAGTTTTTCCAATATACTTACAGTCATGCAGTGTTATCATCAAATAAAACCGAGCTGCCTTTTCTCCTGGGCATTTAGATTCTTCTCTCTAATAGCAAATATTGGGGTCGACTTCATTTTGAACAAATCTAGTTTCTGACTCAGGCCTTCGTATCAAAATTTGAGATGAGATGAGGGAGGAATGTGGAAAACAGATGTGTGACATTAACCCAAACAAAAATGAAGGAAAGGTCCGGCACAAGAGTGCTTGCACTGAAATGGGTGTGGGAGTTGGTTGTAAAAAAAAAGATGATGGCTGCACAGGGTACATGTTAACATCTCCCTTACTTGTTAGATTTATATCCCACCTTACTTCAGGAGCTCAAGATGGTATGCCGAGGAGGAGGGAGCCTCAACCTCCCCACAACATCCAGTGAGCTTTGTTGGCTGATGGTGGACCCTTATGATTACAGGTAGTCCTCGGCTCACAACATTCATTTAGTGATTGCTCGAAGTTACAGTGGCACTGAAAGAATGTGACTTATGACTGTTTTTCACACTTATGACCACTGCAGCATGGTCATGTTATCAAAATTCAGATGCTTGGCAACTGACTCATATTTATGATGGTTGCAGAGTCCCGGATCACCTTTTGTGACCTTCCAGCAAGCAAAGTCAATGGGGAAGCCAGATTCACTTAACAACTGTGTTACTAAGTTAACAATTGCAGCGATTCCCTTAACAACTGTGGCAGATAAGGTTGTAAAATGGGGCAAAAGTCACTTAACAAATGTCTCACTTAGCAGCAGAAAGGTTGGGCTCAATTGTGATCGTAAGTCGAGGACTACCTGATTTATGATAGACTGAAATATGGAATGAAGAAGACAACCTCATATGCCACACTATGTACATACAGTATGTTAAGTGGTCACAATATTAGCATATTATCTCAGTATGAGTGACAATGGGTTAATACAGATGGATTTGGATACTGACAAACTATATAGCTCACTCTGGCATGATGGGATGCCGAATACTAGTACATTTCCAGAGGAATAATATTCCTGGAAAATACATATTTAAAAGATTATAAGAAGAAATCAAAGGCGATAAAGTGTGGTGGGTGGAATTTGTCTGCTCTATGCAAAAATTCGACCAAACAAGGAACAAACAGTTATGCTAGAAAGGAACATACTATCCTGGTATTCCATATTTGTTTGTTTTACAGCATTTCTTAGCTTAAAGGAGCTGTGGGAACTGAAATCCTACATTATTGATTAAAACCTGACCCCTATTTGGCTCTACATTTTATCAGGATCTTATTGAATCAAGCCTATTAGAAAGGTGGTCTGTTGGGTTCCTATCCATCTCCATATTGTACAGTTTTTGAAATACTGACTCCTCATTCACCAGTTGAATCCTATGCAGGAAGTACAGCAGCACACTGCAGCTATGCCAATTTCTCACATTTGGACAAGTCAGCGAGTGTACTGTGAAAATATGCCCAAATTCCAGGCTTCCGGTTTGCGATCGCAATGCCAGTGGACGTGCAGAGAGAGCGCTCTCTCCACCGTCCAGTTTTTCTTCGTTGGGAGACCCTGAAAAGGGTCGAAAGTCGCCCTGGAGGGGCGACGACCGTGAGGAGGGCCCTCGACAGATCACGGAAGGGCGGCAGCCCCTCTGTTTGATCTGAGGCAGCTCCTTTGGACCGACGGAAAAAAGATCGGCCATCAACATGGCCGATCACTAAGCCGTACCAGCCGAAAGCCAAAATTACCACCACCAAGCACAACAAAAGCACCGTGGAGGAATTGGGTGAGACCTTCCCTTACCTTTCTTGTATCCCAACTATCTTCCTGTAAAAGCCTCTTGAAATTTCTTTCCCCCTTTTAACATGGTGGCATCTGCCTACCTTGGGAAAATAAAGCTTTGAAAAGAAAAGAAAAGAACAACTAAACTAAACAACTAAATAACTGGATTTGCACCCTTTGGATATTTGGGATCCTAAAAAGTTCCCATTTCTACGGAGACTTATTACCTTATCTACTTGTTAAGTTGGAAAACAATTTTTTTAAACTGGGTAAAAGCCTAACTTGAGTTTGGAAAAAGACTTTACATGCTATCGGGGACATCTTGTGGCAAAACGTGGTATAGCAAGTGAATTTTGTTTTTGACTGTGAGGCCTGCTTACTCCCTAGATTTGTCCTTCGTATTATCTAAAAAAGATAAGAATTTGAAACAGCTGGGTGGTGAAAACAACTTCTAGGAATAGTGGAGGTGGACATTCACTGACTTTTATCAAAAACAGCCTCCACTAAAGGACTATCTGTAAACACCATAGAAATGGAGGAATACTACCCACAACTTAACTATAAACTTATACTTGAAAAAATCCTTGAGCTAATGAATTCCAGATTGAAAAACAAAGGTGCCACCCTAAATTTATAAAATGAAGCCCAGATTTCAACTGATGAACTCACAATCCAAAAAGCAACAGAAGAGGAAGAAATTAATATCAAGGTGGATTTTAAAGAACACCAAGCACAATCTACTGAGAACTTTGATAGTGAAACCTTGATTTCAATTAAAAAATCTGCAATTCAAAAAGCAACACTAAGATGGAGGGTGCTGAAGATCAACAAGTACAGCATATTGACAACCTAGACAACCAAACAACAACTACAACATTGGACATGACTTCTTACTTAAGCCAGATAAAACCTGAAGAAGACGACGACCAGATTGAACTGACGACAAATATACCAAACCAAACATGGAGATTTGAACTGTTAGGCCAACAATCCAATGATTACAAAGGGGCCAGTTCCTTTGAAAAATTGAAAACTGGATGGTCTCCCTTGATTCAAATAACATGAGTAGGAATGAAGGGAGATCCCCTTGAGGATTTAAAGGCACTGGTATGGAAACCTGCTTGGCACAAAAAGAAAGCTAGAGTTAGATTTAAAAAATGGGATTTTTTGACTTATAATGGAAGAGCCTAAAATCTTACTTAATGGGCTAAGGAGATTTTAAAAGATATTGATTTAATATTTAGGACTTAGATTTACAAGGGAAATAAAAATTAGCCATTAGAATAATAGTTTTGAATTATAATACGGAAGTTGGATTGAGACAATAAACGATACTTTATTAGTAAGTGATGAGGTACTAGGATGAGAAATAGAATATATTTGTGAAATAAAGTAAGAATGTATTTAAGTAAACAATATGTGTATTTTAGATATGACAACTATTTTGTAATGAAATAAGGGAAATTTGGGTTATCCGAAATCTAAATACTATGGATATTAAGCTAAATTGGAATACTGTAATTGAAATTAGGTAAAATTTAAAAACAGGATATGGATATGGATAAGTTAAAATATATTGATAAATGTCTTAACTGATCGAGTTATAATCAGCAATGTATTAATTTAAATGTGATAATAATCAAGGGAAACAGAGAGGGAACTTTTGATGATGTAACCTGAGATATGTACGAAAGATCTTGTTATTGGATTATTGATTACCCAATCACCACGCTGCTTCCTTAATATTTGGATTTTTGTAAAATTGGAAAATTCATAAAACTTGTTTAAAAAAAGAAAAGAAAATATGCCCAAATTCCCAGGTTCTCCAGCATCAGCCTGCTTCTTCTTTTTTTTTAAGTATCAAAATCTGATAGGCTGAGCTGGCAGTACCAGCTCTTAATTGAATACTTGATGAACTGCTAAATTGAGCTGTTTCTCAAACATGTTCTTAGCAGCCAATTTTTTTCTTATGTTCTCCATCTTAGGTTCTCAGAGATGTGAAGTTGCTAATTAAAACACTTTTGCTAACAATGTTGCTAATTGCTCATTCATGCAAAAAAAAAGGCTATTCAAGATAACTATGGTGGAGAGGGGTTAATGAGTTAATCTAAGGTTGATTTACTTAACAAGATGTCAGCCTCATGACTCCAAAAGAACACAATTAGACCAAGCCTGAAATACCTGCAAATCTTGCTACTGAAATAGACCATAAGCTCCCAGGGGCATATTAAATGAGAGGCCTGTTTTGCTAGCAGCACAAAACATTGTCAAAAATTTGATCATGGATCTAATCAGGGTAGGCAAGCTTTGGCCTACAGACTTCATACAGCTCCAAAACCTTTGAAAAATAGATCAAATTTAGGCAGCACAAATTTCAGGTTAAATTTTACACTTGCTTCCTATGAGAGGAATGCCTGTAGATGTAGACTTTGTATCGATAAATATAATAAAATATGGGAATCATTTATGCCAAATATAGAAGGTAAAAAAGCATGCTATTCATCTATATTATAACATATCTTATTTTCTAATTTTCCACTGTATTTTTTTACTTATTTTTTTAAGCACTTATATATTTTTTGATGTACATATCGTGTTTCCCCAAAAATAAGACCCACCCCAAAAATAAACCCTAGCCTGATTTTTTGGGCCTAATATAAGCTCTAACCCAAAAATAAGCACGGGGGTGGGTGGGCGTGGCCAGCACAAGCAGTGGAGAGCACGTGGGGGCCGACGGTGTCCAGCAGCAGCAGCCCGCTGGCCTCTTGGCACAGTGCAGGTAAGTCCGAGTGCGGAGGCAGAGGGGGGGAGGCAGGTGATCTGGACGCGCTGCGCACTTTTCGCCCAGAGGGAGACTGGAAGCTTTGTGAATGGGGCGCTTAGAAACCGAGCAATTTGCTCCAACTCCAAGCGCCACATTTTCAAGCAGACAAAACTTCCAGTCTCCATCATTTCTCCATCCAGGTGCAAAGTGTTTCAGCGCCTATGGGGCGTTTGGAAACAGAGCACTCTGGGAAAAAATAAGACATCCCTGAAAATAAGACCTATTGCCTCTTTTGGAGGCAAAAAAAGGTATAAGACCGGGTCTTATTTTTGGGGAAACACGCTATCTCTATTTGTTCTTTTTCTTTTTTCTGTTATTTTAAAAGCAATAAAAAATTTATTAAAAATAGTTCATGCCATCTGATCATACTTAGGGCTGACAAACCACAAATCCTAATATAGACCTAAATGAATGCTTTCACGTATATTCTAGTTTGGCTGTCTCAAATCTGACCCAAAGCAACAAGTTACTGAATATACTTCCTTGCTTTGAGAAGTTTCTGTGAGGGGCTATTCCCAGTAAAATCAATGTGCACTTGAAAACAAAACCCTGTTCTTACGAGAGTGGTTGGTGCAAACATTTTGCCAACTTAGGAAACCTTCAGATATGTTGACTTCAATTCCCAGAATTTGCATGACCATTGGTAAATATTCATGACGTTGAAGACCATACCTGTGGAGGCTGCCCAAGCTGCTGAAGGTATATTTCATTTCATTTCAAATGTATGTATCCACTCACTTAAGAACAATTATAAAGAAAAGGAAACTTCCACATCTCCATCAGGTTTTAAAGACTGAAAAACAGTGTCTTCTTGTTGCATCTGGCATTTTAGTTTGCACACCTGCTGCATCTTAGCATTTCATAAGAGAGAACTATGTTCTGAATCAGAAAACCATGGATCCCAGACCCTGAGCCAGGGACATCTGCTGGAGGATCAGAAGGTCAAGACAGCTGCACAATCAAAATGCTGCCCCTTTTTATATTTGTAATATAAGCAACACCTGTAAAATGAGGGATGGGGCTTTGATTGGACAATTGTAGCCATCATCTGGACTTTTTTTTTTTAGACACTGGTGATGTCCCTGCCATGAAGCAGCTTATCCTGAGCACCACACAAATAGAAGAACTCAAGCCACTGCAGAGAATATGAGTGATGAGATGTGCTATTATACCTTATCCAATCAGAACTCTGAACAGCCAGCTGACACATTGCCAGGCGATGCCGGCTGGAAACCAAACCCTGTAAAGAAATAGATGTCAGAATTAATGAAGGGAGATTCTGGATTGCTAGACTTTTTAAAGGTTAAATTAAAGAATAACTGTTTTATTAGTCTTAGGCTTCAGAGTCCAATTCGAGTTCATTTATTGTGATATTTGTTGGGTAAACTTAATGCTCTTCAGTTCTCTAATTCAGAGATGAGCAGTGCCAAACAATCGTCAGACACTGTTGGACGGACTTCAGACTGGAACTGTCACAAATCACATTGCTAAATTTCAGCAGAAGACTATCAAGAATGGATGCACAATTTTTGCCAATTATTGGTAGGAAAAACTAGAAAAAATACAGGTTCAATGCAGCGTAAAAAATTGCCATACTCTTCAAATGAATTCCCCAAAGTTCCAATCTTGCCATGTCATCATTTTAGCAGATTTTGCTGCTCCGAATAATTTTTGAAGAACAGTCCCTAGATACTTAAAAGTTTCCCATTTCTACTCTAGCCTTACATATAAATATTTTTCCTTCCTATCTGCTTTTAGATTGCCAGTGTTACTTATAAGCTACCTAATCTAAAATCAATTAACTATAGGGTGGTCAAATGTCAGAGAAAAAGTTGGGCATCTGCATTTTTAATAAATATGTAGGAAGGGAATTTCAGGTGGCAAAACGTGTCTTTTAAGGGCAGAAAAAAATAAAGGACGTCACCATCTGATTAGCCTGTTCTTTACAACAATACCGAATTACAAAACAAAAATTGAAGTGAGACACCTTTTTTCTGAGCTATGTGAGATCTTTTTAAATGGAGATGGTAACAAAACAAAAAAAGTCTGTGAAGGATTACTCCATTCTGTTGTATTATGTACTATGGCCATGTTTGATGAAAACAGTAAAACATGATCTCTTGTTCTTTTCCCCAAACGCCACTATAGCTGGTTCACAGGGATCCAGTGGGAACTAAGTGATAATTTTAGAAAATGAACTATCCCATGATGACACTGGCATAGAGCATTGTGTTTCAGATGATAATTTAAAAATCAGAAGAAATGTATCGTGACAAATTAATAAAGAAAAAAATCATTTAACCCATTAATCCACAAACTTGCCACTTTTATGCTATAGATTGCTTACACTAGTTGCCTTCTCCAACTAGTGCATGTCCTACCTGAAAAAGGTAAACATTTTAATTAAGAGTTTCAGCAACAGATGTCACACTTGTTCATCTTAGGGTGCCTAGTATTCATTCCCCACAGTTTTGATTGTGAACAAGGAAGAAAAGAAAAAAGAATATACCCACCTGTTTTCCATATGAGTCATGTACGGGTGAGACTATTCCACCAATGACAATGAATCTTCCTGTCTTGTGTAGATAATCTCGGGCTCTTTCTAGTGAAAAAAAGACAGGAAAGAAGAGAGGCACAAATTACTGTAATACTTAAACTCTGATCACATGAAAAAGCCTGCAAAATGAATAGAAATGTGTTGCTGTTCAGGACAGTCAGTCCTTCCAAAATAGTTTTCAGTTACCATAAGAGAGCCATTGACCCCAATGTGCATGTAAATTTAGCAATTCAAGTTATTGGTTATTAACTACCTTCCTCAGCATAGAACATCCACATTGGTTCCTCAGAGTAGAACATCCATATGATAATTTAGTTAATGGAATTTCTTTCCTCTGAAAGTCTACACTAGCACACAGTATAAGGCAGTGATGGCGAACCTTTTAGAGACTGAGTGCCCAAACTGCAACCCAAAACACACTTATTTATCGCAAAGTGCCAGGGCCACATCAGCATTGTGTTGCCCTGGGGGGGAAGGGAGGGGCCCACTGGGTGGGCGTGACTGTGGTGGTCATGGCAGACTGGGGTGGGCGTGGCTGAGGTGGGCATGGCCACCTCGATGTTGCTCATGGGGGGCAAGCTTGTGGGTGCCGGGCAGGGTTGGGGGAGATCCAGGGGGTCTCTGGTGGGTGGGGTGGTGGGCAGGAGGCTCGTCCTGCAGGGTGAGGCAGGGTGCAGGGTGAGGATGCCATTGCGGCAGGGCAAGGCGAGGCAGGGGCCGGGGCAGCTGCTGCCTGACACCATCAGCCCCCGCACACAGAGGCCAGCGAGCGCATGGGGCCAACGGTGTCCGTCAGCAGCCATAGCCTGCCGGCCCCTCAACTGGCGCACTCTGGGGTTCCGCAGTCTGCTGCCAATACCGGGCCAGCCCTCCAGCAGCAGGCGAAGTAGGGGAGGAGGGAGGCACGCGATGCAGACTGCTGGACGCGCCTACTCCATCCCATCTGTTTTTGCTTGCAGTTGGAGAGTAGGTCGCTGCTGGTCATCTTGGCCTCCTCGCAGATCTTGCCCTTGGCCCGCACATGGAGTCTGTTCCCCTCACGCACCCGACGCACCTTGGTCCCACCTCGGGCCGCCGTGGTGGCCTAATGGACCTGCATGAGCTGCTGGCGGCAGCGCATGTGCCCACAGAGAGGGCTCTGAGTGCCGCCTCTGGCACGCATGCCATAGGTTCACCACCACTGGTATAAGGCCTTGGGCACAAACCTGACAGAGTCTCCAAAAGTTGTTGCCAAATTAGAATATTTAAGGTAATAGAGAAATTATTGAATACATGCGTTCCTGCAGCCTGCTCATGAGGAACAACTTTCTGGGGTGCAAGTGGGCAATCTTATGATTTTTTTTCTTTTTTCTTGAGAGTCTTTGGTGGCCAGAATTTGCTGTCTGGCCACCAATCTTCACGATAATGCTGTCTCCACTCCTTCGGGGACATCAAGTTCACCATGAAGTTTTTTTTTATCTGCTTGTGAATTGGATGCTGGGAGGAATTTCAGTCAAGATCATAAGCTTAATGCAGCCTATATGGAAATAATTTCTTAACCATTGTCAGATGTAGCTAATTTACAGTTAAAGAGTAACAGGATAAAAATTCCACTTGGTGAGTTATTATTCTTTCTGGATTACAAAGACTTTAAAACCTTTTGACAAAAAGCTTAAAACGGAATCAATCCAGGAAAGTTTAAAATGAATAAAGGAAATAGTTATTTTGAAAGATTACTTTTTATGAAAGTGCTTTTGAATAAATTTGAATTAAAAGAAACAAGCAAATTAGACTTTTATGGAAATATTTTTGTTTACTATTAAAGAGGGCAGACAATTGGTGTACCCCACTCACACTAGCGCTGTACTGAGTGTTGCGTGGGTGCTAGCCCCATCCTGAGCATTGCGTGGGCGTTAACCACGCCCTGAGCATCACGCAAGCGTTAGCCCCACCTTTAAAAAAAAAAAAAACAAGTTTTATTAATTTTCCAGTTTTACAGCCAAGTATTTAGGAAACAAACAAAAAAAATTGAGTGGTTTTTGTACATAAATCCCCAGTTAAAACCAGAATTTGTATTGACTGATGAGCATAGCAGATTTGTTGGGGTGGAAGTTAATTTGCATGGGATTAGCATTTTGATATAGGAATTTATGTCCAAAATGAAGACAAAGTATTCTTTTATAAAGGACTTATGTAGAGATTAGTAGGTTTTTCTAATGAAAATGTATGCTTCATGAAGGATTGGAATGAAGTGATCTCACCCCAACTGAATTAAACTTTTTGGGGGAAAATATCAAAATCACTCAAGACCAATTACCAAATGTTTTCTTTGATTTGATGGACAATTTAGGACTGGTTGATATACAAAGTCAGAAAATGGCAGTTCAAGAAACTATACTTACTTTTCTGAAAGGCATATCTATTCTTTTCAAGAATAGACATAAATTATATTTCAAAGAAAGTGGTTACTAAGCTTTCTAAAGAAAGAAATGTTACCAAATATTTTTCTGGATCATACTCCTGTGAGTTTGGTTTACAAATAGAAATCTAGTTCCTTTAGTGGGAGACTAAATGAAATGTTATTACAGAAAGAAGCAATAGTGGAGAATTGTAAAAAGTAATTAAAATACCTTTTTGAAAAAAAATTAGGTAAAGGCACTGATTTAAAAATAGCTTGGGATGCAATTAAAGTTTTTGTTAAAGGTTATTTTATGCATAAGAGTCTTTAAAAAAAGAGGGGGGAAAACTATTTTGAATGAAACGAAGAAAAAAAAAGAAAAATTAAAGAAATTTCCAGGGAAGATATATATTTCTCAACAAATTAAACATTTACAAAATGATTATCTGCCTTAATAGTAAAAGAAATAAAAATAAAAATGAATTATGGAAAGGAAAAAAAATGAATTTGCAAATAAGCCAGGGAAGTGGCTAGCATATAAATTATGGGGGGGGGGGGAGAAAAAGAAAGAACATGATATTGAAATTACAAGAGGGAGATACTATATTAATTGACAATGCAACCATACAGAAGTGATATCTCTCTGGAGAACATAAATGAATAATCTAAAGAAACAAAATTTACTGAAAATTACAGAGGAACAGAGATAAATTATGAATGGATCTATAAAAATAAGGGAAGTTTCGGAAGCTATAAAATATTTCCTATTAAACTAGGAAAAGTTCCTGGACCAGATGGATTATCAGGTTCTTATTATAAATGTCTTGAAGATGAACATTTCCAACATTTACAAAAAATAATAAACTCTATCCTACAGGGAAGAAGGCAAAGAATTGGAAAGAGGGCAAAACAATATTAATACTTAAAGAGGGACAAGATTTGACTTTAACAAGAAACTGTAGGCCAATATCATTACTGAATAATGGCTATAAGTTGTTCATAATAATTGTAGCTAATAGAATGAAAATATTTTTTCAATTATTTATTCATGAGCATCAATGTGGGTTTTTACCTAAAAGACAGTTAAAGGACAGTATTAGTAATGTGTTAGACATTTTGTAATATTTGGAGCATCATAATAAAAAAAAACAAGTTTCACTGATCTTTGTAGATGCAAATAAGGCCTTTGACAATCTGAACTTGGATTTTTTGTTCAATGTTTTGGAAAACACAAATTTTGAAGAGAACTTTATAAAATGGGTAAAGTAGATTTACATTTTATAGAAAGCACAAATAATTATTAATGGAGATCTAACAAAACCCTGTGAAATAGAAAAAAAAATCAATGGAGGGAGCCTACAGTCGTCTCTCATATATTTTGGTTCTTGAAATTCCAAATAATGATAGAAGACAAGATGAGAAAGATTGTGGGGAAAAGATTTTTTTTTAAAAAAAACAACTTATAAATTAAGGACTTTGGCAGAGGGCTTTCTGTTGGTTTTGGAAGATCCTTTAGAGCAGGGGTGTCAAACTATCGGCCCGCAGGCCGGATACACCATGCTGAAACTGCGCCCACCCCAGCTCTGGCAATGGGCAACGTGACGAGGTGAGTTTGACACCCCTGCTTTAGAGGGAATTGAAATAGGAATGGACAAATTAAAATAATTTGGTACATTAGAAGTTTCAAGATCAATAAACAGAAAGCAAAGATATTAACAAAATCTGAAAATAGAACATCAAACAGAATTAATGAATAATATAGGTTTTAAGACTGAGAAGAAGGGAAAATATCTTGGCATTATTATGACAAATATAAACTATATGTTATTTCAAAATAACTGTTAAAATATAGAATGAAGTTTAAAAAGACATGTTAAGATGTGATAAACAATGTCATTGCTGGGGAGAATTTCTGTGATAAAAATGAATGTGTTGCCTATAATGATATTCTGTTTCAGAGAAAACATGTTTTGAAAGCGGATGTACCATTAAATAGTGGCAGAAAGATATATCTAAATTTGTGTGTCAGTGGGGAAAAAATGAGAAGGTCATTATAAGACGTTACAAGATGGAAAGAGGAAGATTGGGCTTACCAGATTTAAATTTGTATTTTGCAGCTTGCTGTTTGGTTTGGATAAAAGAGTGGGTGTTGCTGAGAAATAGAAACCTTTGGAGTAAGAGGGACATGACCTGAGATTTGGATGGCATGGATATTTATGGTCCAACCAAATTACAAGTAATTTGGATTTTAAAACTTATTAGATGCGCCATATTGAGAATAGATACAGACCCAAAGGTGTTTTGGGATCTAAAAACACCTTTGTGGTTCTCATTGGAAGAATTCTATAGACAGGAAATAATAGCAAACATAAATGGCTAACTTATTGTAAGAGGCTAAACATTTTTGCAAGGGAAGCGTAAAATAAAATCAAGAGAAGAATTAGGAGAGGGAGAGGGATATAGATGTCAATGGTTCTCTTATTTACAATCATTAGAAACATAGACTAATATATAATTACTGTAGACAAAGGAATTTATGATTTTGAACACTGTAATACTAACTTTAAAATAAAATTGTATATAAGTGATAACATGTAATTGCTAAAATGTATAAAGTTTAATTGAAATTTGAAACAGAAGAAGAACAAGTGAAAGAATATAATAAGATGGGCTAAAAATGGTTATAATAAACAGATGGAACACTGCAAAACTATGCAGTTGAAAGGATTGGAATTTATTTACACTGTGTTATAATCTTAAAGAAAGCTTATATAAAATGATGTACCATTGGTGCATGTCATCAGAGAAATTGTCTAGAATGCTTTTAATAAAAATTTTATATAAAAATGATTAAATGTATGGACAATAATGAGTAATTGCATTTTGTTATATTTTCACTATTATAAAATTTAAATGTAAATTGAATTGAATCAGATTTATTTGGTGTGTTCCAAGAAGTTTGTTTAGTACCATCTTTTGTAGCGTGAAGCCCAGTCTATATGTGGACTTTAAGTACCTTATCCCTATTTCTTTAGTATCTTTTTTGAGGCGGAATGCCCAAAATTCTAAATATATCATTCAAAGAATATTCCAAAATTTGTAAAATACATTATGGGAGTAGCAATTTTATTATAGATTCCTTACTTAATGTTCCCCAATGTATAATCAAAATTTCCTACTTAGCGTCAGAAAAGACCTGACCATTATATACGTGAAGGTCAATATTTTGTGCCACAACATGAATCCCAATGAACCACCTTTGCCATTTTATGAGCCTCAATTTAGCTCAAGTTTCTTTCTTTTTAATCTTTTTATTACCCTGAATAATTTAATGTACATCTACATATGTGACCATTGTACCTTTGACCCTAATTTCAGAGAATAAATATCTTAAAATACAGAAGCCTTAATACAGATTCATGGAGAACCTATGCTATTTTGGAGTTGGAAGAAGAAGCAAAGAAATTGGGGATCACTATTACATATTATGCTTACAGTGGGAGCTGGAATGGAATCAATTCTTTTAGTACAACTAGTTAGAGCTGCTCTGCTTCCCATCTTTTCTACTATTGCAATTGATAAACCAGTTGAAGAAACAAGAAGCCACCCTAGATCTGGCTTATCAGCAAAGACAACGCTGTAGACTTTCCCATTTTTTCTTTCTACCAGGGTGTTATTCAACTATGTGTAACTGTCCAGTGCAAAAGATTCCAGGGTCTGTCAAGACAGTGGTTCTTTCAACAAATATAATATTTTAAATGTGTGCTATGCATAAATTAAATGGCTACTGAATGATTTCTTGTTCAGTAGAGTTGGTACAGCTGGCATTACCATGCTGTGACCATGTTGCATTGACTTTTCTATTAGCTCAGTTACAACACTGCCTAAGCATACTATTATATTGTTAAAAGGGAAGGAAAACTACTCATCGGTCCACAAAAACTACTCTAATTCTACTAACACAGTATGCGTAGCCTGCTAATGAATGTAAGCTTACCATTATGGCTACAATACTACTTCCTGGATTTTAGAACATATGATGAGCAGAAAGCAGCAATAGAAAACAGTAATTTTCAAGCCACGATATTGAAAGGACAGGAGTAATTAAAGCTTGTCCAAATAAGAGTGAAGTCAGATGAAGGCTAGCCAACCAGCATAGTCTCAACAATAGGAGTTTTATGTGTGTTGCAAGCCACATCACCTATTAAAGGATCCCTATGAATGAAACATATAATTCTTTAATTAACTGGATGGAAATTTAATTGTTTTCATTAAAATACAGTAAACTCTTGATATAACAAAGCTCAGTTTAGGTATAAGACAAAATTTCTTCTGTATTTTATGAATGCATAAATTTCCATTCAATAATTAGTAAACATGGGGTTCTAATAGACACCTCTTTCCCCAATTTGTTTATTAAATTGAGGGTTTAATGGTGATTATTTTAAAAACAATCAATTACCAAACAAAGCAAACAATGATATAACCTTTCCAGAGGCCTATCTAGGATCTTGTGAAATGAGGAAATAGGCTAAGTCTATCTTTTCCCCATATATTTCCCAAGTTATGCCATTTTTCTAAGCTATTCTAGTCTAAAAACCTGACTGGTAACTTTTCTTATTTCAAATAGATATTCAAAGGTCTGTGTCTCATATATAAATTATGAAATGGAAGTCCCAAATATATCACAAAATGATCTCAGTGTATGGTTAGTTATCAGTTTCCTATGGGCTTCTCATTTGTATTTCTTTACTTCAAAGTCTCTTTAACCTTGACAACGTGGTTCCTGCTGCTTTAAATGAACAGCTGCATTTAGAAGGCTCAGGCCACATTTTTCAAAGTGTGATACAGTTCTTAGACTCTGTTCTCATTTATCTCTAACACAGTCCTTTCAATATTATTTTTTAATTAACTCCTTAATGTCTGAAAGCCACATGGAATAAAGCGAAACTACTTATAATGCTCATTTTCCCAGGAGTTGCCCACTTTTACCAAATATGTAGGACTACAAGGGGTTGATAGAGAAATGACCAAAACTTCCAAGGGAACTACACTGTAGATTAGGGGTGTCAAACTCAATTTCATTGAGGGCAGCATCAGCATTGTGGTTGCCCTCAGGGGGCTGGGTGGGTGTGGCCAGGGTGGGTGCGGCCTACTGGGTGGGCGTGGATGGAGTGGGTGTGGCCTACTGGGTGGGCGTGGCCAGCTCTACATCGTTCGCATCAAGGGGGCCTGTGGGGGCCTGGGCAGGAGTGGGACAGATCTGAGGGTCTCTGGCAGAAGGGGGTGGGACAAGGGCAAGTGCCAAGGCATGGTCCACTGGAGGAGCCTCACTGTTCCTCTCAGACCATGCGGGGGGAGGGACTGGATGGTGGCGCGGGCTGCCCAGAGTCCTGGGCAGCAAAGGTCAAACGCCCAGCCCGGCCCTCAAGCACCTGAGGCACCAAGCCCAGCCCCACTTCGCCAAGGGGGTGCCCAGCTGCCCTTACCTCCTCCTCAAGGCTGCTGCTGCTGCTGTGCTTGCTCTCCTTAGCCAGGTTGCTCATGATGGGTACGAGGGCAAAGTCAGAGGGAGGCCCATTCCCTCTCCATGGAAGGAGACCCGGCTTTGTATCCAAAACTTCCTTAGCAATAGGATGGGAGACCCCCAGGATAGGCCAGGAGGAGGGGGCAGGGAGATGGTGAAGGGGCAGCAGGGCAAGACTAAGGCAGGACTTCCCTCAGACCCTCCCTCTCCTTCTTTCCTTCTTTCCTTCCTTCCTTCCTTCCTTCCTAAGTACAGAGTGGTGGGAAAATATTTGAGATGAGGGAGGGAGAAAAACAGGCAAGAAATGCAGCTGGGGAGAAATGCATCATCGCCTGGAAGTGACCAGCACATGGCCCTCACCTACTTCACATATCTGGCTTGGTGGGCTCTGGAGGAGGGGATGCCATGAGCAGCATGAGAGTCAACGTTACCTGCGCAATATCGCCCAGCCCCCAGCCTGCCCGGTTTCGACAGGCAGCAGGGCGCTTTCCTCACAGCAACAAGAGGTTGAGCCGGGAGGTGCGAAGCTCGCCAGCTTTGCACCTTGCTCCCTGCTGAAACTGGGCAGGCTGGGGGCTAGGCAGCATTGCACTTCTCATCAGATTTGCACCACCCAGCTCAGCTTTTGGCGCTGTGAGAAGAGCGCCCCGCTGCCTGCCGAAACCGGGCAGTCTGCGGGCTGGGCAGCATCGCGCTTCTTTTTGGATTTGCGCCGCCTGGCTCAGCCTCTCAGCGCTGTGAGGAGAGCGCCCCGCTGCCTGCTGAAACCCCTCCCCCGGAGCCCATCAAGCCGGATATGTGAAGTAGGTGAGGGCCATTTACTGGCCATTTCCAAGCGATGGTGCATTTCTTCATTCCTCACAAAGGGTGACACTTCCCCAGCATGCACCCAGGGGGCGGGGCTGACGCGGCAGGGGCTGGTTCCTTGCTGTTTCCAGACGGCCTTGTGGAGCTAAGACTGAATACGTTTCAGCATAGATGGCCACCACAAAATTTTACATTGGCTCCTGGCTGGCCTGGGCCAGGGCCAAGGCAGCGGGGGCCGTTCCCTCACTGTTTCCAGGATGGCTTCGCGGGTCACATGAAACCACTTCGCGGGCTGTATCCGGCCCCTGGGCCTTGTGTTTGGCATGTCTGCTGTAGATGCTACCCATTCAAAGAAAAAACTCATTGTGACTTATTTTATGTAAAAATGGCAAAACATCTATGAGAATCACATTCTACTTTAATTCTAGCCAAAGATCCATAGATGTTGAACATGGCATTGAATACTTACATCTGAGCTATTTAAACTGATCAGACTCACCAATCATGTTGGATTCAAAAGCTTTGAATGGGTAAACAAATAGAACAGTGCCAAGAACCATATTCCACTACCTACTCTGGCCAAAGATCCATATAATCTGAAAACAGATTGGAACAGAAATTGCAACTGACCAAGGAAGACTTAACTAGGGCTTGATGCAAAGAACAACACATTACAACTTATTCTCTATAAAAGTAACATGGCTCTGACTATTGAACAATCAAAGTTGAACAAAGAAAATTTGATGTTTTTGAACCAGGGTGAGAGAAATTATTTGAGAATACCATGGACCACAAAAAGAACAAATCACTTAATATTAGATAAAACGAGATAGCTCACTAGGCACACTAATAAGAAAACTAAAGCTTAGATGAGAGCCAGTTTGGTGTGGTGGTTAAGGCATCAGGCTAGAAACTGGAAGAGTAGGATTTCTAGTCCCATTTTAGGCACAAAACCAGCTGGGTGTCTTTGAACTAGTCACGCTCTCTCAGTCCTAGGAAGGAGGCAATGGCAAACCAGTTCTAAAGACTGTCCAGGCAGTCTCTGAGAATTGCACGTGATTGAATAGAAGGGGAAAAAACTTAGATATTTTGGATATATACACAGTAATATGTAAGTCAGGTCTATTGAATGTATCTTTCAGGGCAATTGAAAGGGGCGTTGTCTTACCTGAACGCCTTTTCTCAGCATGATGATGGAGAATCCACAGATGGGTTATAGACCGTACTCCCTGCCCAGAGACTAAGTCAATTAGAATAGCCATGCCTCCTGCTATCCTGACCCAGATATGACGAAGGCGAAGCTACGGACAAACGTCCCGCATGTTGGTTCTCCTACCCATGACACAGGGCCTGACTAACCACAAGGGGTGAGAGTGGATTCTCCATCATCATGCTGAGAAAAGGCGTTCAGGTAAGACAACGCCCCTTCTCCAGCATGAAAATGGAGAATCCACAGATGGGACATACCCAAGCTGTCCTGTCCCTAAGGGAGGGAACTAGTCTGGGCCTGTGTCCCGCTAGCTGAAATTACCTGCTGAAGCACCCTCCTCCCAAAGGAAGCCTCCGCGGAGGCAAACTTATCTATCCTGTAGTGCCTCACAAAAGGAGAAGGCGACGACCAGGTCGCCACCCTGCAGATATCCTCAATGGACGCCTGCGTCGCCCATGTTGCAGAAGTTGCTGCACTTTGCGTGGAATGAGCGGTGAGGCGGCCTGGCACCGACAGGGAATGAGATTGGTATGCCTTTGCAATACAGGCCTTAATCCACCTGCCTATGGTGGATGAAGAAACTCTTTGTCCCAAGGCAGAAGGCTAGAAAGAGACAAAGAGAGCCTCTGATTTACGGAAGGCCGAGGTCCTCGAAATATAACAACGCAACGCCCTTCGAACGTCCAGCTTATGCCACTGATGCTCCGATGAGTGCGTTGGATTGGGACAAAAATCCGGGAGGACAAGCTCCTGTGACCTATGAAACAAGGAATTCACCTTGGGAACAAAGGACGGATCAAGGCGAAGGACCACTCTGTCAGCATGAAAAATGCACAGGTCGTCTCTGACAGAAAGAGCAGCCAACTCCGAGATGCATCTGGCCGAAGTAATAGCAATAAGAAAAGCCAATTTCATGGATAAAAACTAAGGAACAGTGCTTGATGGGCTCAAAAGGTGGTAAGGTAAGGGCCTGTAAGACCCGAGGCAAGTCCCAAGAGGGATAACGGTGTACCACAGGTGGTCTGACATTAGTTGCCCCTTTAATGAAGGAGCGTACCATAGGGTGGTGTGCCAATGGCACTGCATTATCGCAAGTCAAGACCGTAGAGAGAGCAGCCACCTGTCTACGGATAGTGCTTGGAGACAAGCCCTTGCGAAGCCCCTCTAATAAATAGTCCAGTATATTTGGAATTGTGATAGCAGACAAGGCAAGGTTATTGGCCGTACACCATCGACAAAAATTCCTCCAGGAGTAATCGTAGATTCGATTGCTGGAAGGACGTCTGGAGGCCTGTATCATGGAAATGACCCCTGCCGAATAGGACTCTCGTGTTAGGAGATGCCTCTCAAGTGCCAAACGGCTAACTGGAGCCATTGAGGATCCGGGTGGCGAAGGGTGCCCTGAATGAGCACCACGCGCTCCAGAGGAATCCTCCAACATGGGGAGATGGAAAGGCTCACGAGGTCGGCAAACCACGGATGTCCCGGCCAGTGTGGAGCAACCAACAGAACCTCTGCCTGTTCTTGTAAAATCTTCCTGATTACGGCTGGAAGAAGGGGAAGCGGAGGGAAGGCGTAGAGCAGACCCTTGGGCCACTGACTCCGTAGAGCATCCGTCCGTTCCGCCCCTCGAGAGGGGAACCGGGAGTAAAACCTCGGAAGTTGGGCATTTGCAGGAGATGCGAACGGGTCCAGAATCGGAGGTGCGAACCTCTCTGAGATCTCCCTGAATAGGCTGGGAAGCAGGCTCCACTTGGAGGGATCCAAAGTGGCTCGGCTTAAGGAGTCCGCCTGTTGATTGGCTTCCCCCGAAATATGTTCTGCCCTCAAGGAGGCCAGATGGCCTTCCGCCCAAGATATCAGCAACTGGGCTTCGGTCATCAGGGACTTGGACCGAGTGCCCCCTTGCTGATTTATGTGGGCCTTTGCCATCACATTGTCGGTCAGCACCAGAATGTGCTGACCCAACACTGTCTCCTTGAAGTGGAGGAGGGCAAGGTAAATGGCACGGAGCTCCAGCCAGTTGATATTGTGTTTGAGGTCCGATAGGGACCAGCAACCCTGAGCTAGTTGGGGTCCCAAGTGCGCCTCCCAGCCAAAAAGGCTGGCATCGGTTGTCAGGGTCATCCTGACCAGTTCCTTGAACAGGGAACCTTTGGACAAGGCTGGGGACGCCCACCACCAAAGGGAGATCAATACTGGGCAAGGGATCCGCACCCTCTGATGAGAGGAACCTGTGTCCAGCCGCTGGAATGGCAGCAGGAACCACTGTAGAGCTCTGGAATGAAATCCGGCCCATGGCACTATTCCCAGACAGGAAATCATCTTTCCCAGAAGCTGTGAGAGAACCACCAGTGTGGTCACTGGCCTTCCTTGCAATTGCCTGATTAGGGCCCGAATGCTCTCCTGACGGTCCTGTGAAAGATACACCATGCAAAGGCGGGTATCTATGATCGCGCCTAGATGGAGCAGACGGGTGGATGGAGCCGTCTGGCTTTTCTGAAAATTTATAGAAAACCCCAAGTTCTGGAGGGTTCTGATCGACAAGGCCAAATCGGACCGGGCCTTCCTCAAGGAGGTGGACTGAATAAGGATGTCGTCCAGATAACACTGGACTCTTACTGGGACCAACCTCAGGTGTGCAGCCAGAGCAGTCAAAATCTTTGTGAATGCCCGTGGGGTGGATGAGAGACCGAATGGAAGAGCTCGGTATTGGTAATGGTGATGGTTGTAACAAAACTTGAGGTACCTGCGATGACTGGGAAGGATTGGAATATGCAGGTATGCCTCCGTGAGGTCTATGGAGGCCAGGAAATCGTGCCATCTGATGCTGGCCAGAATGGATCGAAGAGTCTGCATCTTGAATTTTTTGTAAACCAGATGCCTGTTGAGACCCTTCAGATCGAGGATCGCCCTCCATCCTCCTGACGTCTTTGGGACTACAAAGAGAATGGAGTAAAAACCTCGACAGATCTGACCAGCTGGCACGGGCTCTATGGCTCTGATCTCTAAGAGATGCCGGATAGCCTCGGACATGAGTCGGGTCTTGCTCGGGTCCCTGGAAACCGGGCAAGAGACGAAACGCTCCGGAGGGAGGGATAGAAATTTGAGGGGGAGACCGTCCCTGATGGTGTTGAGGACCCACACATCTGAAGTGACTGCTTCCCATTCGGGAAGAAAAAAGGTGAGCCTGCCCCCAATCGGAAAGGATCTTCTAGAGTCACTTGTGCCTTCTAAAAGGACGGCCTCCCGTGCCCCGAAAGGGCCGTTTGGAATGGGGCTGTTGACAGGATCTGGGGGCAGGTCGATCCGTCTGGCGATCAGACCTGGGGAAAAATGGCCGGAAGGGCTGAGACCAATCTGACCCCGCACTTGGGCGATAGGATGGCCTGCAGGGGTAAGGGTTTGGACGTCTGTCCACCCTCCTATGTAGGTGAGGCAAGATTGTCCTCCACCAGGAAGGGGCCTAGGGCGTCTCCAAACAGCCGGCCACTCTCATAGGGGGCAGAAGCCAGGCGCCATTTTGACCTTAGGTCTGCCTTCCAGTGTTTGAGCCAAAACAACTTGCAGGTAGTTACGTTGGAGGCCACGGCTCTGGCTGAAAAACGAGCCGCGTGTAGCGAAGTGTCAGCTAGATATTCTGAAGTAGCTAATAACTTGCCTAGCGTTTGGTGAGGCCGAATCTGATCTGGAGGGATCAAGGCCTGGAGCTCCCGGAGCCAAATGATAGAGGCCCTAGCGAAAAAGGAGGCTGAGGTGGAGGCTCTGATCGACCAAGCCGAAGCCTGATGAGACCTGCGTAGAGAAAATTCAGATTTTTTATCCTCCACTTTCAGGACCCCTACCATGTCAGCCGGGGCCGTAGATGAAGAGAGGATAGGGGCCATGGCCTCATCTACTGTTGGGACCTCCAGGAGATCCGCTAGGGAAGGAGCTACACAAAATAACTTTTTATCTAAATTCCCAGGGGAAGGTAAAGTAGCTGGGGCTCCCCATTGTTTCCTGATGGTATCCAGGAAAAAGGGGACAGGGGATGTGTCTCTCATCCACCTGAGGCTCAGAGAAGAGAGGCTTAGGATCCCTGCTAGTAGAGGGCTCTGTTTGAGGTTCCTGACCTGGGTCAATATTGGCCGAGGCAGTGGCCTTCATCAGTAAGGACTTGAACAAGCCCGGATCAAAAAGACCAACAAAGGGAGGTGGATCCGGAGCGGTTTCCTCATCCTCAGACAACTGTATGTCCGGAGCCCCATACTCCTCAGACCCAGAGTCCCTGGGCGAAGGGGCTGAGTAAACTGACTCCGGATATTGAGGGGAGACCCGGTGCCAACTAGGCTCATCCCTGGGAGCTAATGACTCCGGCCTGGGCGTGTGCTGAAAGGACGATGCCATGCCCTGAGCAAAGGCCTGGGCAATCAAGGCTTGAAGCTGATCTGGACGCATCCCTAGTTCTGGAGGGCGAAGCCCGGCTGCAGTGGGGGTAAATGTGGCCTCAGGGACTGACATGGATGGAGTTGCAGGGGAGATCCATTGCGATCCCTGCAGTTGACCAATTGGAGAAGCTATGTGCTGCCCTGGGTCGCCCACAGGAGACCAAGCTCTAGGTGTTAGGGAGCTGGGTGGGACCAGTTGGGGATTGAATAGTGATGCCTCCTGAGAGGAAGGGATAGGAGGCCCAGTAGTCAGAGATTGTTGAGCCTTGGAGAATTGCTTTTCCAGGGCTAAATGTCTCCTATCTGCTGCTTTCTCAGTTGCTTTGGAACCCTTCCTACCAGAACTGGACTTGTCCTTAGCCTTCAGGCTCCCTGCTGCTCTTGATGGAGCAGATTTGTCCGTCTCTGGAATAGATTGGGCACCAAGAGAGGTTTCTGGGACCTCCTTATCTGCCATTGTAATGAGAAAAAAAAAGTTCCTGAACTGCGGATTAAACGTGCAGCAGGCCTCAGGTGGCTGGTGCCAGCGCCCGCTTGTCCCAAGAGACAGGTGATCTGTCTAGGGAACCAGGTGTGCTATGTAAGTGCCTGCAGGTGGCACGTGAATTGGTGGGTGTCAGCCCATGCGCGCTCCTGTCTGCTTTTTTCTCAGCAACTTCGGCAATCTCAGAGAGGGGCGCCGGAACCCAGGACAGGTAAAAGTCAATCAAAGTAATACACAGGCCTGAATCAGACCGTGGAGGAATCAATGGCTACGGGCTTCAATTGGCTGAGCCAGAACCTCTGTGCGCTAAGCACACCTGGTAGTGAAGCACAACAAATATCAAAGGCTAAAGTAAGCCTGCACAGGGGAGAAAAATGGCTGCCACTGTAAAGTGTGTCAGAAACTGACCACAAAATGGCGGATGGAGAGCCTGTGAGAGATTTGATCCAAATAACAAGGCCAACAAATAAAGGGCCACTCTCAAGTGCTCTAATTAACACATGCTAATCAGAAAAAGAGGCCAAAAGCCTCAAACTCCCCAAAAATCAGAAAGCCAGGTTTGAATCTGGCTCAAAATGAAACTGCGCCGGGATCCTCGTGGCACTCAAAATGGTGGCCGTAAATTGCGCGCTTAAAACAAGGCCAGGAAGGATCTCTAATTGATCCCAAAACAGAAGCAAAATTACAAGGAATGAAGGGGGGGGGACAATCCTAGCACCCCCACCTTCTACAACCAGAAAGAAAAAGAACGCTCGATAGCAGCGTTCATGAGGCCGACGCCCAGCTGACTAGCGGCTGAAAAAAACGAACCGCATGCTGCAGCTGATCATCGGCAAGAGAAAGGGGAAAAAGGCAGCAGGGAACGAAATTCGTGTCCCTGCAGCTTAAAGGCAAAATTTTAAGGGAAAAATCCACAGATGGGAAAGAAATCTACAACCTGCCTAGGAGAACCAATGCCATGCGACTTCACTGGGCTGAAGACTAAGTCGTATCTGGGTCAGGATAGCAGGAGGTGTGGCTATTCTAATTGACTTAGTCTCTGGGCAGGGAGTACGGTCTATAACCCATCTGTGGATTCTCCAACTTCATGCTGGAGAAAAGAGGCCAACAGAAGGCAGCAACTACCATGGATAATCCAAGCATGAGCTGAAGCAAATTCTGGCAGATTTTTCTTTTTCTACTTGTCCTGAATTTCTTTAAAGGGCATATTACCTCTGTCTAATGAAAAGTTGCTCCTACAGCTGTGCTGCCATTATGTGGTGAAATCCTCCGGAACTTTTGCCAAGAATGTGTTTATGCTAAGAATAATTTTTACTATATTTTTTCACACTCCTCTAATAAGGAACAACCTGATTCTGCATATAAAAATGTGCAGTTTTGATTTACCGTTACATCTAGTAAATCTTCTGTTACTTTGATTTGTGGTCTCCTCTTGAAGTTCAGACTCATGTTCTTCAGGCATCTTTCTCAGCTTTATAAAATATATAAGCTAATCTGAAGAATGTTAATCTGCTGGAAACTGTGTCAAGGTCTTATATTCAGATATAATGTTCCAATAAAAGATAATTTTTAAGTCCATATAACTCTGTTCATATATGTCTTTTTGACAGACTATCCAATGAAAATTTAAAAAAAACAGGGCAATTTCATTCACATTTACTTTTCATTAGAAAGCCTCAAGAAATGAGATTTATTTTGTCTAATGCATTTCTGGAAATGCTTGACTTTCCTTTATGCATTCCTTTTTCTCCCTGCCCCCTCCTAACCAAGATCCATATGTTGCAGCTTGTCTCAATAAATTTTCTCAATTTCCGATCAAAAGAATCAGATAATCTCGCTCTCCAATTTCCCCAGGAATGTTAGAAAATCTTCTTCACTCTCATTGTTCAACTGCTGAAGAATATTATTGTCGCAAACTTTCTGATCAACATTCCATCCACTCCATGATCACAACCTGAATTTTGCATAATTTGTATGATTCAAGGCTAAGACATACCTTCAGGCTCTATAGTATAGATAAAAGCAGCTTCTCTCTGTGTGACCCTTTCAAACAGGGATGGGGAATAATTTAAAACCTCTCTAGTAAGCCTCTTTTTCCAATAATTATGATAGGCTGTTATCATTCAGACTGAATCTTCTGAGCACCCCTAGGTCTATCCAGCTGGGAATTTCTAAGACTTCTCCCTTCCCTCAGTTCTAAGAAAAGAGAAATCTGTTTAGATCTTCCTGCTGAAACCCCAGAAATACAGAATTTAATAACCCTTCTACTAATACTGATAAACAAGAAATAGCTTTATAATTGCAGTGGTGTGCTCATGGGGAAGATTTTAGTGATAAATTCCTTTACGAAACCGAAGAAGCTAAATTTCTAAATGGAAAAGGGGCTTATTAGGAAGACAACAGGTACACATAGAAAATTCCAAATAAAATCATTTTAGTCAGCCTAGCTAAATCGTTTGCTTGCCATAGTTTTGTATAAGCTCTTGGGTTTGAAACACATGCTGTATCTAATGGTTGGAGAAAGATTGTCTGGGCCTCGTGCTTGTACATTTTCAAGTATTTATTCTCAGTTTTATATAATGAAGGCAGAGGTGGGATTCAAATATGTGAACAACCGGTTCTCTGTGTGGATGCTGCTTCCGGAAGTCCATTCTGGGTCTGGGCAACAAAGAATTAACTACTGGTTCTGCCGAAGTGTTGCGAACTGACTGAATCCCACCACTGAATGAAGGGCATAAATGAAAAATAACTTCTTTGGGAAGAATGAACGTTGCTTTGCAGTTCAAGAATGGTATTTCATCTGCAATATATTCAGGGAACAAAGCAGAAATTATCTAACAGGTAGGTTCACCCTAACTACCCTTAGTGGAATTACAAAGGTATAGTCTAGTTTTTACCTGTTGTATTATTATGTAAATGTGATTGCATGGAAAAGGAACTTTTTAGAAACAAGTTGAATTCCACCAAGCCAAGAGAACTGGATAAGGTCTGTTTCTCAGATGCTTTAGGAGATACTATGGTACCATATCCCAAACTGAGGTTGATGATGGTTATTATCATTTTTCTTATAAAAATATATCTTGTACCTTCATACCATGCCACATTACAACATACCACAACACACCATATCATGTCATACCAAACACAAACACAGCATACTTACTGGATATCGGTACAGCCAAAATATAATACAGCAGGCTCCTCAAAGAAAGCTCACCCAAGAATGATGGAAACACACAGAAGTCTCCAAGGTGTTATATTTTATTGTAAGATAAACATTAATGAAATAAATGTACCTTCAACTTCCAGCATTTTAACATCAATAAATTACGACTATTGAGCCCTATGAAATAATATTGCTCATTGCATCACTAATGAATTTTGCTATAAGCCATCAGTATTGCTGATTTGCCTTTTCCAAAGATCGTATGTTGGCCATTTTCAAAGAATTCTAGTTCTATCCAAGGTGAAATAGTATAACTTGTTTTTTTTTCTTCTTTCACCTTTGAATTAGTGTAGCTTTCTGGTGACTGCCTGGGCAACTTCTTGCAGTTTTCTTGGCAAGATTTTGGAAGTGGTTTGTCCTTCCTAGGGCTGAGAGAAAGTAACCAGCTGGCTTTGTGCCTAAGGTAGGACTAGAAGTCATATTTTCCCAATTTCTAGCCTAATGCCTTAACCATTGCACCAAACTGGCTCTCATCTTAGCATTTAAGCCACTTCAATCCTATGGTGATGGCAGTTTTATTCTAAACCTGGTTGGTTGGATGGAGGCATTTTGGAAAGAATTCCCAATGTACTATATTCACTCCAAACTATAGGCTATCTTTGTCCTCCCATTGGCCAGGTCTTTGGGGATGATAATTCCAACCTCATTTGCACTCTGATACAAGTGACCCTGAGAGCACAGATAAACCCCTAAGTAGTCTCAAGAGCTCTCAGGGAAAATGCTAATGACCAAATGACTGCAAAGAAATATAATCCTTCAACCCCCCCACCCCATTGTCAGAAATAATCCTTCCATCACCCCCATCTTCCTGCCAGAACCAATGAAGCTTCTTGGGTGAGAAGTGAAATGTCTTCTTCTTCTATCTCAAGGGAAAAAATAGTCCAGTTGCCTTTTTAAAAAGCATCTTTAAGACACTTTTAACATGTTTCTTGTATAATTCTTGCCTCCTAAATGAATTTTTGATTTTGAAACACAGCATTTTTTTCAAAAGTATTGTTTTCTGAGTTTTCTACTTCTCCCCTAGCTTTATTATTTTTTCCCATTCTACTTTTTTCTAGTTATCTGAAATTTAAGCATTTTACCCTCAGGTCCCAAATAGTCCATAGTGGACCCATCTAATCAGTATTCTGTTCCACAAAATGCAACTAGGAAGCCCATATATAACAAATTAAGGCAATCCTCCATACCTATTGTTGTTCCTTTGAGTAGAGCCACATTGTTTCCATGGCTGGAGGCAATAGTTAGTCATGAAGTCTAATCTATTAGCCTTTGAGACATCTGTCTGAATTTATTTAATCCTTTGGAAGCCATCTACACCAGCAACCAAACATGTTATGGCAAATATTCCAAAGATCGAGTAAGCTTGTCCTGGTCAGTTTCTTTGAATAGCCTCCCTCACAATTAATGGGCCTATCCTCTTGATGTAATAGTAATACAATAGTAATTGAATATGAATGCTTAATAAGAATACTAATAATGATATTCCAAATGTAAGATTTTCTGAGTACTTTCTGAGTGTTTAGAGTTATAGCAACCATGCCAAATTAAGCAAATTTACATCACTATGAGAGGCTATGACAGAGAGTTGGGAAGACAATTGAACAAAAGGCTGCTTTTTATATAAGAAAAGGGGTTGAAGCTAAAATTTTCTAAAGCTTCTGCACTCAGAGAGCTCAAACTGTCAGTTTGTCTTAATTTCATCCTGGCTGATCTTGAGGAACTTTGCACATTTGTCTCTAACAACTGTACTTTAAGAAGGTTAAGTAAGGTTCTACATTTAGGCAAGAAAAACCAAATGTACAGGTATAGTATAGGGGGTACCTTGCTCAATAGTAGTAACTGTCAGAGGGATCTCGGAGTCCTAGTGGACAATCACTTAAATATGAGCCAGCAGTGTGCTGCAGCTGCCAAAAAAGCCAACACAGTGCTGGGCTGCATTAACAGAGGGATAGAATCAAGATCACGTGAAGTATTAATTTACAATGCCTTGGTAAGGCCACACTTGGAATACTGCATCCAGTTTTGGTCACCACGATGTAAAAAAGATGTTGAGACTCTAGAAAGAGAAGGGCAACAAAGATGATTAGGGGACTGGAGGCTAAAGCATATCAGGAACGTTTGCTGGAATTGGGTATGTCTAGTTTAATGAAAAGAAGGACTAGGGGTGACATGATAGCAGTATTCCAATATCTCAGGGGTTGCCACAAAGAAGAGGGAGTCAAGCTATTTTCCAAGGCGCTGAGGGCAGGACAAGAAGTAATGGATGGAAACTAGTCAAGTAGAGAAGCAACCTGGAACTGAGGAGAAACTTCCTGACAGTTAGAACAATTAATCAGTGGAACAACCTGCCTCCAGAAGCGGTGAATGCTCCAACACTGGAAGTTTTTAAGAAGAGACTGGACAGCCATTTGTCTGAAATGGTATAGGGTTTCCTGCCTGAGCAGGGGGTTGGACTTGATGACCTCCAAGGTCCCTTCCAACTTTATTATTATTATTATTATTATAAGGACTGTCAACTATAGCTTTTAATGTAGCTTTCTAACTTCTTATGTCATAACCTTAGCATCTGGCTGGATGTAGGTCTGCATGCACACAGATAATATATGTATATATATCCACAAAAAAATAAGACTTCAGTTCAGATAGCAGGGATGCCTATGATTGTCTCATGAGTTCTTCATATCTTATACAGTATAGCAGTCTCTCAATCTTTTTTTCAGCTTGGAAGCTGGTGGGGGCACTACAAAGGATGTGAGTGGTTATATTGTAATGTCATCAGAGTGGATGGGATTGACTTTTTTTAACCCTTAACTTTTCCTTTGGTGAGGTTAAAGGGAAAAATGGCTCAAGACAACCATTTTCTTTTTGAAATCACTGCCAAGGGAAAAAGCAAAAAAAAAAAATCTGCATATTTCGAGGCATTTAAGAGTTGCTATGGCTTAAGCCTAAGCCATTTATTTATTTATAAATTACAGCATAACAAAATTTGCTGGTCATTCCCATCCAGTGCTTTCCTTTAAAAAAGAAAATATGTGTATGGAGGGGAGGATAAGGCAGAATTAATTGAAGGCATAGAAGGGTTTTGGGGTTTTTTTTTAATCATTTTTCTCCTGAAAATACCATATGTAGATATTTTGGATTATATACTGTAAACCAATTAAAGACACATCAGAAAACTGAAGAAAATAATCACTCTTCTCATCTTCTAATATTTCATTAATTCAGTTCCTGCTGTTAAGCTAGTTTAACCACAATAAGTTTGATAATCACACTTTTAATAAGTCAAACTCGTAGTTCCATTATAAATGTCTCCTTCAATACCTAAGAAACCAACTGGGATCTCTCTTCAGAAGCCAACTTAGAATTGCAATTCTTCACTGAACTCTTAAAAGCTTCTGTTTTCCATTCTATGAATTATTCTTTCTTACTCTGTTCAGCCCAACCACATTTCATTTCTTTGGTGCTAATCAGAATCAGAATAGAGCTGGAAGGGACCTTGGAGGTCTTCTAGTCCAGCCCCCTGCTCAAGCAGGAGATCCTATACTATTTCAGACAAGTGATTATCCATGCATGCACTTCTCCCAAATTTCTCTTCATCCATTCAAAATCTTTATTTCTTTGTTTCTGGTCAATGAGGGTGGTGTTGAAAGAAAAGTCTTCATCATGATTCATCCAAGCCGGGGATAAACAACATGGCAACTGCTTTAGAAAGAAGGTTGCAGTTTATTGAAGAGCCAGACAGAAAGATGGTTCTGGCAGGAGAGAGGAGAGAGAAAAGGACTGAGCACATGTGGGGAATAGTTTTTTATACCCTCTGAAGCCTTTTGTTTGAAGTAGTTTCCTGTTCCTGTTTTAGGCTTTGTATTTCCTGTGTCACGTATTCTGACCGGAGTCTGGGTGTGCCTTTCTGGTATTCTTGATGGTGGTAGGTTAATCCTTTATGTCCCAAAGGTCATATCCTGCTTCCCTGGTGCTGGGGCTAATGACTCTTAGAGTTTGGGTGGGGTATGTAGATTTTAGGTGTCTTTGTCTTCTTGATCTCCTAGCTGGGGCCTTTCTGATGGTTTACATCTGCATTTGTACAGAGCTGGCTTCTGCTTGGGACAGAGAAGACTGGGGGGGCAGGGTTGGTTTCTGCTTTTAAAATCCTTTTGAGGAAATATATTTTTCTGCCCTTTTAATATTTCCTTCTCTGGGGAGCTGACTTCCCACAGTGGGTTACTGTGGATTTTACCGTGAAAATTCTGAAGGCTTTGAAAAAAACCAACCCCAGAATGTTATTTGAAGAAAAAAAAATGCCCAGAGCAAGGCTGTTTAAAGATTCTGAGACGGCCAGGGACAGAATGTTCATTCCTTCTTATATCAAATGTAATTTCTTTGGTTTCCCAGTGTTCTTGGTCTACTTGAAATCAGTGATCCCAATAAATGAAATCCAAACTATTGCAAATACTAAAACATACTTGAATTATGTGCCTTCTGTGTAATTGAGCTCAGAATAATTGTCCCATGGCTCTCTGAAAATGCCCTGGATCCAAGCACAAATTAGACATACTTTTGATATTGGTGTGGAGTATACAGGGTTTTTTATTTGGTGAGGGAGGTTCCATTGATCCTTTTTTTATTTATTACATTGCACTGAAATGTTGACAGAAACTATGTAAAGGGGATTGGGATTCTACCTATCAGCAGCGTAATTCTTTAAACATTGAACAGAAGAGGACCAAAACTGGTGTGGAGGAGAAGTCAGCAAAACAATTATCAAGGAAGCTGTTGAGAAAAAGAACTGGAAACTTTCATCCTAAACCCCTCCTTTGTGATCAGTTGCAGCATGAATTACACAATAGCACAGACACACCCACACCCACATACAAACATACAGAGAGAGAGGAGGGAGGGAGGGATCCAGCACATTATTATATTGTGCAGAGTAACATACTGACATTTTTTGTAGCCAATGCTGGTAAAGACATTGTAAAAAAAAGGCGGGTACATCATTTTTCATTAAACAATGGCAAAAAGATTTATCAAATTTGATATAGCAGGAGGGGAAAAGCTGCGAACAAAACATAAGATTTTACAGAAAGCAAAAGAAAGAGGAGGATTAGAGATATTTAAATTGTATTTTGATGCATGTTGTTTAGTATGGATGAAGGAATGGATATTGTTAAGAAATAAGAAAATATTGGAAGATCACAATCTGAGGTTTGGGTGGCATTGTTTCTTATGGTATGAAAAGCTTCACAAGAAGCTTTTTATAGAAGAGAAACAGCAGATAAAAAATGATGGTTAACATATGTGACCAAAGGACATCATTTTCAATGGTTTTCTTATAATCAGATGAAAGTGAGGTTTAATATGGACAAAAGGACAATTGAAATCGAGAAGAAAACTGAATTTGAAGTAGTTATATACAAATATTGATCATATAACATCTAATATATATAAAATTTAAATTTGTATACATTTTATATAAATCAAATAAAGATTTGTAACAGAGGATGAATAGGTTAAAGATTGCATAATGAAATGGCCTGCAAATTTTGGTTATAATATAAATATGAGTATATTATATGGAAGAAAATGTACGAAACTAGTGTTAAATTTACAGTGTCATAAATTAAGACAGAACTTTTATAAAATGGTGTATTGATGATATACGACACTGATTAAACTGCAAAAAATATATTTTAAAAAAATCAAACCAGTGTTGGAAGCGTAAAAAGGAAAGAGAGACTTTTTGTCATGCTTAGTGGTCTTGGGAAAAAGCAAAGAATTTAGAAAGCAGTATTTAATTGAGAGATGAACAGCTTCCATCTTATAATACAGCAGTGAAGAAAAGGAGATTTATTTTTGAAGTATGACTCTTCCAGGCAGGAGCCACCATCTGCTGTGCTATAGGTCACTTCAAGTCAAACTAATTTCACCATTTCTGTGGAGACTGATGATGGAAAATAAGAGCATTGCATCTTAAAAGCTAACAGTGCCATTAAAAATGCCATTTTATATACGAGGGAGCCTGATGCTTGTTTCAGATGGACACTTAACACAAAAGCTAGTATCTGTGAATAGGACTGCAGTTGCCATAGGAATTAATTCACACTGTCAGAACAAATGCAACAGATCACCTCTGGAATCATGACACTCTAATAATACGCCCTTCCTGCTCCTCAACCTCAGATTTGTTTATACAAATACAAAATGATATTAGATCCTATATAATCTATCTCTCCAGTCCCCACCTCCCACCCCTTACTCTCTCATTGATTTGCTGTTTGGAGCATGAACAGAAGTCTCTTTTCTGCTGATTGCCTTTCACATGTCTGCCAACCCCTCTAGAAATTTAAGATCTTTGCTGGGAAAATCAAGTGAGCCTGGAAGAAAATGCAAGCCCAAGAACTTTGAGACACACCAAGCTATTGGATTGCTTTATACCAGTATGTATTTCCATATGAATTCTGGTTATCTTGTGCACATAAGTCTTCATTCTAATTTTCTTTTTAGAGGAAAAATCACTTATTTGTCTCCTAGCATATGCTGGACAAAATTTAAATGAAACATTGCATGGTGTATCTGCCAAGCTGCTACTTGTATAATTTGTGCTTTTAATCTTCAAAAACAAAAAGTTAGAATTTATCTAACTTATTAATTTATCTACTCTATTCTTTGCTCTCAACCTCTCTGACTAATATACTGCAACAGCCATTTATTATCCTATTAAGCCTGGGATGTAATGGCAGTCACCACAGCAAGCTAGCGAATAAGAGATGACTGCAGTAGAGATGGATATGAGCAAAAGATGTTCTACTGATATTAAGATTCTATCAAGAATCTCAAATTGCAGATTGCAGCATTAGCTGAAGGGGTGGGGGAGGCCGTGTACAACTTGTTTGGATATTGGAAAAAAGTACAAGGTCCAATATTGCAGAAACTGTTGTGTTTATCTAACTCACACTTACTCCACACTGTATTCCAATAGTTAAATTATTAGTATGTTCCATTGGAGAGATGCTTTTATTTCATTTATTTCATTCGTTTGACATATATCTGCTCCAATTTGCAAATAACAACTCTTGGCAATTTACAATTTGTACAGTATATGTCTACAAAAATAAATTCAATAAACATACAAAATAGAAAAGAGTAATAGAGTAACAAACTGACAGAAAGGCCAATAATGCATATCTTATTCAAGATGGGCTCATACTTATACTAGATGGGCTCATTTCACATTCTGGTCCAATGCAGGTTTACAAGGGTCTTACAGAAGGGCAGAAAATAGAGGCCATCTGAAGCTCAGGGAAATGTCAATTCACAAGGCAGTCTCCATGACAGTGAAGGCATGTCTCCTGGGCCCTATTAGGTGACATCTAAAGCATGCTTACTACAAGATCCCAGAGACCGAATAGAGATAATTGGTGGTCCCACAGATTATTTGGCCCTGTGCTGTGGAGGGCTTTATAGGTGATAGGTTGACTCAGCCTTCCATCCTTCCGAGGTTGGTAAAATGAGGGCCCAGATTGTTGGGGGCAATATGCTGACTCTGTAAACTGCTTAGAGAGGGCTGGTAAAGCACTGTGAAGCGGTATATAGGGCTAAGTGCTATTGCTAAGTGCTATTGCTAGGTGATCCACCTTGAATTGTTCTGGAACTTTATGGGGTCAGTGTTTTCAATCTTCTAGATTGATGATAGGGGAGCATATATTCCCCTGGATTTAGAACGCTAGCATTTTAGAGACAAGCTTAGGCAATTATGTACTTAAAAGTGGAAGTGGATTTTGTCTGTGTGTGTTTGTTTGTGTGTGTGTGTGTGTGTGTGTGTGTGTGTGTGTGTGTGTGTGTGTGTGTGTGAAAAGCACCTTTTCTGATGTAGATATTTACTTCAGTCCTTTTCCTTGCTATTTTCTTCACCTTCCTCCCCTGCAAACATTAGACATAGTATGGGCATGAGCCATTCACATACTCAATTGTTCCTGTGAAAAGAGGGTTCCCATTCCTCAAATAGTGGAGATCTTTTCTCTTTATGCAAATCTTGGGGCTCTCGAGATCAGGCAAAATCTCTCATGTGCCCACATGTTGCCATTTTGCCAATAAACACTGCAGACAAGTACCTCAAAATAACAAGGTCAGATTTCACATAATTTTTTTCCTATAGCTATTTAAAGGAAGGAGGATAACAAGAATGAAAAGAAATGGAAAATCATGTAATTGGGTGTTTATGGCTGTAAGGTGAAAGTAGGATAACTATGCTCCTTTTGATATAACTGAATTCTAGCACCCATCATCCCCAGCCAGTGTTGCAGTGATCTAGAATGATTTGAATTCATGCCAAGATAAGATAATTATATTCATATTATGTGTTGCACTGCGTTGCACTGCGTTGCACTGCGTTGCATTGCATTGCACTGCATTGCACTGCATTGCACTGCATTGCATTGCACTGCACTGCACTGCACTGCATTGCGCTGCATTGCATTGCATTGCATTGCATTGCATTGCATTGCATTCTATTCTATTCTATTCTATTCCTTATATTCTCCTGTAATGGTTAGGAAATGTTCACAGGTTAAAAATCCTATCTTCTCCCTGATATGAAAAAATTTTAAGATAGGGAAATTTTAAGGAAGTGGGAGAGGGAATAGAAACATTTCCCATAGTGGCATTGTAGTAAACATACAATTCTTCATCCACAGAATTCTAAAGTGGTCACTTCAGGATGTTTGTATTATGTGATTCATCTGAATTTATAAACTGGCCAAGCTATTGCTGAGTTTAAAGGGGATCACGTCCCTGCTACATTTCAAAAATGATGGCTTCAGACCAACCTTAAGCTCATGTAATATTTTATATTCTCTTCTTGGGGCTTTGGTGACAGGCCTGCTTTCATTTCTCACTGCTAGAAAAAATCCCACTGCTACTACAAGTTTTCTATCTGAATCTATTCTCATATTTTATTATTAATGTGCACATTCTGATCTCTGACCTGAAAGAGCTTTTTAAAACAATTATTTATTGCTGCCAGACTTGTGAAATGATAAAGTTGCTGCTGTTATATTTTTTAATATATATATATATATATTATATACAGTGCTTTTTTTGTAAAAAAAAAAAAAAAGGTGCCGGAATTCACACGTCATACAACCCGCCTTGCCTACCCTACAAGGTTCCATTCAAAAAAGGTGCCGGAACTCTGTTCTGGGCGTTCTATGACAAAAAAAGCCCTGTATGTGTATGTGTGTGTGTGTGTGTGTATATAAAAATATAACAGCAGCAACATATATATATATATATATATATTAAAAAGGACTGTTACAATACAAAGCCAACATTTGAAAACAAACCAGGAAGCCTCCCAATTCAACAGACTTTTGTTTTCATTCTTAGTAGGTACTTGCAGATGATCCGGGGCACTCCACATGCCTCTGGCAGTGAAGCAGCAACATATACACAACATCTGAACACTCCCTCCCACAAGTTCCATGAATAAACACCTTGTTTGGAAAAGTCTGTCCGTGGGTCAGTGATTTGTACACCCTGTTAGAAAGTTAAGATCTTGACAGGCATCACAGAGCTAATTGTTTTCTTTCTTACTTGGTAGTGAGTTCTTTGTTTTAGAGACTAAAAATCATTTTAACTGTAAGGGCAAAAGGTCATTTTTGCTCCTGCTGAGCTGTCATTTTATTAGTGAATCCAACCATACCATCTCAGTAAAAAGAAAAAAAAGAAACCTTTTAGATCTTGCTTCTTAAGAATAAAGGCCTCTTTATTGTTAAGAAAACTGGCCTCTTCTGTGACATTTTCAGATTCCAATTAATGTCACATCAATGCATCTGTCCTAAAATATAAAGTGAATGTTTTTCATAAACTTTTGTTTTAAAAGTGCAATCCAACTGAATTGACTCCTGGCGATATATAAAACATACATAAATCCAGGTTATTTGAGGGACCTTGTCACCCCACTGGGATTTGCCCCTATCACTCGTGCCAGAAGAACAGGCATGCTGCGGGTCCCATCAGCCCGATTATTCTGGCTGGCAGGGTCCAGGAGGAGGGCCTTCTCTGCTACTGCGCCTGCCCTCTGGAACATCTTGCCCCTTCCCCCCCGATGTGAGGTTGGCCCCAACCCTCCTATCTTTTTCTAAGGCCCTAAAAACCTGCCAGTCAGCTTTGGGTCCCAGTGGGGGAATACTGCAATTTTGTTAGTTGCGAAGTCGTGTCCGACCCATCGCAACCCCATGGACAACGTTCCTCCGGGCCTTCCTGTCCTCTACCATCTTCTGGAGTCCACTTAAGCTCACGCCTACTGCTTCAGTGACTCCATCCAGCCACCTCATTCTCTGTCGTCCCCTTCTTCTATTGCCCTCAATCTTTCCCAGCATTAGGCTCTTCTCCAATGAGTCCTTCCTTCTCATTAGGTGGCCAAAGTACTTGAGTTTCAACTTCAGTATCTGGCCTTCTAAGGAGCAGTCAGGGTTGATCTCCTCTAGGACTGACCGGTTTGATCGCCTTGCAGTCCAAGGGACTCGCAGGAGTCTTCTCCAGCACCATAGTTCAAAGGCCTCAATTCTTTTGCGCTCAGCCTTTCTTATGGTCCAACTTTCACAGCCATACATTGCAACTGGGAAAACCATAGTGCAATGGCGGTGCTTGATTAATAACAGATCCCACCTCCCCCCCACCCTCCCCATGTGTCTTTGGTTTTAAGGTTTTTTTTATAGCTTAGATGCAACTATAAGCCGCCCAGAGTTACCGTAAGGTACTGTAAGATCGACGGCCAATAAAATTTATAAATAAAGAAATAGTTTCTCAAAATGTCCAGCAAAACTAATTATGGCTGCCCAGTGAAGACTTCCAAACTAGTCAAATCCCAAATGCCTGCTCCAAATTGCCTTATAGAAGACCAGTAGGGAGACTAATACAGAAGACCTTCTGAGACATGGTATGGACACCAATGTGGTAGTTGCTCTATACCATCAGTTTGAGAGCTGGCCTTTTCAAAAGTGGACTCAACAGTCATTTTTTCAATGTCAGCAACCTTTTGCCTTGTCTCAAAGAGGCATTCAAGTCCAGCAACTCATGGCCTTGATACCCACCAAAAGAGCTAGGAAGGGCATGGATCCAGCAGCCAGATGGCAGTGTTATCCCCACAAGGTACAGTATCTATTCGGAGATAAGATCAAGATCTTACAAGCGAATACAAACATGAATTGTAACCAAGGCAACGTGTAACAAGCTCATGGTTGCCTAGGAGGCTATGAAATCCTGAGTACATATTTCCATGACATGGAATCCTTCCCCCTGGCCCCCATCCCTAAGAATAGATGTTGAAGTCCAAAGCATATCCGTAGAAGGGATTCCACCATCAGACTTGCAAGGATATCTGTGAACTCAACAGGAAACACTACTGAGCAGCAGAGCGAATAACACATCAATGGATGCACCAACTTGTCCCTATAGCCCAGTCTCATATAAAGGTATTCAATCTGGGCACTAATGGAACAGTGCAACTATTTATATCAATATGTCACACAGAATCACCACTATCCCATTCTTCACCTTGGTGTCTCACTTGCTGATCCTTGCCATTGCTCAGCTGTGTTTTGTAATACATGCCAAGTATGCCTATCAACCACCATATAATTGAAAAAGATTTTGGAAGGAGGTTGATGCTTACTACCAGCAGCCTGAAGCCATGACTATCAACTACTATGTTTCTGGGCAAAAACTAGCCTAGAACTAGGAATTTGCATTAAATTTCTGGTCCCTCTTCTCTAATGATATGACCTGGTCCTACCTTCACACCTCCCTCTGCCCATGGAAATCTCTCCCCCAAGCCCAGTTCAGTTTGAGTCTTGGATACCTCAATCTACTCCATAGGATTGTTGGAAGAGTAACTTCGGAGGAATGAATATTTTGTAAGCCACCTTGCACTCCAATAAGAAAAATGGAATATTGAAGATGATGATAATGATGATGATGATGACGACGACAACAACAACAACTTTGATTAGTGCCAGCTATGGGTATTGCAAAAACCAGGTTTTCTTTTTATTCATGAGTGCAACCTCTCCCACTTACATTACCTCATAGAATTTAGCGGAGATCAAGCCAAATCTCCATTTGCATAGAGCTTTGCCAAATACTATACTTCTTGGGCCTAGTTTTCTAATACATCAAGTGTGTATTACTTTATTTCACTTTCACTACAGGCAAAATAACAGAATATTCCCACACAATAATCATAATTTTACATAGAAATAAAAGCACTAAGATAGGGATAGACACCTTTTTTTTCTGTATCCTTTCTAGAGGCTACTGGGAGTGTGGTTGGAGAAATTATTATATCACCGGAAACAATATTAGCAATTTGATTTATTTTTTTAAAGAATCTTCTATCAGGAACAAAATTAATAACTTTACCTGTTATCCAACTCAAGCAGAGGGAAAACAGTTTGAGGGAGGGTCAGTTTTATGAAGATTTGTACATGTTATTCATTAGACTATCTCACAAAGTTGTTTTGAGGAAAATAGGAAGAAACACTATGTATACTATTGTGAGCTCCCAAATGAACAGCAGGATATAAATCTAATAAATAAATAAATCCAGCTCCAAAGGAAACTGGCTATTCTGTGGTGACTTTTCTGGAGGCCATAAATGGGCTGCTGAGAGTTGCTTACCATCTGCAAGGTTTGGTGGCCAATTCACCATGGCCAACTCGCCACAGCTATCTCACTGCAGCCACCTCACAGTGGGACAACTCAGCATGGACAATTCCACGCAGGATAATGCAACATGATTAATGTTATCCACCACTGTTTTTTGGACGTTATTTCCAATTTTGTCAATGTTGCCACGGCGAAATGACCATGGTGAAAAGGCCATGGCGAGTTGGCCACGGCAAGTTGTCCTAGACCCCTGAAGGCTACAGATTGCTCATCTTTAATGTAAGGGAAAGCACTAGAATTTTTCAGGTATATTTTTAACTACAACATTTTCTCTTATAGACGAGCTTTATAAGCCCTTGCTTCAAATTTATTTTATCTAGATTTTTTTTTATCTCATCTTTATTATTTTTATAAATAACTCAAAAGTGGTGAAATGGTATAAACCAGACACTGGTATTCAGTTGCTATATCTCAGCTTAAATTCTCTCACAAGGTTGTTCTGAGGACAAAGTGAAGAATGATCTCCTATGTAAACTACCTTGAATTCCTGAAGGAAAGGCAAGATATATATCTAACAAATAAATAAGTATGCCCCCCAAACTATTTTTCATTTTCATGCCACAATTCCAAGTCTTATATGTAGCACCAAAATCTAGTCTCAATTGTCTAATACATCTTGCTACAGAAGGCTTTGATTCAATGAAGATGTCCTGCAAATCATGACAGCTAATAATTTTCATGTCCAAATTAACTGCGGCAATGGTTTATTTTTCCTCACATCATTCCACATATAATATTGGCCTGTCATAAGCTTCGGCACAGATATTGATGTGGTGAATTTATTTGTGTAGCTTCCTAGACAAACAAAAGCTTATATTCCCAGCACAATAGAACAAAATGGCTGCACTTCCACTCATGTCAAACAAAAGTACTTCATGATTATTCTTAACATTTTAGAGCTCTGAAGAAATAAATGTTACACTGTACATGTTGCCCAGCAAATTCACCCACCCTTCTTATCACAGATTGGCTTTAAGGTTCAGGAACAATCAGTGGGATTTTTTCTTCTCATCTACCGAGATGCCCAAATTAAGGATTATTCAAACTCCAATAGGTTGCTATCAAGATCAAAGAACAGAGGTGTACAATATTGCTTCTGCTCTGTTTAGTTATATCAATATGTGTCCAGCATACACATTGAAACTACTTTATGACCTTTCTTAAAGTGATTGTTTTTTTAAAAAATGAACTTCAGAAAACTTTGTTCCACAGGAAATATGGATAACATTTTGTGGTCAGAGGATGCATTTCCCCCCACATTTGTTCAGCCTTGGAGAACTACAATTATGGCTAGTTACATCTTGATGTATTTGGAGTGGGCAGACCTTGTTGTGTTTGTGGCTGTGGTTTGGGTGTTTTTAATAGGCAAATAGATACCTGTTCATTTTGCTTCTAGTAGAAAAAATGCTGCTCAAAATGGTCAGTTTTGATGCAGATTTGTAGCAACATAACCTGAATGTATTCTGGGGCTTGCAAAGTGAGAGTCATGGATTACATAGGATCAGCAGACTTCAAATTTCCCACATTTGTTCTATAGAGGGGTTATTGACCTCGAATAAAGAGAGAAAACAATAGCTTGATCAGCAATTTCAGGAAATATCCTGGAGATCGTTGGGGACACATAAAATTAAAACAAATTTCACAGGATGAAGTATTGCTAGATATATTCTAGTTATCAAAACCCTTGCTGGTTGCAGCAGAACACAGCATTTTATTAGATCATAACCTGACAAAAAAGTCTTACAGAAAACAGTATTCCCAATTCAGCTATCTCAGCCTTGATTTCCATAGTTCTACTGTGAGGAAAATCTCACATTTTGGAGTTATATATTTGTTTGAACTCTTCTGAAGAATTGAAACAACTTCTTGGATGAGAAGTGAAACATTTTCAAGGAAAAAAACCCAAGAAAAACCAGTTGCCTTTTGGAAAAGCACTTCTGGGTTTGAACTCTTCCTTCTTTGCTGGCTAATATGCAGGCACCATGACGTCTATCACTTGAACAACTATACGTCAGTCAAATATTTTAAGATAGTTTAGAATTCACCCCTTTATTTGATTTTGCCCAATGGTAATACTAAACATTAAAATCGCTGTTCTCATAACTCTTAATACATCATATTGGCAAACAAAGGAATTATCACAATTTCACCAAGCCTTTTACCTAAGGTTGGTGGAAAACAGAAAATGCACCACTGGAGGATTATTTTAATTTTTTTTTAAAGTAAGAAATTCAAGGAAACAAAAAAGGTACTTAAAAAGTTGCTTGGCAGGGCTTCCGTTTCCGGATCGCAGTGCTGGCGGACGTGCAGGGGGAGCGCTCTCTCCGCTGCCCGGTTTCCCTTCGTCGGGCAACCCTGAAAAGGGTCTTAAGTCACCCTGGAGGGGCGACGACCATGAGGAGGACTCTCGACAGATCACGGAAGGGCGACAGCCCTTCCGTTTGATCCGAGGCAGCTCCTTTGGACCGTCGGAGAAAAGATCGGCCATTAACATGGCTGATCACTAAGCCATGCCAGCCGAAAGCCAAAATCACTACCAAGCACAACAAAAGCACCGCGGAAGATTTGGGTGAGATCTTATTCTACCTTTCTTGTATCCCAACTATCTTTCTGTGAAAGCCTCCTGAAATTTCTTCCCCGCTTTTAACATAGCGGCGTCTGCCTACCTCAGGAAACTAAAGCTTTGAAAAGAAAAGAAAAAAACAACTAACCTAAACAACTAAATAACTGGACTTGTACTTTTTGGATGTTTGGGGTCCCAAAAAGTTCCTATTGTGGACCTATTACCTTATCTCTTTGTTAAATTGGAAAAAAATTTTTTTTAATTGGATAAAAGCCTAACTGGTCTCTGGAAAAAGATTTTATATGCTATCGGGGACATCTTGTGGCGAAGCCTGGTATAGCAAGTGAATTTTGTTTTTGACTGTGAGGCCTGCTTACTCCCTAGATTTGTCCTTCGTATTATCTAAAAAAGATAAGAATTTGAAACAGCTGGGTGGTGAAAACAATTTCTAGGAATAGTGGAGGTGAACATTTGCTGACTTTTATTAAATATAGCCTCCACTAAAGGGCTATCTCTAACCACCATAGAAATGGAGGAATTCTACCCACAACTCAACTATAAACTCATACTTGAAAAAATCCTTGAAGCCACTGAGCTAATGAATTCCAGAGTGAAACACAAAGATGTCACCTTAAAATCACAAATTGAAGCCCAGATTTCAATTAATGAACCTCCAATCCAAAAAACAACAGAAGAGGTACAAACTAATATCAAAGAGAATTTTATACAACAACAAGTACAATTTACTGAGAACTTTGACAGTCAAACCTTGATTTCAACTAAAGAACCTGCAACTCAAAAAGCAACAGAAATTGAAGAAAGCAACATTAAGATGGAGGACACTAAAGATCAACAAACACAACATATTGAGAACTTAGATAACCCAGACATTCAAATAACAACCACAACACTGGACATGACCTCTTATTCTAGCCAGATGAAACTGGAAGAAGAAGAAGACCAGACTGAACTGATGACAAATATTCTAAATCAAACATGGAGATTTGAATTATTAGGGCAACAATCTAATGATTACAAAGGGGCCAGTTCCTTTGAAAAGTTGGCAACTGGATGCTATCCCTTGATTCAAATAACATGTGTAGGAATGAAGGGAGACACATCTGAGGATTTAAAGGCACTGGTATGGAAGCCTGTTTGGCACAAAAAGAAAGCTAGAGTTCGATTTAAAAATGGGATTTTCCTTCCCCCCCTTCTTTTTTTCTGTTGACTGATAATGGAACAGCTTAAAATCTTACTTAATGGGCTAAGGAGATTTTTAAAGATATCGATTGATTCAATATTTAGGACTTAGATTTATAAGGGAAATGAAAATTAGCCATTAGAGTATAGTTTTAAATTGTATTATGGAAGTTGGTTTGTGACAATAAAAGATATTTTATTAGTAAATGATGAGGTACTAGGATGAGAAATAGAATATACTTGTGAAATAAAGTAAGAATGTAATTAACTGAATAATATGTGTATTTTAGATATGATAACTATTCTGTAATGAAATTAGGAAAATTTGGGCTACCCAAAGTCTAAATATTATGGATATTAAAGGCTAAATTGAAATATGGTAATTGAAATTAGGTAAAACCTCAAAACAGGACTTGGATATGTATAAGTAAAATTATATTGACAAATGTATTGATTGATTGAGCTGTATTGATTAGAAATGTATTAACTTGAATGTGATATAATAATTAAGGTAAATAGAGAGGGAACCTTTAATGATGTAACCTGAGATATGTGTGAAAGACTCTGTTATTGGACTATTGATTACCCAATCACCATGCTGCTTCCCAAAACTTTGGATGTAAAATTGAAAAATTAATAAAACTTGTTATAAAAAAAAAGTTGCTTGGCAGAATATTTTTGTATTTACAAGGCAAAAATGATGTCCATTGTGCTATTACAAATTTCCCAGGAGGAATAGATCTACAAGAATACAGCGCTTCTTCTACCCTCATTCCTGTCTTATTGAATGTCTTGCCCCCTGAGGTTGGGTTGGCCGCAGTCTGCTGGCTCTCCGGGAAAACATTGAGACTTGGCTTTGTCAACTAGCATGAGGATCCAAGAGGGGGACACCACCCTGGGGATGACTGGTGGCTTGAGGGCACTCTCTCCGTGTTTTTCTTTTCTTTACTTTAGTTTTGTACAGATATATGCAAGGATTTCCCTGTTTCTTACTTGCAAACTGGCCAGAGTCACTTAGGCAATGGGATGGGCGGTATATAAATTTGATAAATAAATAAATTGTATGAATTCAGCCTAATGTTTTTTTTTTTTAATAACAAGTTTTATTAATTTTTTTGTTTGTTTTACAGCCAAGTGCTTATAACACATCGTGGAGATAGGGCACTCCATAGAACAAAGCAAAAGATACAGTCATACATATACAATTTAAACTACTTCTTTAAAGGTTCCCTCTCTATTTTATCAATAAAAAAAAGAAAAAAGAAAAAAGAGAAAAAAAACACACAAAAACAAAAAACAAAAGCTATCAATCATATTTTCACCCGTTTTCAGGCTTAACCAACTTTCAATTAACCTATTTCAATTTGGTCTTACATAAACATATAGTATACAATTCGAGCATTCCTAAAATATAAATTGTTTCTCACATATACCTATTATTCCAATTTCAATTTATACTTCTCAATCAGAGTATATCTCTTATTCTATTCTATTTCACATACATATTTCGTAAGTAAACATAAGTTTATGTATTTTAAAACCATCACATTTTAGCCTAAAATAATAAAACAATAATTATTTCTATAACTATTATATTTTAATGTTTCTCAACTATATTCTATTTCATATACTCTATCCAATATTTTTATAGATCAATCCAAATCCCTAAAAATTCCTCAATTGTTTCAATTTAGTCCACTTAATACATTGCTAATTACCATTCAATTCTTGTGAGTAAGAATATCAGTAATATTTCACCAGTCTCAATCTAACTCCTTTAGTTTTAGATTTTCCAATTTTCCCTATTGCCATTCCAAACCATAATCAAATCCATAATTTAGATCTAATATTGACTCAGACCAGAATAACCTTAAAAATCTCAAAAGTATTAGCTCAATCAAAGTCCAAAAGCCCTTTTTACCCATCAGATAAAATTTTAGCTCTCATTTTTAAATCTAATTCTAGCTTTCTTTTTGTGCCAGGTAGGTTTCCACAGCAGGGCCTCTAGTTCCTCCCATCTTAGTGATTGGCTATAAGCCTTTTCCCACCATTGAGTCCAATCATAGTCTTCTTCTCTTTTATCCAGTGTTTTCTGCACTATCATATTGTCAGCGTTTTTAGTGCCTCGTGTTTGGAAGTCCATTCCTGTTGCTTTTAAAATTGTAGATGTTTTAGTTGAATTCTGCTTTTGGTCATCAGAAATCTCCATCATTTGCATGTGGGATGTATCCTCTTCCTCATCAATAGATTGTGAATATATTTCATCCATCTCGTTAAGTTGTAGATCTGATTGTGTGTCATAGTCAGTCAAAGTTTGAGCTTCAGTTTTTAATTCTGAAACCTCCTTTTCCCTAAGCATTCTAATATGTTCTTTAAATTCCACTCTCATTTCCAAAAAATTTCTAATATAAGTCCATAATTAATCTGTGAGTAGGATTCCATCCTCTCTCTTTTTTTTTTTTAGTGGAAGTTCAGCTTAAAAAATAGATTGCAGCGTTATAAAATATAGAATCCAAACCGAAATATATTTCCAAACAGAAATAAAAAAAAGCAAATAGTCAAGTCCAGCACAGAAATAAAAAAAGCAGCAAGAGTCCCAATCAGTAGCAGTCAGTTATTATATTATAATCCAGTCTGGGCATCACGCCAAAATCAGGGAGTGGGAGTTCAGCTGAAGATAGTTACATTGTATCAGTCAAAGTTTCTGGGCTTCACGCCAAGTTCAAGGTTGCATTGTAACCAAAACAATCCACATGAGTCCGCCCAGAAAACAGAAGGTTTTTTTTTTAAAGTAGGCAATACTGTTCAGGAGGGGGGGAGGAAAAAAAGCATTCCACCCCCCTCCCTAAAGGTTTTCACCTAAACTGAAGATAAACAAGCCAAGCGAGAGAGTCACAGTAAGGATTTTTTTCAGGATACCCGAATTCCAACAGCTTATATAAACAAAACAAAACAAAAAAAAATAATTATTTTTCCAAAGCCCGTTTTCCCCAGTGTCCAAACGCTGCTTTCTCAAAATAGGGAAATAGTCCTTAAAGCTGTTAACAGGGAAGTAGATAGATTAACAAGAGGGAAGGAAAGGTCTCACCCGGATCTTCCACGGTGGTTCTTTTTGCTTAGATGTTGCTGTGACTTTCGGCTGGAGCAGCTAAGTGATCGGCCATGTTACTGGCCGATCTTTTCCCCGTCGGCCCAAAGGTGATTTCTCGGACTGCAGAGGGAGCTGCCGCTCCCTCCGCGATCGACGAGTGCCCTCCTCTACGGTGGTCGCCCTTCCAGGGCGACTTTTGACCCTGTCCAGGGTCTACCGGCGGGGGGAAACCGGACGGCAAAGAGAGCAAGTTCTTTGCACGTCCGCTGGTGCTGCAACACGGATCTGGAAGTCCAGCCTAATGTTTAAACCATGGTCATTTTCCAAAATATTCTTCAGCTTTCAGATGTATCATTCATTTGGGCAAAGTAACAAGAACACTAGGTTATAATGTATCTAATTTAAAAAATACATAGCCAAGTAAGCAATAGTTCTGCAGCAATGATCACAAAAGGAGAAGCTGGCAGATTTAGGAAAGAAAAATTCTTCACAGGCTTTAATTTCTGATCCCAAAGGCTTCTTTAATGAAGATTAAGTTGATATGCAGGGTAATAAGCTCAGAGCTGTCACAAATAAAAATGCTAATAGTCTAAATCTTATATATCCAAAAGTATATGGAGAAGGGTACCACCTCTTCCAACTTAATGCACTTTGAAACTTTCTATTATTTTAATACATTTTTCTTCTAGTCCAACCCAAACAAGAAACTAACTGGGCTAAAAGAAACCTGTGTACCAACAAGAGGGTACAACAAAGAAAATAGGGCAATAGGTGGATTTCTCTTGATCTCTCTTTAAGATGTTGTGTAAGAAAGAGCTCTCCACTCCTAATTTACAAGAGAACATGACCATATCCTTAAATTATACCTGACTATTCTTTATAAGGGGGAGCGATGGCTCGCGGTTAAAGATCCTGAGTTTGTCAGTTGGAAAAGTTCGAGACCCGAGCACTGTGTGATGGGGTGAGCTCATGTTATTTGCCCTGGCTCCTGCCAACCTAGCAGTTCGAAAGGATGGAAATGTGACTAGATAAATACAGTAGGTACCACTTTGGTGGGAAGATAACAGCATTCCATGTGCCTCACCACCATGTGGCGCTGGCCACATGACCGTGGAAAATGTCTTTGGACAATGCTGGCTCCCTCGGCTAAAAAACGGAGATGAACACTGCCCCCTAGAGTTGGGCATGACTGGACAGAGGAAACCTTTATCCTACATAATTACCTTTCTCCACAAGACCAATGAGCAGGATTTCAATCTTCCATTTGGAAGATATATTAATACAAGACGTCAAACTGTTGTTAACCAAACTATAATTAACTGAATTAACTTAACTGCCACTAGTGGCACAGTACTCCAAGCCATAAACTAGCAAACCACCATATCTTTTTTAGCATGCTGCACAAATGCAGGCAAAGTGTCACTTTTCTTCTTTTAAGCCAGGAGCAGGCAACTTTTTATATCAGCTGAGGATAGCATTCTTTCATGAAATACTGGGAAAGAGATATCTGTCATTGATGGATGGGATTTAAGCAAGCTGTGGGTGGATTCAGACTCAGAATAAAGAGGCTATCCATTACTCTTCTTATATCTTTTTTTCCTGTGTTTTTCTCTTTCTATCTATAGTTCTTTCTGTCATATGAAATTAATTAGAGGTCAATATGCAGGTTTAGGGAACAGATTGTCTCACCATGTATTTAAACATGAATGTGAATTTCTTTTTTCTTCTTAATGGTTGGATTGCTGATACATTGTATAATTTGACACAACAGCTTTGAAAACAGTAGTAACTTTGATATTGTTTATTACATGAGTTCACCACTTAAGCCAAGTGCACAGCAAGCTCTCCTTATGACTGGCTACTAAAATTCTTGCAAGCATCAGATGTGAGTTACTGTCAACAAATGGTATCTCTATGCCATTTTTAAAGGCTATTTATTATAAATTGTCAAAATCCTTTGGTAATCTCCTGTATATATGATGTTATTCCTACATATGAAAACTTTTTACCAATATTACTTCTCTGAACAATTTCAGAATCTGTTTTGAAATAAACGACACTGAAAGATCCAGATACAAATTTTTGAATATAATGTCCAGTTTGTCCCTCTGGCTATATTAACTCAGTATGCCACTTAAGAAAACTTATGAAATATTATTGAACATGATATCTAATCAGTTAACTACCATGTTTTGTGAATCTCTCTCTCTCTCTCTCTCTCTCTCTCTCTCTCTCTCTCTCTCTATATATATATATATATATATATATATATATATATATATATATATATATATATATATATATATATATATATATATATATGAATGTATGTATATATATATATATATGAATGTATGTATATGTGTATATATCATATCCATATTCATCTCTTTCTCTCTCCACAGTTATTATTGTTCTTTTAAATAATTTAGTTATTCAATTTCTAAACCACCCAACTCAACCAAGTGACTCTGAGAATGGGATTAGTTTAAATTTGAGATTGGCTAATAAGTGGGGATATAAATAATAGAGTAGTTCTGCCACCATATCTGAGAGTCTTTTAGAATCCAGTCTTTTTCAATCCTGGTAACTTTAAGATGTGACTGAGGAATTCTAGGAATTGAAGTTCATTCATCTTAAAGTTGCCATGGTTGAGAAATACTGCATTAGAACTACCAGATAAGTGTGGCATTTGGGGAAGTATTTGTGCAGATGTAAATTAATGAGTAAGATTGAAGAGCCGTGGTAGCGCAATGGTTAGAATGCAGTACTGCAGGCTATTTCTGCTGACTGCCGGCTGCCTACAGTTCGGCAGTTCGGCAGTTTGACTCAGCCTTCCATCATTCCAAGGTCGGTAAAATGAAGACCCAGATTGTTGGGGGCTATATGGCTGACTCTGTAAACCGCTTAGAGAGGGCTGTAAAGCATTGTGAAGCAGTATATAAGTGTAAGTGCTATTGCTATTCAAAGATGACCATCATGGTCAAATAAAGCTTTAAAGCAGAGTTAAACTACTTTTTGGAAATCAGGTTTATACTATGAATGTAATGACTTCTATGAAGACTAAGTTCATCATGAGCTTGCTGAGAGTGAATGGGCTTAAAAATATGATGCCTTGTGTCCCGCCCCATTTTTCTATCCATATTATACTTCTATAACCTATGTCGGATTATTTCTATGTTTCTCCTATTTTTTAAATTTTTGCAATGCATTATGAAAGCTTGGGTGAAACAGGAATTTTTTAAGAAAGAGAATTTAGCTTCCTTTCCCATTTTTTTTCCTGCTTTCCTGCATTTGAATTATTTCCTGTTAGCAAGGTTTTGCAACAAAACCTCATGCAAGAGAGAAATCTTTTGTTTGCTGCAAAGCTTTTCACAAATGAAAGAAGGAATCTTTCATTCTTACTTTATGGTTCTATCTCCTTATATACTTCACTAAGTTGACAACACCAGTTTTACCCTTGGTTCTATGGCCCTGTCTTATTTTACCCTCCACCTTTATTGTAATTAGTTGCATAGATGTAAAAATAGTACTTTTCCCCTTATTCCAATACCATTCAGGGAAGTGGTAACCAATGGTAAGTATGTTCAGAAGTCTTTGGAGAGTTCTGAGAGATGTAGGCATGCCCACCCCATTCTGGTCACTGCCAACTGCCATTGCTGCATTTCTCTACCATCATTTTTATCTCAGTTACCACTTTGTTTTCTGAATCTCTTTCATATTTGTCATCCCCCCCCCCATCTTCCAATTCTGTTTTAATACCAGCTTCGCTCCAGGGCCTCAACAAGGTAAAGAAGAGGAAAGCAGACCTGCTGTCTTATTTAAGTTGACGTTCAGCTTAACTGCCAAGCATAATTACTGTTACTCACTTTAAAATAAAGATAACTTTGCCTTAAAGGTAGCAGTCCTCCTTCTCCACTTGGCAGTGTATAGAGCATAAATGAGGGATAGTGAACTGGGCTTGTATTGCTTATTTGTTTATTTCAACCACTTCCCTGTCCTTGAAGATGGATACATCAGTCAGTTTCAGTAATCCCACTCTATAGGATCTGGTTTGGTCTAAATCATGACAGAGTCTGCATCTTTCCTCTCTAGGCCTATGTCAAGGACAAACTAGCCTTGAAAAGACAGACAGAATCTTGAAGTCAGACTGTGCCTAAGCTGTGCACAATTTCTCTGCTGACTGATAAGAGTGTTGAAAAAAACCAGCAACCACATATATAACACATAGCAACTCCCAGATCAGGAAAATGCCATTCACCAGTGGCTTTGAATTGACATAATAGAGGGATGATCAGAACTGGCATGTGGGTGAATACCACTTCAATTGTATTTCATTTGGTTTGCAGCTCACTGCCACTCATTGCAAACCAGAAAGAAAAAGGAAAGCTAGCAAAATAAAATCTTTTTTTTTTCCACAATGAAAATCAGGCTTTTCCTTAAGAAGTTACTCCAGTGGTGATTTTTTTTTTCAGAATGTTAATCATCTTCATCCATAGCCTAGTACAAATAAAGGATTGGTCTCTTGACAATAGTTTCCAAATTCCAATTGAGGAGTACTGGTCACAGAAATCTACTCTTTCTCTCCACCAATTCTATTATTTTTTCCCTACCAGAAATCTGGCTATCTGACAGCTCTTTTTTTTTTAAGCATATGGCTTTATCTATTATATGCATTAGACAAAATCATGGAATGAAACAGTGACAGCGTGTGTCTTATAGCCTATGGGACATCCATGCAAAGCAGAGCTTTTCCGATAATCTTGAAAATCAAAGTAATAGGGCATCATGCATAGTTCTCTAGTGATTTACTGAGAAGTGGGCTGAAGAAGAAATGGACAAATTCTCATCAGTGAAAGCATCAGCTCTGCATGAATTTTGTATGAATTCATGGCAGAAGCTAGATTAACATGGCTAGTGGATTTATTATTTATTTAGTTAAGGGAATATTAAATACTGCTGTGCAAAAGGTGAATTTTAGAATATGAAAGGAAAGAGAGGGAAAAATAGGTCAAATGCCCCTACAACTCTTATATTATTCTCTGATGGGAAAGAGCTTCCATGAAAGAAAGAGACCGACCGACCGACCGACCGACCGAAAGACAGACAGACAGACAGACAGACAGACAGACAGACAACTGGTCAATACATTTTGAGTAAAACATAGTATCAGCTAACCACAGATTGATTTGACTGGCTTTTTTGTCCTAATATTCACGTGTATCACAAAAATCTTAGACTTTTGGTTAAAATCTTTCTATATGTTTAATACTTTTTTTTCCATATTACAAATTACAATGTGGGGGTTACAACTGAAAAGGCTGCATCTATGGTTTCGGAGGGGGCATTTGAGACTCGGCTCTGTTAGACGTGTTGTCTGATGAGAAGGATGGGCAGGAAGAGGAGGCAGGTTCACCGAGGTACAAGGGCCTTGGTGTGATATTTCCAATTATGGCAGAGCCAATGACTCCATCTGGTTGAGACCATTCCAGCAAGACCCTAGGATGGCTTGCCTGTACCCAGTGACAGCCCCTCAGATTAGAAGGTCCAGCCACCCAGTCCTAAGCAGAGGCATGTGATAGATGTAAGAATGAGAATAGAATTCTGTAGATTGTAGAGACTTCTCAAGAAGCAAGTTTGCAGAAAAGCCAATGCTGAGGAGTAAACTGTCATAGCTGTATATTGGATGAAGGGTAAGCTTGGTTTATTTGTAATTCCTCTCTGGGCAAGGAGGGGACTTGAGATTGCCTACAAATTCTCCTGACAGTTGCTCCTCCAGACAGTTGCTCCAGCAGATTTAAAGCTTTGGGAGAGACAGGAATAGCCATCTTGCTCAAACCATGATCAGCGCCTTTAAGGACACTGAATTCACATTATTCCTTTTCTATTCACTTTTGGAAATTACTTGTTAATTGATTTGTAGCTATTAGGAACCTTTGGATTGACATGTTTTACAGCACTGGGTGAGTTTCCTTGAATGTTAGTGATATAAGTTTTAAATACAAGTTTAAAGACTTCTATTTAAGGACTTGGGGGAGTCTAATGACTCAGTGGTTAAAGACACTGAGCTTGTCAGCTGGAAAGCTGACAGCCTGGGTTTAAGACCTGAGCACCATGCAATGGGGTGAGCTCCTGTCCTTGCCCCAGCTCCTGCCCACCTAGCAATTCAAAAGCATGCAAATGCAAGTAGATGCGGTGGGAAGGTAAAGAGTGTTCTGTGCGCCTCAGCGTATAATGCTGGCCACATGATCATGGAAATGTCTTCGGACAACGCTGGCTCCCTCGGCTAAGAAACAAAAATGAGCATCGCTCTATAGAGTTGGACATGACTGGACAGGGGAAAACTTTACCTTTACCTATTTAAGGACTTAAGAGATCATTTGCTAAAAAAATTTACATATATGATGAGAAAAAAATAGAGAAAAAAATACTTTATAGATTTCTTTTCCTTTGCCATATAGTTATTTTTCCTTTTATTTTTCTATTATTTTTCTTTTCTACATCTTCTATTTTTCTTTAGTATGTATACGTTTTATCTTTGTAATTGTAATTTTTAATAAAATTACTGGAGAGAAAGAGAGAGAGAGAGATAAGGAATGAGTAGAAGGAAAGAGAGGCCACCACAGAAGAGCAGAACATTTACAAGGGTGGTTTTCTTTTTAGATGGGAGATAATGCTAGAGGGATTTAAAGCTGGAACATATATATTTAGCAGAAATAAAATATATATTTAGAGAAGTAAAAGAATAAGAATGGCTTTGAACCTATGGATGAAGAGTTTGTGTCTGAATCAAGAACAAATATGAAGGCATCTATAGGGATGAAAAAAGGGAGAAGTATTTCTTCAAATGGTCAGAAATTGCACAGAACTTTAAGCTTCTTATATTACAGCAGATTGGATAAGTATAGATTGATTTCATCTGATTAAAGTTACAGCTTGCTGCACTTTTAACACACCAATGGGATTTTACTTAAATCAACAACCACCTTTGTTTCATTTTTACCATTGGCAACTAAGTGACAATTAAAAAAAAGGGGACTTGGCAAAGTCCAAGATTGTTTTATAGTGGAGAAGAATTTTATTTTTTCTCCCAGTTGGGAAAGAATCTCCCTTTCGTGATGCCATTTGTCATCTTACTGCTAGGATGAGAAGACTTCTCACACATAAATGGCAAAATAATTACCCAGAATAGCATTCATGCAAATCCAGATGGTTTTCTTTTTTGAAATTGGGTTTTATTTTCCTTCAGCATAAATGTATGCAGAAATATGCACATGCAAAAACCTCACAGCCATACCATTCATTTTCACACTCTTTGGGCATCCAGTCTGTTTAACATAAAAAGACATCTGTGTGACTGAAATACAGTAGAGTTGTTTGGTGATGTTTGTCACCAAAGAGATTCTAGTTCTCATTTTAGTCAAGCTCTTGGATTTAAAATATTAGCAACTGTTTCTTTTTAAAGTATTCCTACAGATGATATTTATTTTTATGCCTTAAACGATTTTTCTTTTCTTTTTTTCTTTTTCTTTTCTAATTATCTGCAAAGCACTTTGTATATTTGTATCTCATCCTTTCTTCAAGGACCCCAGGAATAATATCTCAGGGTTGTTTTTTTTTTTCAGTTTAATGTTCTGTGGGAAGTCAGCCCTCAGAGAAGGAAATATTAAAAGAGCAGAAAAATATATTTCCTCAAAAGGATTTTTAAAAGCAGAAACCAACCCTGCCCCCAAATCTCTCTGTCCCAAGCAGGAGCCAGCCCTATACAAATGCAGATGTAAAACCATCAGGAAAGTTGGAGCCAGAAAATCAAGAAGACAAAAGACCTAAAATCTGCATACCCCACCTGAGATGGGACATAATAGGACTAACCCATTACCATCAAGAATACCAGAGAGGCACACCTAAACTCAGGTCAGAATACGTGACACAGGAAATAGCCTCCAAGTACATGCCACAGGAACAGGAAACTTCCAAACAAAAGGCTTTCAGAGGGTATAAAAACCTACTCCACATGTGCTCAGCCCTTCTCCCTTGATTTCTCTCCTTCCAGCAAGAACCATCTTTCTGGCTCTTCAATAAACTGTAACCTTCTTCCCAAAGCAGGCGCCATGTTGTTTTATTTATTCCCGGCTTGGATGAACCAGAATGAAAACTTTTCTTCCCACAATTTGGCACCCCAGATGGGACTCCAAGCTAACCTCTCCAATGGACTGAGACTGGTAAGCCCCATCTTGCCGGCAGCAGACCCCTTGTGTCTGTGGATGGGTTTCCCAGGCCTTGCCCATGTGGAGCCAGGGTAGTAAAGGGAGTTTTGGGTTTGAGCTCAAGGACTGCTTTGGAAAGAAGGTGAAGGTGAGTACCTCTAAATTTTAACTTTAAAGCCCAGGGGAACAAAGGAAATGTGTGTATGTCTGTGTGTGTGAGTGAGAAGACCCTTTTTTCACAATCAGGGGTTTGGTCAGAGTGCAGGACCTTTTGTTAGGGAAAAGGGAGAGGCTGTGTGAAAATGGAATGGAATGAGTGAATGAGAGAATTGGATTTGGGCAACTAGCTGGTAAGGCTCTGTAAGCAAAGCCCACCTATAGGAAGTGCCAGAACTAGTGCACAAAGCACAGGTCTTCCCAGACTTCTCCTAAGTCTGAAAACTGCTGGCGGGGTGGAAACGGAGGCCGGGTACCTGTGTGGCAGGTCCTCCTCGGACAATTTATTTTTGAGGTCCGCAAAGTGACGGCAGAGAGTTCCCTAACTCCTGGAAGATCCCTTACTCCGTGATTAGTTATTAGTTAGGGAACCGGAGTCTTCCTGGGCAATTTTTTAGTGCCCAAAAACTGAGGCGGGGCGGCAGGGTTGTTGTCGCTAAGAGCAGCTGGGAAGTGCTGCTAGGAAAGAACCCGACTGAGCCAGATTGGACCCCACATCGGAAGGGGAACATGGGTAGCTGCAGTTCAAGGGTTGGAATTAGGACACTTATTGGAGATTTGCTCGAGGTGTGGGACGAGAGGCGAGTGCCTGTCCTGGATGGTATGAAAAAGAAGCAAGACAAATTTGTGAAGAATGGGCTTTGCTAGGGCTTTGCTGGGAAACCAATTTGGCTAAATAAAGGTACTTAAAAGGGAAAATAAGAAATAGTGATTCTCTTTCTTTCTCTCTCTCTCTCTCTCTGCAACCACATGGTATGTTTAAGATCTGTGCCTTCCCTAACTTGAGTTATCTGAAATTTATGGTGGGAATGACTAGGATGTGTAAAACTAAGACTTCTGTTTCCTTTTCTGTTCTCTTGTCTTTGTGTATATATGTTTGTCAAAGTCTTTGTGTGTGAGGTAAATGTGACTGTTAACTGTTTCAAATCCAAAGAGAAAAGAATTTTAAATTCTGCTAGAAATTCTGCTTAAAATAAGCTACAAAAAGGAAATACCCTCACTCTGTTTGTCTGGCCAACAAACAGAGTGAAGAAAATTGTGTTTGTTTGTTTGTTTTTCCTCTTCCTTTCTCTCTTTGTACTCTTAAGAACAGCCCAAAGTTACCAGGAGGGAATGTTTTAAGTTCATCTGCTGGAAAAGTTTCACTTGCGTTTACTGTATGTGTTTTATCTATCTATCCTTTTCCTGAAAAGTTTGTGTCTAGCTACAAGTGCCTTTTGAATCTCAAGTCTGCTTGTGTGGGGAAATAATTTTCTTAAGTTACTTTTCTTATCCTATCACTAATTGGTGAAACTACTATGAAGCTAATCCTGAAACATATAAGCATTTTTCAATCTCTAAAATAATGTAGTCTATTTTAGAATAAATATTAAAGGTGGATTCTCCTGCCCCTGGAAAATTGCACACCTTAAAATATTAGACTTTTAAAATTATTTGGAGCTTTCAGCATTCTCAAGCTGCCTAGCATTCTTTTTTTTCAAGCTGAAGTTCTTGTCTTTAACATGTTGCAAATGTTCAAGTTCAGAAGTGAAACATTTCATGTATGTTCTCTTACCAGAATCCAGGTTTTTCTTGTCCTCATCTGTGATTGTCCTCATTTTGTCTGCCTATCTGTTTCTTTGACCACTGCAATATTAATGCCTTTTCAAATAGCCTGCAAACTACCCCCCCTTTTTTTTCTTGTCCTTTGTTCTCCATACCTTTTGTCTGCCTCTCCTGGGAGAATCCACACAGAAAGGGGGGGGCAGGATCCTATTCTCATGTCTTTCAGCCTTGCATAGATGACCCCCCCAACCTTTGGAAGCAGAGCACACTGACCCAGATGTTGCCTCCATCCATTTGAGCCATGGAATTGAGTTTTGAATCCAGCCATCCACTAAAAAGCCACCATGCAACCTGAGTGGAACATCTTCCCAAGTCCTACCATTCCCCCAGATGCCTGTAAGAGCTGCAGAAAGAAGGAATCCTGGAACCATTGGTCCCCATGTGAAGCCTCAGAAGAAGACTATGGGGGGAGGGTGGAAACTCATTGTAAAGTTTTTCTTTCTTGCCCATTTGTATTGTAACAAGCCAGTTGAATGTATTCATGGAGAGGTGGCATTTGGGAATAGTTGGCACAGCAAGTACTGAACACCTTGAACTTCTATCTGGTGGGAGGGAAAATTTATCCAGAATGTTTGTATTGCCTGTTTGTATTAGTAGCTGCACACACATACACACGCACACACACCATTCAGAATCACATTGAGTCTATCCCTCCACCTACCTTCAGTAAAGTTCCCCAGGCTGACTTTTGCTCTATTGCACCAAAGCTTTGCATGCACCACTGCCAGCAAATTCCAAGGGGGAGGGAACCAGGCCCCCTCAGGTGATTTGCAATTCCTGACTGAGGAAGTAGCAGGAAAAAGATCCCCAAACCTCTAGGAATCCCAAACAGGGATTCCTAGAGCTCACTATGTGCAATTTAAGAAAAAAATTAATAGCCTGGCTTGCATGGCTAGCCTCAATTGGACATTACAAACCTGGATGCACTGAACTAACAGCTAAGGCAGGAAACAACCCTTGAAAATGGACAGCTAGTGGTTATGTACTAAGGAAAACCATGGCTGTGAAGAATTTTGGGAGGGATATGCAAACCTGACTGGAAGCTAAAGGTGACATCCAACATTTGAAAATGATTGGCACAGAATATTGGACACTATAAATTTCTTTTCCACCTAACAAAATTTTTGGCCTGACTTTTAGAACTTTATGGGTTGGAAGCTCCCCTTTTGGGAGCCACTGAAGGGATCTTTTTCTGCTGCCTCCATTAGTGTCTTATTTTTTTTGGCTTAACAGTTTAAAGCTTGTTTACCAAGTCTCCCTGACCAGATCAATTTTAATCTTGTGCCAATAAGTGTGTCACACTTAAGGCACAAAGTGGGGATTGTGGGAAGTCAGCCCTCAGAGAAGGAAATATTAAAAGGGCAGAAAAATATATTTCCTCAAAAGGATTTTTAAAAGCAGAAACCAACCCTGCCCCCAAATCTCTCTGTCCCAAGCAGGAGCCAACCCTATACAAATGCAGATGTAAAACCATCAGGAACGTTGGAGCCAGAAAATCAAGAAGACAAAAGACCTAAAATCTGCATACCCCACCTGAGATGGGACATAATAGGACTAACCCATTACCATCAAGAATACCAGAGAGGCACACCTAAACTCAGGTCAGAATACGTGACACAGGAAATAGCCTCCAAGTACATGCCACAGGAACAGGAAACTTCCAAACAAAAGGCTTTCAGAGGGTATAAAAACCTACTCCACATGTGCTCAGCCCTTCTCCCTTGATTTCTCTCCTTCCTGCAAGAACCATCTTTCTGGCTCTTCAATAAACTGTAACCTTCTTCCCAAAGCAGGCGCCATGTTGTTTTATTTATTCCCGGCTTGGATGAACCAGGATGAAGACATTTCTTCCCACAGTTCATCTAAATAAAATGAGTTGAAAACTGAAGAAAATGGATTTACATCAAGGGAGTCATGATAAAATGCATGAAGCACTACAAAATAATGGAAGAGCATCATATCTGTGGGGACATGTAAATTTTCCATCTTTGATGTCAGATCTCAGAACCCTTTATTTCTTTATTATATTATTATTTTTACTACAGTAATCAAGTAGCAAAATGGAACTCTCAACAAGGCCAAGCATTTTCAAGGAATCTATTCCTCCTGCTCCTTTCATCAACAACCAATAAAGTAAAAAAAGAAATCCCACCCAAGCTGATAAAGTCATATTTAAGGCAAAAAGATGTAAAAGATGCTCCACTGTCATTACCAGGAATAATAGAAAATAATGCTCCAAAAATCCAAAAAATCCAAAAATCCAAAAATCCCAAACCAATAAACTACAGAAACTTGATGTTCAAAACAGAACGCCTCCCATAAGAAGAAATGATGGTCTGAAGAGAATCTCTTAGAGAAATCTTTATTGGCAGATGGAAAAATTTTATTCAGGAGCACATTTTTGTCTCCTTAGAACGCAGCATAATTATCAATTAAATAATAATTCTGCACTGAAAAGGACATTGTACCATAGTATTCTTGTATATTTATCCTTCAGCAGCAGGATTTAAAAAAAGTTTAATTACATTATTGTGAAGAGGGGCACAGTGTACACAGCCTAGTAGTTGCTCATACTGCCAAACCTCCAAAGTAAATGCCAATGCACACAACCAGAAGAATCACATACTGTATCTTTTCCTAGTTAGTTTCATCAAAGTTTACAGATGTGTGAAATGGGTTACCACATATAAAGGCTCCCACTAGTGGAATTCCCTCCACACATGCACACACAGAGAGACACTCCTCAAATAAAATAAACACTAGAAGAGATTCAGCCAAGCTCACTAGAAAAAACACTGGTTTTTCACATGCAGAAAGAATTGCTTTCATTGAACCAGCATTCAAATAGGTAATTCCATGGACAGATTTTCATAACATCATAACACTGGGGTCTCAGAAGGTTTATAGTTCTACCTTCTACTTAGTGAAGAATCTTCTAAAGCATTTTGGACAGGCAGCTATCTAGATTCAGTATGAAGACCTCTAGTAAAGGGGAACATATCACTTTATAACACAGCCCTATTTCACTAGTTAACAGCTTTTGTCCACCTAAGCTAAATATGTTTCCTTGTAGTTTCAACCCATTGGTTCTGGTCCTTCTATTTGGGGCAACAGAGAATAATCCACTTCCCCATCTATATGATAACCCTTCAGATATCTGAAGGCTGCTATCATATCTCTCCTCAGTCTTTACCTCTGCAATCTATATATACCTGATTCTTTTCACTGCTTGTCTTAGGACAGTTTTCAGTTCCTTTATCATCTGGGTTTTTCTGAATTAATTTTAGCTTGTTGATGCCATTTTTATTTTGAAGGCCCAGGGATATAGTATTCTATGTAGGACCCAACCAAAGCAGAGAAGAGTGGGACAATTATTTTCCATTATCTGAAATCTGATTCTATTACTTTATACCAAAATTGTTTTTTTAGTAGCTGCATCACGCTGGAATCTCATATTTAACTTTTGATCTCCTAGATTCTAGAACATGCAGGTCCTTTTCCTTATTCAGTCAAGTAAAGTCTTCTCCATCCTATATCTGTGCCTTTCATTTTCTCCAGGCTAAGTTGCCTCTTATTTGACCATTCTCTTGGCTGTGTCTCTTCACCTTGTCTCCCAAGGTTATTTCTACATACCACTACAGGCCTGGAGACTTGGATTGATTTAAATTAGCTAAGTATTTTACCCTCATCTTCCCCAAGTTGCAGCTTCTTCCTTCCATTAATAGTACAATGATTGCCAACTAGTGCTTTATTTCCCTTCAACTCAAAGGATCTGGTCTCCCCGAAAGCTAAGGCTGACAAAGCTTCGTCAGGTAGCTGAGGATTGTCTTCAAAAATGAAGACAAAAATGCTTCTGAACTCCAATGGCACTGAATGCCTCCTAATATTCTTGCTTTGCTGGGACATGCACTGCCACTTATCTTCTGGTTTGTGTTCTTGGAATTCACTTCCTTTTCTGCCCTCTTGAGGAGCTTCACCAATCCTGTTGAACAACTTCTCACACTCCCTGATATGTTCCAGTGTGGAAACTCTCTCCGCAATCTTGCATTTCTAGCATGTATAGTTGAATTCAGAACAAAGTTTCTTTCACTGTTCATACTGCTTGAAGTTGACTGAATTCTCCCACAAAAGACTCCTGTTTGCTTTTCTTGTTCATTGATCAATGTATAATTCCCTGTGTTTTTTTTTTTAAAAGTGCACTTACATTATTTTTAATATGTGTATGGAAGCTACAAAGAAACATGGAGTTTCCTCAGAAACAGCTATATCACAGAACGACAAAAACCTCTGCTAAATAAATATTTAACCACATGTAATGTTTTAAAGAGGCATAAATAGCTCTTGCAATGTCTAATCTCCTTACAGGTGGTAAACAATACCTGGTACCATATTATTTTTAGATATATCGTAAAAAGAACAAAACCTATATTTATTTTGCCATCTATCTAGTTTATAGTAGTTAATTGAATCATGCAATCAGAATTTATGCTATAATATTTGCAATGTACAATTCTCAGTGCTACTTCAGTTTTAATTCAGAAAAACACTGATGGGGAAGAACATAATAATTATTTATGCTATTTTTAAGCCTCCACTGGCAGTTCTGCTGGTGGCATCTTTTCTTCCATTTATTTAATTCAAGCAGGAAAGCAAAAGGAAAGAACAAATTAACACTTATTCATTAATCTGCATAATTCAGTTCACTTGCAGAAATTAGAGTGTTTTTTTCTTTTTAGACTGTGCTTCTGACTGAAAAACTTCTAATGTGAATTACTATGGAATTTAATGGTCTTCTCAATGCTAGCAATTTGCAAAATAATCCTATCATGGGGTTGTACTGTAAGTAGTCAGACCTGGTGATTTCTAAGAAAAAATTTGTGGCTTGGTGACTAATAGTAAAACCAAGCAAGAAGCTGTTTCTTTTACTTTAGATTAGAGATTACCAGGATTTTAATCCTATGCACAATTACCTGAGGAACACATACTACTTAACTTAATGAGTGTTACTGCTGAGTAGACATATGTTTGGACTCTCACACTGGTACAGGGAAATGGGAAGACTAGTAAAAATAACTTTTTAAAACTTAGTAAATATTGCAAATTGGAAAGTGAACATTTATTCACTAATTGTCCTAAAGTTCGAAAATATATCAGGAAGTAATTTATGCAATTTGTAAGTTGCTTAAGAATGGTAAATATAGTTATCTCTTTCATTATATGGAAGCTCCCACACTGAACACATGTAACATGACAGAAGCAGAGTATCCAATATATTATTAATAAAGCACTGTTGATTATATTGGCAACACTAACATAATGTTAATTATATCTATACCTATCTATCTTATATCTCTTTACATAAGGGACACATCTTTGTTAAAGATTTGTAAGATTGTATTAGATATATAATATATGATGCTGCTGCTATCTGTTCAATCATGTCCAATTCACAGTGATTCTATGGACTGGGTCTCCCCACATTTTCCATTTTTTTAATGGATACTTTCAGTTGTTTTATGCTCTAGCTGGTATCGGCTTTGATGGTGTCTAGCCACTGTGGCTTTTGGCCTCCTAATTTCCTTTTACTGCTGACCATTCCAAGCATAACTGCCTTTTCCAGTGAGTTTGAGCACATTACTTGGCCAAAAAAGTAAGGTAGAATTTTGTGATTTTGCCTTCCAATGATACATCTGATTTTATACACTCCAGTACTCACTTGTTTGTCTCCTTTGTTTTCCAAGGAGCCTACTCCAACACCACAGCTTGAACAAGTTGATTTTCCTCTTGTCTAATTTTTTTTCATGGTCCAAGGTAGCTGGACTGTAGGTAACTATGGGAAACACAATAATGCAGACTAATCTGCATTTAGTTGCCAGGCTGACATCTTTGCTTTTCCATACTTGATTCATGTTTATCATTGCTGTGCAACCCAGGGCAATTTAACACTTTATTTCTGGACCTTATTCACTGCTTTGATCAATCTGCATCCTACGAAAGTGAATTCTTGCACAAATTCAGTCTCTTCACAGTCAATTGTTATTTTGACATTTCCATTCCTCGCAGGAAGATGCCATGTTTCTCACTTTCTTCTTTAATCCTTATCATCAGATGTTTCAAACTCTCTGAGAAGAGAGCTGTATCATCAGCGTAATGAAGATTGTAGATGTTCCTTCCTCCAATTTTTCTTTTTTTATTCTTCAGGATCCAGCTTACTTGTAATCACTTTGCCATATAGGTTGAATAAGAAATGTGAAAGAATGTAGCCTTGCCACACTCCCTTCTCTATCTGGAACCAGTCAGTGTCTCCATATGGTGACTACAGCAACTTGACCAGATGTACTAATAACCCCAGGTCTTCTCTAAGTCTCTCCACAGCTGATCAGCTGATCATGATCAGCACAATCCAGGCTTTCTTGTAGTCAATAAAGCAGGTATAGATATTCTTTTGATGTTTTTGAGATTTTTCCATGATCCAGCATAGATTTGCAATATGGTCATAACCCCTTCTAAAGCCATAACCCCTTCTGAAGCCAGTTTGAACATCTGGTCTTTCTATGGTCAGCACCAGACGTTGTTGTATGATCTTAAGGGGAATCTTGCTAGAGTGAGAGATGAGGCCAATTGTGTGGTAACTGAAGCAATCCTTGGAATTATCCTTTTTTGACAATGGAATGAATACTGATTGTTTCTGATCCTGTGGCCATTATTCATTTCCCAGATTTTCTGGCACAAGGCTGTGGTGATTGTGGGTATATAAGGCCTCAGCAATTCTGTAGGAGTAGGAACACCTGGGATCTTGTTTGGCAGTTGACTCATTGCCCACACACTTTCATCCTGTGGTGGGGAGGGGAGGCTGAATCTCTTTGTTACTGCCATACAGCTCTTCTGTATATTCTTGCCATGTGTTGGTCAGACAGTTCTTTCCCCTGATTGCTTTTGATCATGCTTTTATAGGTAATAAATAGCTTTCAAATCCTTTTAAGTTGTGTAAATGCATTTCTGGTGTGTCCGTTCATGCAGTCTTCCCCACCCCTCAAAAAATAATACAGAAACAATTTTGTGCCTATAAACATAAAAGATTGTCAGGAAAAAGAATTCTAGGAATATTCATTAACATTACTATCTTATTAACTTTTGGGACATAATTGGAGTTCAATTCTGAGAAAAGCTGTTCCTCATTTGGAATTTTTAAATGCAGGCAGAGAAAGGAAGTCTCTACAAATCATAAGAAAGAAAAATACAGTGAATAATAAGTAATGCATATGCTTTGCATATTAAATGTGGTTTTGGTTATGTTCTGGAAGATTATTCTTTTCCTTTTTGTATGAGGTAAGCTCTTGGTCATTTAATTTCTATACCTGGAAAAGTTATTACTGTGGATGAAGTCAGTAGGAATTGTGCTTCAGAACTGAAACAAGTCAGAATTCTACTCAAGATAGAGATAGATGTTTAAAGGAGTTTGGTGTGACATCAGTTCATCCTTCCTGTTGGTGGAAAGTTCAGTTTATACTTATTAAAACAATTACTTGAATTCTAACTGATTGGAAAAGAGCATAAAATATGTACATATGAGAACTCAGCTAATAATACATCATTTTAAAAGTAATTATTTCTATCAGTATGGATTAGGGGGGGGAAGGTATAGCAAAATAATTTAATTGGCATTTCAGAATAATGAGTCCAATTCAGCTAGTTCACATATGCATGCTTATCAAAGGAAAAACTGCACCATACTAGGATTATAATTGGAATAGTTCCATATTTCAACTATTCTACATTTGCTTGCTCATTACTCAATGACTTCAATATCTAGCAAGGATTTACAGATGTAAATGAGTCACATCAGTCTAGAATCACATCACATTTCAAGCAAAAGCTCTTTTTTTCAATGAAATCATGACTCAGGACTACTTTTGGCAAAGGCCTCAAAGTCATATTTTGTGTATAAACTTTGCAACAGAAGATCCTAGATTCTGTGTATGGGATCCTTGCCTCTGAAATCATTGCATTGGATCAGACCTTTATTAAAGACTTTGTTCCCTCTGATCAGTACTATACTATACCCTATAAGAATATGGAGAGTAGGTATAAGACTATAAGAGTAGGCTAGAGAGATTAATTACCTAATTCATTATACATAATCTTCCCATTATTTATTAGACTTTTATATAGCCTTAATCAAATCTAAGTAGCTTACAACTCAATAAATACACATAATTACAAATAAAACAGTGAACAGTAACAAAATGTATGTATCCTACTATAATTATCTCACCCTAACATACAACATTCATGGTACTTCATCTCATTCAGGACAACACATTCTAGCCTTCCAAAATAATTAGATCTTGACTAGCCTTTAAGAGAAAAAAGGCTATTCTTGCCTCTGGGTAAAACTGTTCCAAAAAAAATGTTTCATGCATCATGTTCTAGTACATAATGCAACAACTTAAGACATTTTTCTTCAACCACAGAAATCATTATAATTGATGGAATAAAAGTACAGAATGAATAGTACCAATGTCAGTTGTAAATGTTAATTCAGACAGCAGTCGCAATAATTACAGGCAGATTTAGAAATGTATATGCCAATACTATTGTTATAACTACCATATACTGCTGCTATTACTAATAGTAATTTATTAAATTTATATTCTGCTCAACTTAATTAATATTATACATCAGACTTTTATATCCATGACCTGTCTCAAGCTCCATACTTCAAATGATATTCTCTTGCTAAAAAGCAAAAATAGAGTACTGTATACTTGCCTTTTACTGCAGTCATTTATTGTCATAATATATGGGACATAAATAAATACTACAAAAATATTTATAGGATCACAGATAATGCTTTCATAGACACCCTTATTTTATAGTGTTATTACAGAAAGCAAAAGTGGCACCTCTCTTGGATACAATTGTGCAAAAGTGCAGAATGAAGCAAGATTATGTGATATATTGAAAATTATTAAAATAACATATCCCAAAGGGATAGCTATGCTGCAACAAAAACAAATGTCCTGCTGCTCAAAGGCTTAAGAAAGATAGTACAATAAAGGGAGTGATATATATTATCATTTCTCATTTCTCCATATATATTTTTTTACCCTAATCCAAAAAAACAACTGAGAGAAAAGGAAAAACGAAGTCCTGGGACACTGAACGGTGAGACCTAGCAATTTTATTTCAGAATAGCTTCTGAGTAGAAGCAATCTGTTTCTGCAACAGTACCATTACACTTTCACAGATCTCAAGCAGGACATTGCTTCTTCTCTTATCCTTCTAATAGTTACTTCAATTCATAAAATGTGCCGGTCTCCATGTGATATTAATGAAAAAAGTCTCATCAATATATCCTCACAGAAAACCTTTTAAAACCAAGTGTTCCACTTCCATTTTTTCTTAAAAATAAATTCTCTATCTTTTAAGATCATAAAACAAGGAACATTGCAAACATCTTCATCATCATCAGTCAGAAATACTTCAATTTGTACTCCTGCACTAAGCAGAAACTGGTCATTCCTAAATCTACATTTCTATGATTTTATCTCTTCTTTTCCTTTTTTTTTCTTTCCTAGCATCTTCTCCAAGGTGCAGAGTCTACTTATTTTTCAGAGGTTGTGACAAAAATTGACTCACTGGCTTGTTACCGAAGCCTGATGTCATGCGCTGAGAGACAGTGAGTGGCCCAAAGTCACCCATGTACCTTTGATGCCTAAGGCAGGACCAAAACTCTTAGCTTCCTGGTTTCTAGGCTGGTGTCTTCACTACTAGATCAAATTGGCTCTCCTCTCATACTCATTGCTGGCAGCTGTAATTTCATTATGCACCAATCTCTTGCACATTACCTTCACACTTTGTTAAAATGTGGCCATATCTAATATTACCATAATTCTAAACATAGTAGTAGCAACAATAGCAACATCTAACATTTGTATACTGCTTTTGTTCCTTGCATTGGGCATGATTTATTTAGTTGAATTCCATATAATACAATAAATCAGAATTATTATCCATCACAGAGCATATTTCATCACTATTATGCTTCAGTTTATATTTATAAAGTATAAAACTGTTGTTCTGAACAGAGGAACATTTCAGATATACACATATGTATATGTCTAAGTAATATACTATCCAAATATTGATATGGAAACAAAAAAGACAAGGAAGGAAGGGAGAAGGTTTCATAGGAACAACCTGTTTGGGTAGCTGAAAAATCTAAATTTTACAATGAAATACATGCCCACTCCATTATAATTAATTTCTATCTTAAGATGTATATGATGACTGGTATCAGAAAGGATGCTAATTACTTTGAACAAAATAATAATATCACCAATCAAATTATGTGGAATTAAAAAGACAACATTCAGTGCTAGAGCCACCTTCAGTTACGCCTTTAAACATGTGGGATTTTGTTTTTCTGCCTGATGAAAAATGATGCTTCTTACATGCGCCTAAACGTGAATCTCAAATCTAATGGATAAATAGGCATTCCAAAGTTTGAAGGAATAATAAGAAATGGTAATAGTCAAGGAGTTTAAGGGACAGAAGGAAGTGTCACAGTCTAGAAAAGAATAAAATTAAGCACAAAGGAGAAATACATTTGGTTCAAATTGCAAGAGAGAAAGAAAGAGAGAAAGAGAGAGAGAGAGAGAAAGAAAGAAAGAAAGAAAGAAAGAAAGAAAGAAAGAAAGAGAGAGAGAGAGAGAGAGAGAGAGAGAGAGAAAGAAAGGGGAAGGAAGGAAGGAAGGAAGGAAGGAAGGAAGGAAGGAAGGAAGGAAGGAAGGAAGGAAGGCTAGATTTCACCTGGGATGATTTTGAAGGGTAATATTAAAATCTGATTGATATAATAGATGCCTATTTACTTAGTCACTTTGTTCTGGTGGTTCTCCATTTCCATTATTATCTGGTCCTCAAGGACAATTCTAGAGATTCTTGAATTATATGACAACCATTCTCTGCCATGAGCAACTAATTGCTCATTCCAGTAAGACAAAGCTGAATTGTGGATAGAAGGTTATATTGGCAAATGAGCAGGCAAGGATTTACAAATATTTGGGGCTCAGGACTCCATAGAAATAATTGTGCAGTAAATATGGACCAGACCTTTTCCCCACTTTGCTGACAGGTGGAAAATCAAAGGATTATTCAGAAAGAATATTGGCTTCCTTTCTTTTCTTGTACGCAAATATTGACATCACAATAATACCACATGCACTTTAAAGAGAGAGAGAGCATGCAGATGTGAAATCCTTTATGAGAGGTTGCATTAAATGAGAAAAAATGGAAATAAAAGTATCTACAGGCTCAGCAGGCTCCTGGCAGAATAAAGGGGAAAGAGAATGAGTTTTTAGTTTTCATTATGCTCTATTGTCCAATCAACACATATATTACTAAACTCATGCAGATCTATTTTAACTGCAGAGCACAATTAGCATAGATTGGTGTATGAAATAAAAATATTCCTATTTCTGCTCCTGAAGTTGAAAATACATTACAAAACTTATTACAAAAGAGCATCCCTCATACATAATGAAGTAGAAAAATCTTATAAGGTTGATACAAAATTAGTTTTTAACTTACACAGTATATGCTTTACTTTTAAAGTATTCTTTCCTATGATTTGGTTGACAATGTCATCTTCTGGCTCTATTAAATGTTCCACTTAAATTAGAGTCTAAAATGCAGTTTTCTAAAAATAACATTTACCTCTAAAGTGAAAATGGGGAGGGGGAAGGATATGAATAGCTTTTCCTGAGTGTTAAACACCCAGTGCAGGGTTATAATAGCACAATTCCTTTACTAAATTGTCTTTGCAAATGTTATTGAGAGGAGACACCGCTTTTCAGTGATGTACAGTAGATAATTATCTTATGAACTAAGTGCACTTGAATATTTATTTTCAATCATTATACCTGTGGCTAGCTCATCAAAACATCTATCTCTAAACTCCCTGATATTGATAGGTGAAGACTACGGTTTACTATTCTTCCAGTGAAGCCATTTCAGCACTGGGAGCTGCGGACAGCAAACAATCTTAACTATTCTGCCAAAACATATTAACAGCCATTATAATCCATTATCTTATACAGAACAGACCTTGAATGATGATCACAAATCACATGGGTTTTGTACTCCATTTCATTAGCATGGATTAGCTCCACTTGCCACCACGCATGCAAATATATATATAATGAGGGGGAAAACGAGTGAAGAAAATTGATGCCTTGAACCAATACTTTTGCATTCTTTCCTCTCAAATTGTATATACTAATACAGGAGAATATTTGTAGCTCAGGGTTGACATGAGGGGTCCTTGGTGCTCTCTGGGCTTGCTTGTTTTCTTGCAAATGTTTCACTACCCAAAGTAGATAATGTTGTCAGTGCTAGCACTGATGATGTTACCTAGTTTGGATAATGAAATGGCTGCAAGAAAACAAGCAAGCTCAGAGAGCATCAAGGACCTCTCAAATTGCATATACATTAGCATGTATGGCCAATAAAAGTATGGGACTGAGACTATTGTTTATACACAAAATCCAAGTATGTATTCCAAAGTGCAATTTTAATGATGGTTATATTTGGCAACAGCTGCTGCTCCATCCAAATTAGACAAGACAAGATACAAACAATACACTGAAATTTTCTTCTGAGATTGTGTCCTAAAAGTATAGCTAACCTCCAGATGTACAAGAAAATATTTCATCTCTTTCCTTCACATCTCAGGGCTCCAAAATGCTCCCTCCCATAACTAGTACAATAAAATTACTTGCTATGATGAAGTACACAATTGTGTTTACAGCCATTTCATGCATAACAGACACATTGTAGAGGCACAGCGCAAATATCTTAATGAAAGGAAACCAGAAGTGCAATAAATCCTGCTTTTCAAATCTAAAGATCCTACAGTCAGGCTTTTCAGAGTGCAGTGTTGGATTAAAAACTCCTGGCAAAGTCCACCCAGAGGGGCAAACCAGAGCTTCTGGGTGAAATGCATATTACAGTAAATGGGGGCTTTACCCCCCACTCATGCCATATTGGCGGGGGGGGGGGTGTTGAAGCAGTCCAATTCTTGCCTCCTCCCCCTCCACTGTCCATTTCTGCGTCAGAAGCAGGTGCCCAGGTAGCAAGGCTGACATTTTCCCAAGGAGAAGGACTCCCTGAACAACTGCCCCATAAAGGCCTCCCCCTTCACTGACAACCACCCACCCTTCCCTTGGCTACTAGGCAAGGCTATTCCTCGGTTTTTCTGCGTAGAGCCATCTGCCATCCCCGCCCCTCATCCAACCCTTTCTCTAGCTACCCCACCCGCCTTGAACCCTTCTGGAGAGCCCCCCCAGCCCCTCCCCTGCCTCGCGCCCATCCTAGGGTAGTGCTCGGGTGGGACTAAAGACCCTCCGGTCTCCTCCTCCTCCCCCCTCCTCTGACGCCGCTCCTAAGTGTTCTCCAAACAGCCCCCGCAATTATTTAGATCGATACGAGCCGCCGCCCCTCCCCTCCCCGCGGGGAAAGCAACAGCAAAACGCCACGCAACACCTCTCGGACCTTCTCTGTCCTTGCTCCACCTAGTCTTTGCAGCTTCGCTGCCGTTCCAGGACCCCCCTAGGAAACGTCCCGAGGCGCCCCCCCCACCCACACACACACAGGGTCCCCGAGCCACCCCATTCAAGCACACTTGTCAAGAAAACACCAGCCGAGACCAGCCGAACGGGCTGAGCACAGGGCGGGGAACTCACCAAACATCTGAATGTGGCCTTTGGTGATGGGGTTGAAGCTGCCGCAGGCCAGCAAGATAACGTGGGTTTTGGTGGTTTCGGTCATGGTGGCGTCTGCTTGGTTTGGCGCTTCCCTCGGAATTCCGCTCGCGCGGCGCGGCCTCTCCTCTCCTTTTTGTGTGTGTGTCTCAATGTGTCTGCAGAGGCAGGGGAGGCGAAGAGCTCCCAGACGCAAGCAGCGTCATCCCCCCCCCCGCGCGCGCTCAATTTTAACGCCTTCAGCGCCAGCCGGAGTTTACTTAACTCTGAGGCACCTCCGGGGCACCTCAGCTCTTCAGGCAGAGCTAAAGCGGATGGTGGAATTTACACACATACACCCGGATATTGGGATCATCAGTGGTACTTTATTTGCTTTGCCAGGTAAGAAGATGAATATGTACTTAGCTCCTATATTCTGGTGGAGATAATCCACAATAATGACTTACAATACATGCTGGTCTTGCCTTCACACTCACTAAAGCAGATTATATTTCCCATTTTTATCCTCTTATTTGAACGGAAGTATAATGCAGGGGAGCCATTGCTAATGTTTACAGTCTTAGAACCTCAATCCTGCAACTTTCCTGTCAAATCCATGTAGTGCTAAACGGAAGGAAGGAAGGAAGGAAGGAAGGAAGGAAGGAAGGAAGGAAGGAAGGAAGGAAGGAAGGAAGGAAGGAAGGAAGGAAGGAAGGAGCAGTTTAAATCCTGTTTCATTCATGATGGTATCCATAAGGCCAACTCCAGTGAGGATGAGCCAAATCCCAGGCACAGTGCTGCATTTTGTACCTTGCAGCATCTCATCTTAAAAGAGCAAATAGAGGTCTGAGACATCACACACAAGCAAGGCCAGATGACAAAGAAAAACAAACCCCACCAAGGGAAGAGATCTAAATATGATTCTGCTGTTAAACTATATCAAATACATTGATATACCACCATCAATAACTTTTCTCATTGTACTTATCTGCTGACCTGATGAATTTAGGTTTATAGTATTTCAATTCTAAATTTAATAATCTGCAACTACTATTGTCTCCTTGTAGTCTGTGCTAGAGGACAAGTAGGCTAGCTTCTCTGGAGTTTTCCTTTGTCAGAATTAACCAGGCTTACCTTTGCTTAGTTTCTGCAAGGTAAGGTAGCCCAGGTAAGGTTAACTGGCTATTGTCTCCTATTGAGAATTTGATATATGTGCATGTGTGATTGGCGTGTTTTGATTATGTGCCATCAGGTTGCTGCTGACTCATAAGGGCCACCTAAGTAGACCGTCTTCATGATCTGTCCCCAGCCTGGCCATTGAGTTCTCCCAAAAGGGCACTCGTATTTATTATAATTGAGTCCATCCACCTTGCTGCTGGTAGCCCTCTTTTTCTCTTCCTGCTTTTCCCAGCATTATAGACTTATCAAGAAAACTAGATCTGTGCAAAATGTGTTTAAAATATAATAAATTGAGCCTGAACATTTATGTCTCAAGTGAGAACTCTGGACTGATTTGTTCTACAATCCATCTGTTTGTTTTCCTGGATATTTAAAATATTCTCAGGAGTCTTCTTCAATATGAAATTTCAAAAGCATTGATATTTTTTCCAATCGTCTTCTCCCCCAAAATCCAACTTTTGCTTCCATAGAGTATCACAGGAAAAACTATTGCCTGCAAGAATCTGATTTATTTTTATTCCTTCCAGGGATCTTCCAAAATTATCATCAAATCATCAGCAAACGCCTGTAATTTATATGTTTCTTTTTAAATCCTCACTCCAGCAATTCTCTAATCTTGTCTTATTCCTCTATTCAGTATTTCCAAAGCTAAAATAAATAGCAATAGTGATAAGGCACATCCTTGTCTTGTCCCTTTCTATATTTCACAAGGTTTTATTAAGTCTCCATTCACAACCATCTGTGCCTCTTGTGAAGTATAGATCAATTTTACCCATTTAATAAATTCTCACCAAAATCCATGTCCTGCAAAATTTTAAACAAAAGAGTCCAGTTCAGATTGTCAAAGGCCTTTTCTGCATCAAGAAAAATCAGTGCTGTTTGTTTATTATGTTATTCTATAATATTCCAAAATGTCCAATACATTTCTAATATTGTCCCTCAGCTGTTTTTAGGCAAAAACCCAGACTGATTTTCATGAATAAAGTCCTGTAAGACCATTGTCATTCTCTTGACTAAACACATCATAAATAACTTCTAACCATTATTCTGTAATAATATCAGGTGGTATTTTTTTTTAGTAAAGTCTTGACCCTCTTTAGATATAAATGTTAGATTAGCTTCCATCCAACCATCCAGTATCTTTTCAGTCTATAGCGGGGGTCTTCAAACTTGGCCCTTTATGACTTGTGGACTTCAACTCCCCTGGTCTATAGAATAGAGTTCCTCGGTTTTTTTGCAGCATTTGTAATAATTCATCTTCAAATCTTTATAATAAGAGGCCGGTAAACTATCAGGTCCAGGCTCTTTTCCTATTCATCTATGTTTTGAATTCTTAGTAGAATTCAAAACATGACCTCCTCCATTCTGTCATTCTCCAGACCAATGGACATAGTTTAGTTACAACCTTTACTGAATCTTCTTTGATTACTCCCCACAGTTCTGTAGCTTTCTCATTGGAGTGATGAATCTAATTTCATCTAATCTCCATCTCTGATGTTTTACAGATATCATTGTAATACTGTTTTTTATTTTTTTTTTAGTATCTCTCTAAAGTACTTTGTTAAGTTTCTTCCTAAGATCTTTGTCTTTCTTAGCTTTGGCTTTGCTTTTCTTGGCAATTTTTACCATCTCTTCTGACATTCATTTTAGTTTCTTCTGTTTCTTGTCTGTAGAACAGGGCTTTTCAACCAGTGGTACACGTACCACTTGTGGTACTTTGCCACATGGCAGGTGGTACGCAATTGCTAGCCAAGTGTAGCAGGGGAGGGGAATGAGCCAAAGCGAGCCAAGCCTGAGGGAGAGGCAGCTGCAGCTGCAGGACTGTCTGGACTCGGCAGAAGCCCCAGGAGCGGGCATGGCCTCCAGCTGATTGGCTCCAGCTGATTGGCGCTTCCGGAAGCAGCTCGGAGCTGGAGGTGAACTGAAGAAAAAGGGGGGGAAGAGAGGAGAGGCTATAAGAATGTGGTTTGGGTGGGGGAAGTGGAAAAAAGATGACAGGAAAGGTTTAATCCCTTTAAACAAATGTAATTAGTTTTACCCCCTTTAACTGAGTCTGTCTGTAGCTTTTAGAAAGTTTTCTTTGAAGGTAAACAGGCTTAATTTAAAGCTAAAGCTTTTCGCAATTGCCTGAGCCTTTCAGTCTAGAATTGCAACATTGTGACATGTGACAAGCCTGAGGCAGCTTAAAGAGAGAAAAAAAACAGAGTTTGTGTTTCTTTATTTTCTTGTTTTGCACTTGATTCCTGTGTCTTTAAGGGTACAGGGAAGGGATTGAGGGGTGCATTCTTACTACACTGTGGAAGAGCTCAGAAGGGCAAACCAGCTAACTCAGGAGTCTACAAACTTAGCAACTTTAAGACTTGTGGACTTCAACTCCCAGAATTCCTCAACCAGCCATGAGGGCTGAGGAATTCTGGGAGTTGAAGTCCACAAGTCTTAAAAGGGCCAAGTTTGAAGACCCCTGAACTAGCTGGTAGTGGTGCATATTAATAAACATGGATAAATTCATCATACATTTATCAGTGCAAAGGGAAAGTAATTCAGCAAAGGAACAGCCACCAAAGAAATTAAAACTGGTACTTTTTTCCTTTTTTTCTACAGTTTGTAATATTTTATTAGATTATAGAATAAAATACAAAAGCAAATAGCAGGACACAGTGGGAGGAAAAAGGGGGGGAAAGTGAGTGGGAGAAGGGAAAAAGAACATACTTCCTCTGTTGCAGTAGAAGGAAGCATTAACATTGAACCTCAACTTTTTACTTTTCCATAATATTATAAACTAGCCATTTCTATAACAACAAAGGAATCTAATCAGTAAAACCCAACCCCCCCTTTTTTTTAGTCATCAGGTTTTTGACACCTTGCTAAGCACTGGTGGTACTCAAATATTGTCATGTCCTAAAAGTGGTACAATCTGTGAAAAGGTTGAAAAGCTCTGTTGTAGAAGTCTCTTTTCATATTCATCCTTGACCATGTCTTTGATCTCATTCCACGGTTCTTCTGATTCCATATCAATGATGTTCAGGACTTTAAAGTGATTCCTGATGCATACACTCACAATCATATCATGAAAATCAGTTGCCTTTATTCTTCTTATTTAGTTTGACTTAGAATTGATATATGAAAACTAATTTATGATTTGTTCTATAGCCCACCTTTGCTGTTATAACAGAGTATTTTTATTTCCATGTATTAACAATATTGTCAATTTGATTTCTGTGTATTCCTTCTAATAATATCTTTGTACATTTTGTTTATCTGAAGACTATGTTAGCACTCAAAAACATATTCTGTCAATTTCAGATTTAACATGAACTATGAAGCTAGTATTCTTTCTCTTCTTCAGCAATGGTTAGAGCATAAACTTGAATAACTGTCATATTAAAGGGTTGTCTTCAAAATCCAACTGATATTATTCAATCCTTGATTGCATTATACCCAAACACTGTCTTTGCAGTTGCCTTCCTAATTAAGAAAACAACACTGTTCCTTTTTTTCTGTTTGTGCATGCATACATATGTGTACATTCTGCATTGTGTTCTTCTAGATGAAAATGTAAAATTCTAGTTTATTTCAATTCATTGATGCCTAATATGTCAATGTGTAGTTTATTCATTTCATCTTTCACTGTGTTAAGTTTTCCCATATTCATGTTTTTTATGTTCCATGTTTCTATTACAATTCATCTTTGCAGTTTAGAATTTTCATTTTTTGGATGGCAGCATTAGCAATTAGACATCCCAGAGGCATTTATCTAGCCACATCATGAACACTATTAGTACTATGAAATATCCTAGACCTTCCTCAGTAGCATCTGCTTAAAGAGGCCCATCATTTGGGACTAAATCATCAATCACTTATTTTGTCTATTAATGTGATTTCCTTGGTAAAATATGGGAGTGATTTACCTATGTCTTCTACTGCAACTTATGAAATTATGCCCTTGCTCTTGTTACTAATCATAAGCCTTTGGCATCTTACTAAATCACTTCTGTCCAATATAGATGCTTGCTTTCACTGGGCAACTATGATGACTTTCACATTTTGTGTGACATCGCTGCAGGTATATACTCTTCTGGCATTCTTCACTCATCCCTGTCAGATATACCTCCTCCCAATAAAGCAGCATAGCAGAACTGATTGATTGATTAGGTGCCATCAAGTCAGTGTTGACTTTTAGCAACCACCTAGATAGATTTAAGGGAGATACATGTAGTCCAAATATTGATGTCTGGTATTTTGCTTTTATACACACACACACACACATACACATACACATACACACACATATATATATATTTACACACATTCTGATGGCACTGATCAAATAATGGATTGATATTTCCCTTCTCCAAGTCTAGAAAGTTTTTGTATGCTTTTTCAGAATAAAATTTCAGAAGCAAAAGGAAGAATGTAGAAACCAATGAAGAGCTCTCATTCTTGTCATTTCTCCCCATCACTGTCACAGTAGTTATTATTTATTTAATGTATACACTGCCTTCTAGCGGCATACATATAAACATAATACATGTGCATATGTACAAAATATTTCTGCTTGCTGGTTGATCAGCCATAATCCACAGGAGAATATAATAATTTGGAATGCAGATCTCTCTTTAATACCCATTATTTAGTCTAAACAAGGATTTATTGTATCATAAAAGTAATTTAAAATGATAATGCAAGATGTTGCTCCTCTTATATTGGCACTGCTGGCTTTTTCTTTTTATTGCATTTTCATTTTTGTTTTCAGTCTGAGAGCTTTTCATTCCTGATACCAGTAAATTAAAGATATATTTCCTGTTAATGACTCTCATTACAAATCAGCAAAATCCCTTTTGCTTTCTGAAAAGACTGAGGTAGTTTTGGTTTTAGTTTTGGAAATTCACTGGAAAGCTTTCTTGCAGCCAGATCAATGTCATAAAATGCTGATCACAACAAGCAGGAAGAAAACAAAACTCAGGGTACATTTATTCCTTTGTATTGCATCTCAGTGATTCTTGATATTTGGAAAACTATTAACTTTAAACAGACAGAAAAGGTTATGGTTAAATTCCTCATGAAAAATCATCAAACTCAAGCTGCAGAAAGGCCAGGCTAGCAGAACTTTATTTTCAGGCACAACAGATAAGTCTACAAATAGCTTCTGGATTATATCAGGATCCAAGCAAGTCCAAAGTGTGGTGGCTATATTTTTACAGAAAATGTTTCTCATTTTTCAATGTCATTCTCCTTCAAGTCCATTTTAGAATGATAAAAATAGGAAGAACAGGAGCCTCAAATTTATGAAGGAGCTCTTGAGGAGCAGGCTGAGCAGATCAGTTAATCACAATCTTCTCCAAAATGCTAAAATATATTGCTTTGTATTTAAATTATAATAATGATACTTACATTTTCTGAACACATGTACAGCAGCACATATTATGCCAATCTGTGCAATAGGCATGCAGCCTTTGTGCTATTATCAAGCTATTTGGCCAAAGAAAGAAACTATTGTACTAGGAAACCAATAAGATGATTAAGAAATGTCATCCAAGCAACAGATTATGCCCGGCTCCTAAACAAGACAAAATAAAAGTGTCAACTCTACAATGAGCCTGGCTGCAGCCATTCCTCCCCCCTCATTCTAGGTTGCCACCTAGAACAGAGGGAGGGGGGATTGCCCAGGTGCTTCGCTAGTCAAAATAAACCTCTGTCCCATGGGAACCAAGGTTATCTACTGCTCCTGCGAGCAGGGACTGGGCGTTGTATAAGAAAACCTGTCAAAAGAATATATTAGTTGGAAATTCAGACTTGGTTTCACTTTTGACCGTGCCGATACTTTGTAACCAATAAACATGTTCTTGGAGGAATTTCCAAGCCTCGGAGTTCTGTTTTATTTGTCTCTGTCAGCCGGAACCATGACATTAAACAAAGTCCGGTGGGCTCAACATTTCAACCATTTTAATTTCACTTTAAAATATCTTCCAGGGGGTAAGAATTTTTTGGATGACACTTTGTCTAGGATGTCTCAGTTCAAAAGCCACCGAGTGGAAGTTATTAATTCTATCATTCCTCTACCACAACCTGCCTCTCAAATAACACTAGAGCTCAATCGCAAAAACAATCCACTGGCCCTGATGACCGCTTACTGAAGAAACTTAAAGAGCAATTAGAGACCGACACCTGGTTCAAGGACAATAAGTCTCTATTAACCCTTTGGGGAGGACAAGCCTGGAAGGGTTCTAAGCTATACCTCCCAAGTGCCCTTAGAATCCAAGCCCTTCAAGCGCAGTCATGATGCAAAGCAGGCCGGTCACTTTGGGTTCCTGAAAACATTACGTTTGGTGCAAAGGTAGTTTTGGTGGCCAGGGATGAAAAAAGGACATTGAGAGCTATGTGAAAAGCTGTGCTACCTGCGCTGCTATGAAGAAACACCCTGGAAAGCCCCCAGGGTTGCTGCAGCAGGTAGCTGACCCTGCCCAGCCTTGGGAGGAAATAGCTCTGGATTTTATAGTGGAACTGCCCAAGAGCAAGGGAAATACTATCATATGGACTGTGATTGATCTATTTTCCAAACAAGCTCATTTCATCGCTTGTTCAGGACTTCCCTCTGCTCAGAAACTGACAAGTTGTTTTTGAAGCACATCTATCAGCTCCACAGAGGTCCTTAGCAGATTATTTTGGACAGAGGGGTTCAATTTACTGCGAAGTTCTGGAGGGAGTTCGTCAAGCTTATTAGGTCCACTCAGGGGCTCTCATCAGCTTTTCATCCAAGTACTAATGGGGTGGCTGAACGAGCGAACTCAATGGTGGAGCAGTACCTCAGATGCTATGTTAATTACCAGCAGACTAATTGGGCAGACCTTCTGCCTTTCGCTGAAGTAGTCTATAACAATACTGTGCACAGTAGCACTGGTCTTACACCATTTAAAATAGCTACTGGGTGGGATTTTGTGCCTATGCCTGAGTACCCCCAGGAGCCACCTGCCTCCCAAACTTTGGATCAGTGGGTGACCTCCTTCCAAAATGTTTGGGCGAATGTAAGGAAAGCCTCAGCCCAAGCCACTAAGGTTTATAAGGAGCAGGCTGATAAGAAACGCTCCCCTCAAAGACCATTTTATGTTGGTGAAAAGGTTTATTTTTCAACTAAGTATTTGAGGTTAAGGTTACCCAGCAGAAAATTGGGGCCAAAGTTTCTTGGTCCTTTTCCCATCACCAAAATCATAAATCCTGTTATCGTGGAGTTAAAGCTTCCACGGCTATTGGGAAAAGTCCACCCTGTGTTCCATTGTAGTCTATTAAAACCAATTTCTGAGTCCACTTTAAGACCTATTCCAAAGAAACCGCCGGGTCCAATAGTGGTAGAGGGGGAAACACATTATGAGATAAAATGAATTCTTGATTCTAGGTTGTACAAGGTGAAGTTACAATACCTAATTCAGTGGAAAGGCTATACAATGTCAGAAGCTATGAGGGTGAAATGTACAGATGTGAAAGCAGAAAGGTTAATACAGAAGTTTTACAACAAGCATCCTCACAAGCCTCAAGGAAATGCCTAACGTGCTTTTTTGTTTCCCCTACAGGAGATTATTTCCTTTTAAGAGCGGTTGACTGTCAACTCTACAATAAGCCTGGCTGCAGCCATTCCCCCCCCCCTCATTCTAGGTTGACATATAGAACGGAGGGAGGGGGGATTGCCCAGGTGTTTTGCTAGTCAAAATAAACTTCTGTCCCATGGAAACCAAGGTCATCTACTGCTCCCGCGAGTAGGGACTGGGCATTGTATAAGAAAGCCCACCAAATGAATATATTGGGGAATGTAGTTGATTGCGTAGTTCTGACGGTAGGACATTATACTTTGTAACTGGGTAATTTTTAGTTTGTAACCAATAAACATGTTCTTTGAGGAATTTCCAAGCCTTGGAGTTCTGTTTTATTTGTCTCTGTCTGTCGGAACCATGACAAAAAGCTTGTAGCCTGAAACTGTATAACCTAGGAGTAGCTGAAGAGAGGGCTTGTGTAGTACAAAAAACTTTGAGGAGATGCTGTAAGTACACCCAAGGTTTACTTCCAGTAAAGCAGTATCTGTGGTTTATTAATATTAATTGAGATTGAAATATTGTTTTTCATTCAAGATAAAAGCCAAAGTAGATTGCAATCAAGTGGTATTTAAAATTACACAACAAGCAAGGCTATAATACTATATATTAGTTGTAAAAATTCATGGTGATTATTTGGAAGGGTAGGGACATCAAAACATCAGATAAGATTATACTGTTATATGCTTTCTTGCCTAAATGTGTATCTTGCAAGGCTTTTGAGTTCCAAAGCTATTCTGCATTTTCTATTCTGTCAGTCAATTATGCTTTAGACAAAATTGATCCTTTGGGATTGATCATAGCAAGACATTATAATTCTCTTTTCAGAAGCCAATAGTAGATCCTAAACTTTTTACAATAGGTTAGTCTGAATATTCCCCACCTCCTCTTTTTTACATATTGACTTGTCTGGTTGGTGTTTTATTCCTGTATACATTTACTTAAATACAAGGCATGTTGATTTATTTGTTGTATTGTATGACATACACATAGCTATTTGAATTTTTGCACTAGTTTGTAAAAACCTATGTGTAACGTGCATTCTTTTTCTTTCAGCAAACACTATAAAATCGTTTGTATTGGAAATGGCCCTGATGAGTCTCATACTGCCATCAGAACATCATAACCTCAGATCACACAAATGGTTCCTCTATCATCACAATTCACTTCCCCATAGTGAATGTGAATTAATCTCTCGGAAAAGTACACAAATTGAATAAAGCCTCAGCAAGTTGTTTTGGGATGTCCTTTATGCTTGCCCACCCCGAGTCACAGCCTTAAAATCAATCCCCACTATCCTCAAACTGAACAGCATTACAGATGTAGTTAAGTGGTTTGCTAAACAAAAACAGTAACTACATTTTATACGTTGCCCAGAGTTGTAAGGGATTGGAACTGTAAATAAATAAATAAATAAATAAATAAATAAATAAATAAATAAATAAATAAATAAATAAATAAATAAATAAATAAATAAGCAAGCAAGCAAGCAAGCAAGCAAGCAAGCAAGCAAGCAAGCAATAGTATGGGGTTCAAATAGAGAATTTGGGTAGGTGATTATGTATTTATCTATAACTATCCTGGATGGTTATTGAACTACACGGAGCTGCTTCTGGCCAGTTGCTCATCCTGCCTTGCATATTTTTTATTCATACTTGATCTCATCCTTGACACCTCATAGAACAAGTCAGTTTAGCTTGTGTGCCATTATGAGTTTCCTAAAAGAAGGCATATAGGAGGCACAGCTTGTTGTGCAAAAATTAAAAAGTTGCCCATTTATTTTGCACAGCATTTATTATGGATGCTAGAACTATATTCTTTGATCTTCTATATCCTGCACTGTTCCAGCACTAAATTAAAATGACATTAAAAAGAAAAAAATAGATTTAAAATGTATTGGAATAATAGACCATCTGGTGACATCATAGAAAAAAGTGAAATTATTATGCAAAATGATCCATATATTTCACAATGAATTATTCAGTTACAGTGGGAAACAATGATTAATCAAATGGTGAATGCAATGTAAATGAAGGAAATCATAAAAAAATAGAAAATCAAAGAATCAAATGAAATATAATCAATGACAAAAGACATGTTAATCCAAATCATAAAAAGGAATATTAAACTCCAACCCTTGCTAGCTTTAATAAAAGTGTATGGAATCATTCTGTTACCCATAAAAGAAAAGGTCATATCCCAGGGAAGGCTTAAAATTCTGGTATAGCTTTCAGATTAAGATGAAAGTGCCAAAACTGCAGCGAAACATTAAGAAAATTAAGGGAAATAGTTCTAAAGGAGGGAAGTTGGCCTATCATTCAAAGTACAGAACGACTTATCTCCCCTTCTTAGGAGAGAAGCTAAAGATTAAAGTCATTTCCTCCATAGTTGCATATCATCATCATCATCATCATCATCATCATCCTAGCCATTGTCTATCCACTACAGGATGAAGGCCTCTTCTGCAGGTTTCCAACCAAACTGGTCTTGAGCTTTCCTTTGCCAGTTGGACCCACAATACTTGCTGATGTCATCACTCCATCTTGTTTTAGGTCTCTTTCCTGGATGCTTTTTATCAAGTGGAATCCATTCTATGACTACCTTAATCCACCTGCCATCAGTATATAGCATGAGTGTCAAACTGCTGGCCCGTGGGCCGGATGCATCATAGCAAAACCGCGCCCACCCCATTGCCGGCAATGGCAAAAAAGTCACGATATGTCGCGACACATCACGTGACGTTGCGAGTTTGACACCCCTGGTATATAGTAACATATACTGCAGCATATTCTTTGAGATGCTTCTGATGCCACTCCAAATTTCATTGGTCACCACTTCTTTGCATTTCTGTTGGCTGTTGGTTATGCCTTGGGGGTCTGTCAATTAACACTAATACTACAATGGTGCTTTGTAAGACCAAGATTTCATAATGTTCCTTAATCCTATATTTTTCAGTTTTTCTTCTCACAGCTGAACTTTTTAAATAGTGTTCAGGTCATTAATTTGTCCATTTTAGTTCATGCAACCAAAATATTTCTCACTGCATTGACTAAATCCAATTGTACTTTCCACTAGGCCCACTTTTATCATGTGAAAAGCAGGGGAAGATCCATTGTGCCTCACCAGGCAGCACCTAATCTGCAGGAATGTAGGATGAGTGGCTTCAGATCAGAAAACAGGTGATGGATAGGGTTGCCCATAGAGGATAGTACTAGGCATGTGGCCTTAAGCCAGTCTATTTGGTAAAGCTTTACACACATCCATTCCTCTACAATTCCTGTTCTTCAAAGGCACAGATGAATGGGTTCTGCCTAGTAAAGCAAGAGCCTCTGTTCATTTACAGAGAAGTCAACCCACCACTCTGCAGATCAGATGGTTAAATCCCCTGTATGTGAGCTTCCTTACATTTTACCTGATATTCTTCTTTGTTCTACCAACTTCTCAGTTGAGGGTTTTTTGTTTTCTATGTAGAAATATGCTTTCTAGTCTGGTGCCTTAACCACTAAACCAAACTGGCTAGTGAGTAAATAATTTGTCTTCATTCATGCTTGCCATCTCATTCATGATTATATTCTTTATTCTTGCCATCCTTGGTTATCAAAAAGGCTTCTCAGAATAATGCTGTCTTCCTTCATTTCTATGCTGTTGCTTCTTCTGTAGTTTAGAAACTTCTGAAGTATAAAAGCTCCCTTTGAACTTTTTTATCTTTTTGTCACATTTCTTTAACCCTCCTCCCCCTTGGTCCCTATTAATTCCAAAGCTCTTTTTGTTAGCCATAGGTCTAAATTTAGCAAAACTAAAAAAAACCCAACCCTGATAAATAAAGACCCCATCTATCTGAAATACAGAAAGCTGTTTGTAAGCATGGTTTGCATAAATGAAGCATTTAAATCTTTGGGGGAAATGCTTAGAAAATGCTTTGTGGCAAAGCAATTATTTCAGGATCATAAATATCTGTTGATGTCTCTAGGAGAAAAATCCTTTTGGGAATAGAGATGCTTCAAAGTGTATCTGACACATGCATACAGGCATGAAATAACACAGCATGCTTCCAAGCTGATAACATTTGGTGCATTTCAAAAAGCTAAATGTTTTCTGATGGGTATAAATTTCTAAAGCTAACAACTAAGAACTTGGTGAATGTTGAAAGAAATGTGGTTTGGGGTTATTGTTGTTTTTTAGGTAAAATTGAACCACATAAAGATGCTAGGACAGATTTTACCAGACTTTCAACTTGAATGTAATCAATATGCTCCTGGCACCAGCTCCATGTTTTCACAATTACAAGCAAGAGTCTAGGCATATTAGCGATCCAGACCATCATAGACTCAATAGAAAGAGAGAAAGTAATGGGGAAGAGGCAACTTGATTTGAGAAACATGAAGGCAGTCTATTGATATTGGTGGGTGTATAGATTGAATTGGATTCTAGACTAAAAGGGAAGCATAATAAAATGTCAATAGAGGGTCCTACTCTGAGACAGTCTTTCACATCATAATAGTCACTAGTTATAAAGCTTGTTGTTTTCCAGGAACTCTTTCCATCACATTGGGTCTGCAGACATTATTGTCCAAGATATTGTGACATCTTATGGAATGCAACAGGGCAGTAGCTCCCTTCTCCAACCTTCCCCCAAATAAACTGATATATATCATACTCTTCGAGGGCTATCCATATTTACTAAGCATTTTATTCCATGCTTTACTTAATACCAAATCATTCTTATTACATTCAGCAAGCAATCATCAATACTATGTTTGCACAAGACAGTCCATAATTAAAACATCATAAGTTTTCTCCAAATCAACAAATGTACTATGAACCTACTTTCTCATATCTGTACAATGCCCAGTTACTTGCTAAAGAACTAAATCTGGTCTGATCATACTCTGGCCAATATATAAATGCTCTGCAATTTCTCCATTTTTGTTCATTGTCACTTCTCACTTGTTCATCCAGAATTCTTCCCAGGCACACTTAACAAACTGATCCACCCATACTTTTTATATCCCGTTGCAATTTTTATTTAGTATAAGAGAGCATTAATGAGATCCTTTCAATTCTCAAACACAGATGCTTTCCACGATATACACACTGAACCACAAAATACTTATCCCATTTTAGAGTAATCAGGAATGCTTTAGGTTAAACTAGCACAATCCAGTCTTGACACTAATCTTCAAAGACTGAAATGGCTTTGGGTCCAGTGTATAAGTTTATTGTTACCAGTTGAGATTTGCCTATAAAACACGAGGATTTTACATAGTTTTCAGTAATGATTAGAGTGACAAGAGACATGACTGGACACGTGGAGCCATCCCTTCTTCCTCCCCCCCCCCCCCGGCTGGTCCGCAAAGCCTGAAAGGTTAGGGAAGTCTGCTTCACATTACGCTTCTCAATGTATTTTTTAAAAACTCTTTTCACTTAACTTTATTCCTTTGATCACTGTCCCCCCTGACAGCTCCTGCTATTTGTCAGTTCTCATTATTCTTGTAATATTGGCAGTTAATTTTCTGTCACGGGAGTTATTTAGCTAAAAATAATGTACAATAAACCATACTATTTCATTTTCTGAGTCTTAGGATATCATACCTTTGTTTGCTTTCTTTTCTTACCATTTCTTTTGTGGAGTTTAGGACCCCCTTTGCTGTAATAGTGCAATCATAACTTATGTCAAAAGTTGATGGTTCAAAACCCAGCAATTTCTTAAATTAACTGTTTTTCTATATATTAGGCTATGCTTTCACAGCTGGTATCTTTTTCAGCAGTGTTGAGTTTCAGGCTATGCAGACCACAGACAGTTAACTGAATGGGGACTGACTGGCCTCCTGCCTTTATAGCCACGTTCCTGACTTTTGATTGGTCTTCAGTCAAACTGGCTTCTGATTGGTGCAGGGTGGTAAGACCATCTTGCTTCTGAAGATACCAGCCACAATTACTGTGAAACATCAGAAAAACTGTTGTGTAGAATCTAGATCGCATTCCCTAAACCCCTAAAGTCCAATACTGCCCTACCACTTTTCTTTCCAAGAATTTACTTTTCCCTGTAGATATTTTTTAATAAGTACATTTCCACCTATTCACTATTTTTCCAGTCACTTGAGATAGAGGGGTTTCACCCCTACTTACCAGTTCCCTATTGTTATCAATATTTTAGATATATTTTCAGCAAAATTGAAACCAGCAGGGTTTCATTGGACGAAGAAAAGGGTTTTGATATATATTTTTAAAATTTTGGTCAGATACGACATTTTAAAACTAATCTGATTTTATGTGGTTCTCTAATTCTTTTCCCAGGATCATTATAAATGAAATTGCTTCTTCATCTTTAAAAATATCTCCTGGGACTCATCAAGACGATCTTTTATCTTCTCTTATTCTTAGTTTCGTACTGGAGCCATCAGCCGGTTTATTAAAATAAATCCAGTGGCTGAAATTGAACATATATATTGCATGTGCTATGCTAAATTATATTGCTTTTATGCAAGAGCTTAATAAATTATTAATTACATATGGTTCCTATATTATATGAAATTAATAATTTACCAAACCATTGCACTATATATTTTACTATTGAACATACAAAATAGAATAATATTTCTACTGAAATTTGTTAAAGTTGAGTTTTATTTTTTGTGTGGGAATCTTTTAAATATTTATGAATAATTCTTCAAAGGAAACGTTCTCCATTTCTAGCTAATATATATATATATATATATATATATATATATATATATATAATTGCTTATCACATATATTTAAATCCCACTTAAATAAATGTTGTAAAACTAAATATCACTTTAAGGTTGATATATTTACTCAGAGGCATTCAGGTATTTTAGCTGACAAATAAAACATTATTATTATGGTTTATTGCACAGTCAGCCAGATGTTTAGACTGGACTTAGCATTTTTATCCAGCCCTTGAGTCCTTCCCAGGGACCTGGGATAGGCAGAAATTGTTTGATGGTGTTAAATATATTGTCACAGGATAAAAGCTGTTCCAAATAAAGCTGCCTTTTGCAATTAACTGATGGAGAGTTTTTCAGCTCCACTATGGAATACAAATCATCAAGCTAAAAAAAATATTAAGGGGGAAATCAAAAAGGACTCTTTGATTCTTCTGATGTCATGGCACACAGTTGGTTCCATTGATAGTGACAATTCTATTGGATTTCTCACATTAAGAGTTTCAAAACATGTTTGGAAGATGTTTGGGCATGAGTATAAAAACCTTCCTGATTCTGTCCCAGGATTCCTCAAGATAGTCATTGCTGAGAATTCTGGGAATTTATGAGCAGAACTGGAGGACATAAAGATTCTTATTCATGTTTCCACTTGTGATCAGTTGGAAACATCTGGGAAGCTCATCAAAAGCTCATTCTCGTCCACTTTGGTCCCAGCATTTAGAAGTATGTTACTTTGGAAAGTAAACATTCAATTTGGTAAATATGGTTTGTAGCCATTAATATAATTGGCTCAAGTACTGAAACTAATTCCTTTTTAATCTGGGGAATTTTATATAGTGTGTTGAATAAGGAAGTGCTTTAGTTTGACTCTTACAGAATCTACCAGTGCTGACAACATTTTAATGTACGTATATGCAGTTTAAATTATTGTACTATCAGAATTGTGAACCCTGTGAAACGATCAATCTTTGAATCACATTGGAATCAGAGGACATCCTTTTTATATTAAAATGCTTGGTTATTGATCTTGTATTATCCGGACACACTATATATTTATTGGCAGTTCCCTCCCTTCCATCCAGGACATAGCATATAAGCGTTGCTTGAGCAGGGTCCGCAAGATTGTCCGGGACACTACACATCCTCTTCATGACCTGTTTTCTTTGTTACCTTCTGGGAGGAGGCTTCGTGGTATCCAAAGCAGAACATCCAGATTCAGTCACAGTTTTGCTACATACAGTATTAACCTTGTGAACTCTAAAGCTTCCTCCTTCCGTTATGTATTCAAGATGGACAGTGATTAATATTTATATGTTACTTATATGTAAGGGTATAGCACTATACATATATTGTATATAGTATGTTTAAGTGTGTTATGTACAAATGACAATAAAGATTATCTATCTATCTATCTATCTATCTATCTATCTATCTATCTATCTATCTATCTATCTATCTATCTATCTATCTATCTATCTATCTATCTATCTATCTTATTGTGATTTCATTCCCATTATTGTCTTGATTGCAAAACAAGCACAACCTATGATTGTGTAAGATTAAAACCTTGGAGAGATTGGTTGCAATCTCTGAACAGTTGATTTTGATGCTGATCTTTCCCAATCTCTCATTTCCTCTATTGATTTAATCTGGACCAGGACAGAAATTGCAATATTTCATCCAAATGAGTATATTTGAAAAAGGTGTATATGGTTAAATGATTCCCAACCAATTTGCTTTAGATTGGGACAAATTTTTACAAGACAACAGGAGCTAATTCCACAGCTGCACTGAATCTTAACTGATTGCCTTTTGACTCATAAAATATTTGCCATAATGCACAGATTCCCATATAACATAAATATAAGATGTTGGAATTCACATCCATAATACAGGTAGTCATCAACTTAAGACCACAATTGAATCCAAAATTTCTGCTGTTAAGTGAGACATTTGTTAAGTGAATTTTGCCCCATTTTACAAACTTTATTGCCACAGTTGTTAGGTGAATCACTGCAGTTGATAAGTTGGTAACCCAGTTGCTAAGTGAATTTGGTTCCCTATTGACTTTGCTTGTGAGAAGTTTGCAAAAGGAGATCACATGACCTTGGGACACAGCAACGGTCATAAATATGAGTCAGTTGCCAAGAATCTGAATTTTCATCACATGATCATGGGGATGCTGCAAAGGTCGCAACTGTGAAAAACGGTCATAAGTCACATTTTTCAATGCCACTGTAAACAACACTGAATGAACTGTTGTAAGTCAAGGACTACCTGTATACACATTTGAAGAACCTGAACATGACCCATAATGCATGATGCCAGTTTTGCAAAAACAGCTCAGACTTTCATGTAAATATTGAATCCTTCTCTAATGGAACAACAACATTCAATATTTCTGAAAATCTCCACTTCTTTTTTATGCTTAGCTGGATGGAAAAAAATCATTATTTTTCTTTCTGTCATTTCAGCTGGCATCCTGTTGAAAAAGATTAATTAGCTTCGGCCAAGGTTTAAGAACAACCTGTAATAGTGAACTTATGTATTGATATTACTTCTGTTTACCTTTTCAACCTGATTGGCATTTTGGTATGCCTTCATATAAATTTTTTAGCAAAACTAATTAAAGCTATCTTTAAATGATTTTGCAGCATTACATGATATCAGGTTAGGGGAATGTTAATTACACATCATATGGTAATAATAACCCAAACTGTTTTTCAGGCAGCAAGAAAGAAGCAAAGGTAGCGTCAATTCTGTTCCCTTGTAGCCTTTGTTAATTTTCTCTGTAACCTAGTTAGATTGATGGACTATCACTAAAGGAACTATCATCTCGTGAGCATGTTAAGATTTATTTTTCATCTGTTGGAACGTCTTTGCATATTTTCATGGAACTAAGGCTTCCAAGATTTCCTGGTCTGAATAAAAATCTGATTCATCATGCTTAAAGCTGTATTATACAGCAATCTTTCTCAACCTATTGCCCTCCATATGTAGTCAATTAAAACTGCCACAATCTCCAGCTGCCCATGGAATTTTGGGAGTTTTAGCCCAGCACATCTAGGGGGCAACAGGTTGAGGAAGGCTGGTGTAGGGACTTCACATTTCACTTCTATTCTTATTAGAAAACAATTAACTAATACAATTTAATATCTTCATATTGATTTTATTTATTTAATTTACATGCTGTCCATCTCTCCAGTAAGATGACTGGGCAGCTTTCAAATCATTAGAAGATAAATAGGGGGGGGGGGAAGCTATGAAAAAAAATGGAACCAAGGAGATGGACAGTGTGGGGATGAGGTCTTCTTACCTCCAGTGTTGAGCACACTCCTCAGAGCTGCAAGCCAACCAGCAAAATCAGATTTTAATACCCTTCTGGAAGGCCACAAGAATGCAAGCAGTCCTTGCCTCTGTGGTAGAGTGCTCCACAGGGTCAGGGGCCATAGAGGAAAAGGGTCTTCGCCTTGACCCTGCTCACTGGAATTTCTTAGCAGACGGGGTCTGTAGCAGATCTCTTCTGCTGGTGTAGGTGGCGGGCTGGTCTCATTGAGGTGAGGCAGCTCCTCAGATACCCTAGATCCATAGCATATAGGGCTTTAAAAGTAATAACTAATAACTGGACCCAGAAGCAAACTGGTGATTTCATCTTAAAATCAACCTCAAATCTTTACTGGTGATTTAGAGATCAGAAACCAAACTAACAGAGAAGCTTCTTACATCTAAGTTCTGTACCCTTTCTAAAAATGTGAATTCTCATATGAGTATATATATATTTATACACACACACACACACACATACACACACACACACACACACACATATATATATATATATTTATATACACACACACACACACACGTGTGTGTGTGTGTGTGTGGCGAAACCAGACTGAAAGATATATTTAGCATCACTAGATTTCCTTACATTCTTTTTTCCCTTTCAACATCAGTTTTCAACATTATTTTATTAATTATCATTTTTCTTTTGAAATCAAATGTGACTATGTTGGAGTTCCTTTGCAAATACCCACTTACATACCAATTAAAATAGAAGACACTGTGATCAGTTTTCTATCTATTTCAAAACACTTATGTCTTGCGCTGAATCCTGACTGATACTTTTTTGTCATTTTCATGAACAATGGTCCTAAGGCAGAATTGTTTAGGATATCAGGATTGGAATATGAATTTATTTACATAAGAAAAGCTGAAATCACCCATTATTATAACATTTTTCCCTTTGGATGCTTCTGCAGATCAAGATCTTTATGAGTATTTTGGTCAAAAGGTAAAGGGTACTAGGCTATTCATAGTTATCCAAAAATGGAGTTAAGATATGTCTCACTCCTCACTCTCTCTTGAATAAAATTAATTTGAAATGGATTAGTCCATTCATTTAAAACTATTTGTAAGAAAAAAAATCTTCCAAAAATCTTCCCAAATAGTGATTCTATGAGGATCTTTCTCTTCCAAGTTTTCATTTCTTAAATAAATGATATTATTTTTCTCATCCACGAAAGAAATATTTAAATCTGACAACAATTCTTCCACAACACAAACATTATCCTTTTGCTGATGGTCACCAGAAATCCAAACCTGTTCAGTTCAGTACAACTCATAGGACTCATGTGAAATTGACTCCCTTGAATCAAGCTTACCCATGTAATCATCTTGGTAGCAATAAAAACATGTTGCTTCTTGCATATTTTTTCAGCTTCCCAGTCTAATTTTACACCTGGGATCTCCTAGTGGAAATACAACCAGCTCAACCTTTTTTAGATTGTTTTGGGATCATCCAAGGTTGGCTGCTATCTTCTGTAGTTTATAGAAGATTCTTTGGTTGCTCCATGGTAAATGTTAATTGTTCCCCAATTCCACCAAGCCATGAGATGTATTTGGGTTACATAATAGGAATCTGAAACCTGCATAGGTTTAAGGCAACAGACCTGAAGGATATTTTAAAGCCTAATATTTTAGTAATAGTATAAAACAAAGAACATCATATTGATTGAAACCCAATTTTTCCAATCTGAGGGAAATAATATCTTAGGGGGGAAAGGAAGAGAAAAAGATGCCTTAGTAGAAGAAAACATGTTACACAGGAGGTTCATATTTAAGATGTGAGAGGAGCTTAGATAGAAAATCTGGAAGGTAAACAGCCTACATGAGATCCTGAAGAGCTGCTGCCAATCAGATTAGACAATCCACATTTCTAAATGGGCCAAAGGCAGAGTTGGCCCTATTATAGAGTAGAATGTGGCTGCCTTAGACAAGAGATGCAAAGGCAAAAGAGCAACAGCAAGATGCTGAGAACAGAATTGTATGTGCCCAAATCACCTGCCCTGGGTCCCTTTGCTCAGCCTGTTGCCCTAGAATTGTAATTACAGTGCTTTGATTTTAAAGAATAAGATAGTAAACAAGTTGTGTGTATGTGTATCTGCGTGTATTATTATCAGCCTGAATGAATCCACAGCAAAATGGAGGCCTTTACATTGAAGATTATGGACCATAATCTATCATATTGGCCTAGTGCAAGTTAGTACATAGATGCTTTTCAACTTCACAGTGTAGGTCTGAAAGAAAATGACTGGCCCAAAGTCATCCAGCCCACTTCTCTGCCCAAGGGAGGACTAAAATCTGGTTGTTCCTACTCCTAGTCTAGCAGCTTAAACACTAAACACATTGACTGATTACCTCTCTCCCTCTCTCTTTCTCTCTCCCCCCCCATCTTGTATACATATACATATGCATTTAGAAAGAGAGAAAGATATACACAGAAAGAGATAAGCAACCTGCTGCTGGGAAGCAAATAAAGAAGACCTGAACAATCATGGAAGGATTTTTACTGTAAGCATTCTACTTCTACAGGAAAAAAAATCATTTTACAAAATCTTAGGGGAAAAGGATACTACATTAATCAGGATAAGTAGACACCTGGGTTTTTTTTAACAATCCCTATAGTCCTGCTTTTAAAATGCATTTCTGATTATTAGAAAACTCAGAATTTAGCTTTGTGTCAGAAAACTGGATGGCATGTACTTAATTATATATATATCTATTCCATCTCAGACAATAGCTCTGGGTGGCTTACAAGAAGACGGATAAAATTATAAAAACATTTACAGTCCTCAAACAATATTAAGACTAAGACCAACAACTGAACATTTGAAAAAACCCTGGATAATGAGGAGATAAGCCTTAAGCCCCCTCCTAAATTGTCATTTGAAGGAGTCTATACTCAACTTCAATGCTATTTTGTTTCACAGTATGAGCTCAGCCACAGAAAAAGCCGGATTTGCTATTAATCTTAAAATGTAGCTATGGGGAGACCTTCAAAGGTGCTTTGTGGAAGATCCAATTTATGCCAAAGAAATGGGAACAAGGATGGAAGAAAAGGACTGCATCAATTCAGTGTACTAATCTAAATCTCCAAACTGTGTCACAATGATTGGGCTAAGGACAGGTAAGTCTCTAATTGCAGGGAGTTTGAAGTTGGTTTTATTCAGGGACTTCTCCCTGGAGAACTACATCTTATCCTTTGATTTTTATGGGCAGGCTGCTTCAAAGCTTATAATTCTTTTCACTCTCTGATGTAAAGGAAGATCTTTCCAAGGCTTTCATTGAATAAGGTCATGCACAGCTTCACAAGAAAATAGAACTTATGGACATTTAAGCTATAAGACACTCAAAATATATGTGCTTTTTAAATCAAACCAAGAAAGAAGCAAAAAACACATTCAATATATGCCATCGTGTGTTGTGTCTTTTTGGAGGCCAAAGTCAACAGATCTGCCTTTAGTATTGTGCTCAGGCTATTTTTGTGTCCTCTGTTTCAAGGAAAATAAAACTTTAAGGAGCAAAACAAAATCCAATCAATTTGGGGAGCTGCTTGCCTTCATCTTAGCTCTTCCTTTCCTCACATTTCTATTGTAAGGTTTGGAGCTTTCCTTGAAATTATCGTGATTTTATTTTTATGTCTATATGCAAACATTGTATCTTATAGAATAATAATATGAAGAAAAGGCATTCAACTCCGCAATTTGGTTTAAATACCAGAATTATTGGGGTCACACAATAAGCCAGGCCCATTTTCCCCTTCAAGCTTTCCTCCATTTGAGTAACCTACTATAGAAAATGGGAGAAATTGTTATGCTGCCTGTGTTAAATCACTGACGATCAGAACTGCTTTGTGATCTACAGCAAAGCTACTAGTAAATCCTCACCTATTTTTTGCCCAGCTGTGAAATACAGGGAGAGAGTTCCAGGCAAGGCATGTTTGTTCTTGCAATATCCAATTAAGAAATATTGTTATTTTTACTAGTTTGCAACTGGGTAAGAGACAATGGTCTTCACGGGCATAAATATAGTGAAAGAATACAGGATAAGAGAGCTGGAAATGGCCTTCCACTCCAATCCCCTGCCGAAACAGGAAACACCATTGTATTCTGAACCAATGGCTGTCCAATCTCTTCTTTAAAAGTTCCAGTGTTGGCGCTCTCCACAACTTCTGGAGGCAAGTCATCCTACTGATTAATTGTTCTGTCAGGATATTTCTCCTTAGTTCTAGGTTGGATGTCTCTTTGATAAGTTTCCATCTGTTTCTTCTTATCTTGCCCTCAAGTGCTTTGGAGAATAGGTTGTCTCAGAGCAAGTGACTTGAACCTCCACAGATGCAGTGGCCCTGCCGAAGCTCCTTTGCCACTTATTCCTTTCCCCATGCATTCAACAAGCCTGATCAAATGGGGTAGGGCCACTAGGTAAGGACTACAAACTCTGAATAAATGCTAGATGACCACAAAGAGGATAACCATGGCTAGTCATCATCCAGATTCTTCCAGCCCAGATGTGGGTGCCCAAAGGTAGCTTTGCTGGCAGAGAGCCATACAATACCACCTTGTGCTCTAATGTCACTTTTCTGCTATTCAGTGTTCAAGCAGCAATCCTGGATGCAGAACTTTTAGAGGCTCCCTCAGCAACCATTCCTGTTTTCTTTGCTTCAGCTTTCCGCTTGTGAAGGAATCAGGAAAGGGAACAAGATTACTGTATCTGGGCTGGGGGAAAAACCAGACCACCGCTAGATGGCAGCAAAGAGTGGCAGAAAACTGCTCATTTAATTGTTCAATGGTAAAACCCTGCTCCTGAGATCCCCATAGTCTTCCAGAAACTTGATTTGGACATTCTAATGATCTGCAAGTCAGTCTGTATGAGCCATTCCCAAAATGGTGATATCTCCATAAATGTTGGAAATCACGAGAGGAATTGTAAACTAACTCATCTAAAGAGCAACAGATTGGGGCATATTAGTATAGAAATTGGTATAGATTTTATCTAAACTGCTGATCATGATTTAAACAAATGTCTCAGTAACTCTAGTCTGTCTCTTAACAACAGAAAACCACAGATACGGACATTCCTATTTGCCAGTGCGACATATTTCAAAATGTACGGTATCTGTATGGCAAAATGTGAGCTGGGACAAAAGAGTTTCTCATCCAAGTCCAGCATAGATGTGCCAAGATTTTAAAAATTGTAACTAAACTCTCCTTTTTCATAATAATTTAATGAACTCTGTGATCTATATTAAGGATATTCAGCACTACAACCATAATTAGTCCTAAATCAGAGATAGGTAATGACTCTACGAAAGATTTTAAAATGAGGCATAGATCACATTGCACTGTGAAAGTATTTTCAGTGAAATTGCCACAGCATGTGCATCAAAAAGCTGCCTCATGCTCTGCATTAAAACTGTGATACAGCAGAAAATACTTTCTGACTTGTATTGAATTGTACAGTAGCTGGTTTCTGTTCTCTGAATGGTTTGGGAGGGTACAAGCAAGGATTGCATGGGACCATATGATATTTAGAGAGTGACATTAATGTATGATTTAAAATTATTTTACAACTTCCATTTCTTCTTTGTCTACCTACGCTTTCCCTATGAAGCTTCTAGTGGGCTAGGAGAAGGAAGGAACAGTACAGGCACACTTGGGTGCTGATACATTTCTTTGTAATAAAGGGATTTGCATTGGAAAGTCAGTGACTTAATTTCACATACTATAATAAACAATGATTTGCCATCATTTCTCAATTCACGGGGAGACTTTCAAAGAGAAGCATAGCTGTCCACACTGCTGCCAGCCTTGAAACACAAGGAATAAGTAGAAAAGTACATCTAATAATTATCAACTTGCCCTCAGTTGTCCCAGATCCTGGAATAAAATACAACTATAGTTCTAATTCCATAGAAGGAAATGAAATGCATTGCTAATATATCCCTCAGTCCCATCCATGTCCTTGTTTCATGTTTTGTGCATTTGTTCATATTTTTAAAAATCTGATCAGTATAACAGTTCATCTACAAAACTATCCAGCTACCCTTTTCTTTCAAGGACTAGTTAGAATGGAGAAAATGCAGGAGTCAAAAGGTGTGGAGAGACAGATGGTCTCACCAACTGTGAACAGGACCACGGTTAGCTCCACTGACTTGCATTTCAAAATGTGGCAAAGATAAAAACTAGCTTTGCTGTGGCTTCAATCTTTCATCATAGCTGAGCCAGAAATAAATGAGCTCAGCTCTCAGAAAGCTCTGTTTTAAAACTGGCACAAAGAACTTGTGCATAGGGACGAGTAATTATCATGCCCATATTCTTCTATCACTTTTATGTGCAGCTGATTTCCATAGGAGAAAAAAGATATGGAAACACCAGTCATGGAACTTTCATATAATATCTTGTTAGGCTCATAGTTTACAAATAAAGATGAGTTGGTCAAGATTGCTATGGTTTTTCTTACAAAAATATCTGGAATTAAGAGAAATGGATGCCCTGTGCCACTCTAAAATGTTAAACTGTGTTACCAGTCCTCTCCCCTCTATACAAATGTGGAAGTGAATGAGATAAATGAGAAAATGGCATGGAGACCATCACCAACTTGAATTCAAAACTTGAAAATTAGCTTTCAGTAACTATTGAATGGATGGATGGATGATTACTGAATCACACTAATGTCTAGCTACTATGTCTATTTACAGGATTCTGCTGTAAGGCAAAGCTATGATACCTCAACAAAATGAATTCATGAGAGTCCATAGGAGATGTCCTGATACAGTAATCAATGCTTACTATCAAAAATATTATTTTTCAGCTTTCTAGCCAGGATAGAAAAGCAACCAATTAAAGTGGTGCAAGAGCAGAGAGTAAAAAAAAAATCTCACAGGTCACAGAGGCAATAGTGTTATTAACCTCCATTTCTTTGTCCCAAATGAAAAATATAAATTGAGAAGGTAGATAAACCATTTGGGGAAGCAGAAACATTTGAAAAACTAAGAATTTAATGCAATGTTCTCACAAAATGACAACCATAGTGGGTATTGTTATAAAAGTATTCATATTTTCGTATTTCGTGACCGTCATACCTATAACAATTTCTTCAATCTGAAGAAAACAAGAAACAGAATAGAAATGCTTATTACAGTTCAGCGACAAGTAGAATTTAGGATTGAAAACCACAAAAATAAAAACTTCAACAACACTGAAACACTCAAAGTTCATGAATATAAACAGGATGGCATTACTCAGATAGTCTAAAGAGGATCTTCTAAAAAGGGACTTCTGTTTAAAGTGTCTAGGAAATCTGCAGAAGTATCAAGAACACTAAGGGGAAAAAAGTTGCTAGAAGGGGACCTGGAAACACTAGGCATGCTGATGACTTCTCAGAGTTGCCAAGAACATTGGTGTAAAATGTTTTAAAGATGGTGCACAACTCTATCAATAATTTCCACAAAGCTAACAGCATAAATACACAAAAACAGTAAACCAAATTCAAGCAAAAGTCCACAAAAACAGTACACCACATAGCAAAGCAAACATAAACGCAAGACTTATAATATGGTTTTTAAGAGGATCTATCTAAATGCTTATGAACATTGTAAAAATAACCGGGAGAATAATTTATGACAGAGATACCAGGAGAATAGTGAAAAAGCATGTTAAATTCCTGGCAATTGTTTGAAGCAAAAGAAATATAGGGCAATGAATCCAAATATTAGGAATGAAAGGAATGAAACTGATCAAAGAGAGAAGCAATCTGGAATTAAGGAGAAACTTCCTGACAGTGAGGACAATCAACCAGTGGAACAGCTTGCCTCCTGAAATTGTGGACGTTCCATCACTGGAGATTTTCAAAAAGAGACTGGACATTCACCTGTCTGGGATGGTATAGGTTCTCCTGCTTGAGCACGGGGCTGGACTAGAACAGGGCTTTTCAACCTGTGGTATGCGTACCACTTGTGGTACATTAATGAGTGGCAGGTGGTATGCAGCCCTGCCTAGCCAAGTGTAGTGGGGAAGGGAAAGAGCCAGTGCAGGCAAAGACTTACAGTGAGAGAGTCCTCTGGAGCTGCAAAGGCCCCAGGCTCACTTCTGGCTCACCCTCCCCCATGAGAAAGGAGGAGGGGGGCAGAGACAGGAGAGGCTATAAAAGGAGGCAGTTTGGGCGGGAGAGGGAGAGAAAAAGCAGCAGCCTTGGGAGGAGGCAGAATCAGCTCTAGCTGCACCAAAGGGAAAAAAGGAGGAGGAGGAGGGTGGGGGGAGAGATCAAGCAGGCCGGCCGGCCATGAGCCAATCTACAACTGCTGTGGCAGCCACTTGTGCTGGCAGCAACAAACAGGCAAGAAATGCAGTGGGGAGGGGTCACCCTCCACAAGGAATGAAAAGCAGCAATGGCTGGAGGTGAGGCATGGAGGAGGGGGGAGGGAGATGGAGAGTGGAAGGATTCTTATGTGCTTTTGTGACTTTGAAGTTCTGGGATTTGTGCAATGGGGGCTTTGTGTTCTTAAGGAGTGTTTGGCAATTTCTATTTGGCTGATGTCTCGTGTTAGCTTCTATTGCTCTGCTGTTGTTAGCTGTAAGTTTTGCTGCAAGGGATTTTGAAGTATTTTTCTCCTGAATGGATTTTACCTGTAGCATTCCTTTACTTATGAATGGAGCCATTTGGGGAGGCTGTCTTAGCCGGCAGCCAGTACTTACATTTTCTTTTTCTTCCTTAAGTGCGGGCTGCACTCAGTAACTTTCCTTTCTAGCCAGTAGCTAATTCTTAAAGGGAAATGTGCCTTTTTAAGCTAGTTCACTCAGCAGTTTGTCTTTTCTGTCTCTGGAGGCTTTTCCTTGTTTGATGAATATATGGAAGAGAGAAAATATGGGGGGGGGTCAAATTCTTCCTTCAGAAGGAGGTGGGCATGAGAAAGAGGGAGGAAGTCCCGCCTTAGCACTTGGCCACCAGCAGCCCTGCCATTGACTTTGCTTGTCAAAAGGTTGCAAAAGGGGATCACATGATCCTGGGACACTGTGACCATCATAAATATGAATCAGTTGCCAAGCATTCAAATATAAATCACATGACCCTGGGCATGCTCCAATGGTCATAAGTGTGAAAAATGGTCATGTCATTTCAGTGCAATTGCAACTTTGAACAGTTTTTTTTTGGGGGGGGGTCATCAAGTTTTTGACACCTTGCTAGGTGGTACTCGAATATTGCCATATCCTAAAAGTGGTACAATCGGTGAAAAGGTTGAAAAGCCCTGGACTAGAAGATCTCCAAGGTCCCTTCCAGCTCTATTCTATTCTATTCTATTCTATTCTATTCTATTCTATTCTATTCTATTCTATTCTATTCTATTCTATTCTAATGTATAAACCTCAAAGGATACAAATTGTCAATTAAAAAAAATATTCAGAGTTATACAGCCAACTAGAGAATATATTAAGTGAAGATATAAAGGCTTTTTTAATGAAGCTAATCTACCAAATTTAGATGATACAGATAATCCTCAACCTATGACCACAATTGAGCACAAAATTTCTGTTGCTAAATGACATTTATTAACTGAGTTTTGCCTCACTTTACAACCTTTCTTGCCACAGTTGTTAAGTGAATCACTGCAGTTGTTAATAGCACAGTTGTTAAGTGAATCTGGCTTCCCTATTGACTGCTTGCCAGAAGATCACAAAAAGTGATCACATGATCCGGGACACTGCAACTGTCATAAATATTATTCAGTTGCCAAGCATCTGAATTTTGATCATGTAACAATGGGGATATTGCAACAGTCATGAGAAAAATGGTTATAAGTCACTTTTTTCAGTGCCATTGTAAATTTGAATGGTCACTAAACAAACTATTATAAGTCGAGGATTACCTGAACACAAAACAACATTTGCTATTGTAATTGAGGTAGAGATTAAATAAATAATTTTAAAAATGGCAAGTGGGAAAATAACATGATTGGATGGATTGGATGGAATAAAACATTTATAGATCTTTTGGTACCTATTTTTTTTTTAATTGTATGATGAAATCTTTGATAAGAGAATCTTATCAGCAGCATTTAATCAGATTTATATTAGTTATACCAAACAGGAAAAGACCATACTCAATAAACTAATTACTCATTAATCAATCTCATTAATGTTGATACAAAGATAGTAACAGCAGTGTTAGCAAATAGATTACAGCAAGTAATATAATTGGTTATCAAAAATGACTAAGCATGGTTTATAAAAACTAGGCAAGCATCACAGTTTAGTTGTAGATATAAGAGATTTGAATAAAGATCAATTTCTAACGTTATCATTAGATGCTGAAAAGGCTTTTGACAATGATAGATAGATAGATAGATAGATAGATAGATAGATAGATAGATAGATAGATAGATAGATAGATAGATAGATAGATAGATAGATAGATAGATAGATAGATAGATAGATAGATAGATAGATAGATAGATAGATAGATAGATAGATAGATAGATAGATAGATAGATAGATAGATAGATAGATAGATAGAAACAGTATGTGGACTGAACAGGTTCAGATTTCTTTTGGAATTTGTAAAATGGCTCATGATATTATATGAGTCACCTATAGCTAAAGAAAAGGTTAATGGCATGCTTTCTTCTACTTTCCCACTATTTAGAGGAATAAGACAAAGATGACCATTTTCACCTTTGCTTTTTAATATTTGAATGGAACCCTTGGCATGTGTTATTGGACAACATAGAGAGATTTATGCAGTAGTACACAACTCAGTTGAATACAAATTATTTGGACCTGTAGCACTTTAACTTCTGAGACAGCTGAGACACCAGAACTAGGACTGTTAAATCCTTTAAAATTAAAAAGATTTGCTATTAATTTTTATAGATATTTGTTATCAAGAAATCAATTTGAGATGCAGATGCTTAGAAATGAATGGGATAAAGAATTAGAGATTCCTACATTGCCTAGGCCCTAGACACTGGGAGAATGTTTTACCTTCTATAGCAAGAGTGCTAATATATCTCAAATTATGATTTACATAAAAAAATATTTAGGTAATTAAAGTCTATTATGTTTGTGTAGAAAAGGACTGTCTAAAACAGAATTTTGTTGGGAGATGTAATAAGGATAATGCTTTTTTAAAACACACTTTTATAATGTCTTACACTTACTAAATTTTGGGGAAAAGTACTGAATTATATAAATGTAATTGTGTGACAAAAGCTAAAATTTTCAGACAATAATATTCTCTCGAACCACATATCTAGTTCTTGGAATTTAACAACCGGACATTGCAAATAGCTTCTCTGTGCCTTTATTATGGCCAAATATGCCAATATTGCAGCATCGGAAAGATAAATCCCTTTCACTCAATGGATTGAAGACCAGATTGCACTTACACCTATAAGAAGATTGCCTGAAGACATAGACTTTATATGGACAAATATAATGAAAAATGCAGCTCAGTTATACAAAACACAGGTTAAAAAACATAATTATATAAAATGTATTATAATAATTTATTAGATAACTATGCATAGTAACTATTTACTGCTAAAATGAAATCTTTCAAGGTTTATTTAAATCATCAGTGTTAACAATTTCCAGTTTCCTCTGTATAAATACCATTATATTCAGCCATTTGTATTCTATAATGTATTATTTGCATTTTATAAAGTCATAAAACAATCAATTTGAAAAAACCCACCTCTGAAATGTTTTTTTTAAATAGAAATCACTGATGACGAAGTAATGGAGGAGACGTCTACAAAGGAAAGATTAGAAATATTCTAAAATAAATATTTCCATGTGAACGATCATTGTTTATAAGTATAAATGCCAGCTGCCACAGACCAATGATTGACAAAAACATTCTATTTCTTTGTGGTTAAAAATCTTGCTTTTCATTGTCACAGTCTTGTTTTTGGCTTTCTTGTTTTATGTAAAAAAAAGTTATATAAAAATATTTTTACATTTTAATCAATCCAGTTTTCCTTGAGTTGTTGCAAATTGAGCAGCAGGGAGGGAGGGAGGAAGGAAGGAAATGCCCACCACCTTCATAATTCTCCCCAATATATCTTCTACTACTCCCAGAATACATTTCTCTCCTTTTCTTTCCTTTTTTGGGGTGTGTGTGGGGGGCGATAAAGGATGCACAAAAGGACTGGGCCAAAGTCATCTTCTATTGTACTTTCCAGGAAAGACTCATGGCACTGCTTAAGATCTAGAAGCATTCTTGACATTGATGCTAAAAGCTGGCAATTTCTTCCGCAGCATGCCTCCTTCCACTTCCTTTATTTAAAGAACCTCTTTCCAAATAGGTTCTTCCTGGCACTCCCAAGGGGCAGCTGCCACATGTAGAAGAAAAAAACTCTGGGGGCCACGATGGAAAGCGACTTCAGAAAGAGTCAGAGAAGCCGCCAGTAATCCCGTGACTCAAAGGCCAGCATCTCGTCAAACGTAACTAAATCGGCTCTTCCGGATCGGCACCCTGAACCGTCGGACGGGTGCGAGCCTCACGGCAGACTTGGAGCAATCCTACTGAAATGAATTCCACTTATTCTGGGCGGGGGGTAGTGAAAGATATCTTCGCACAGGCTAAGAGATAAACTGCCAGGCGGGCGTTAGGAGAGAGACCGAGAGGGAGGGAGCTGGTGACTTTCCAGATGGGAGTTGGGGAAGGAGCGCGCGCTAGAGTAGTTGCGACGGTTACCATGGCGATAAGATACCGCACACCATTATTCATCCCCCTCCTCCGCTCGCACGCATTCCCCGTTGCTATGACAGCAGCATAACCAATGGAAAGTCGCATTAGAAGGTCGCCTCGCGGGCCCCGAGCTGACAAGGGAAGGGTTTCGCTGCGCACTAAGACGGAAGTGGGTCCCGTTGAGCTTGGGCCGCGCCCGGAAGTGAGGGTGGGAAGGTGGAAAAGGAGGCATTGACTGGGAGGTTCGCCTGCTTGTAGTTAAGCACCTGCCGCTGGATCCGCACGAGTCAGGGGAGGCGACGGCAGCCTTGAACGTGGAGGGCGGCACTTCGAGCGGGTCTCGCGAGAATTACTTTCCCCAGTCAGGAGGCGGAGAGCGGAACTGTTCCTCCTCCCCTCGCTGCTACCTCTTTCCCTCCTCCCGCCTCCCGCCTCCTCCCTCTCCAGGAAGAGCCTGGGCCCGACACGGGAAGATGGCGGCGGCCGGAGGCGGCAGCAGCGGCTGCGGCTCCCAGGCTGCGGAAGGGCCCGAGCTGTAGACCCCGACGCGGGGCCGGCGTGGACGGGCGGGCAGCGAGAAGCGGCGGTGGCGGCAGCGGAGGATGAGCTTGCTTTGCGCTCAGTATCTCCGGTGAGGAGGATGAAGAAATCATATTGAGGATGGGAAGAGAGAGAGAGAGAAAGAGTGTGTGTGTGTGTGTGTGTGTGTGTGTGTTGGGGGGGGGGTGCAGGTAGATTAACACCATTTGGGAAAGCTGAATGGAGGAGCCGCTAACCCAAGAGGAAACTATGAATAATCAAAACCCAGCTTTACAAGATCTGGAAGGGAGTCTAGTGTGTGAGTGGGATGCTGTGCTACTCTTTGAAGAAAGGTTTCCTGGTCAAGAAGTGGCAGTAGTGACAGGAGGAAGAGAAACATATGTTCTCCTATAAGGTTCCCCCCCCCCCCAATATCCTTCAGTTCTAGCATTGGTAGTATTAGTTATCTTACGCTTATTCAACAACTGTGTGTACTGGACATGTGTGTGTGAAAATCCCCTAATCGGTCTTTATTTAATGTAAGTCTTTGCAGTAATATCAGTCTGGGATTTGTCTGGTGTTCATGATTGGTTATTTTGAGCAATACGCTTGTACCTTAAAAAGTAACTGAACTATGGAATAAAATGGAACATGGATTCCTCACCGTCTCATCAGCCTTTCCGTGCTCCATACACACCTTCTGAAATAGAGTAACATTGCAGGAGCGCAGGCAGTTTTAAGGCTGGGTGTAGGTAATATAAATAAAACGACATGTGTGCACACAGGAGATAATAAAGGAGGCAAAATTAAAGGGTTCTACAGAGGAGGGATTGCTATAGTGCTGTACTGAGAGGAGATATAGTGGGAAATGTGCAGAAGGGCAGTGACGTTTCATGGCTGATGGGTGAGACAATGGTTGGCTGAGCAAATGAGAAGACTGCATGGCAGAGAGGAGCAGGCTATTAGGGAACTGAAGTGAGGAGCTCTTGTTCATTTAAAGATGCAAGTGCTGCCCTAGATATACATATGTTAATTCACTTACCTCTCAGCCTGAATTGTAGTTGCAACAATTGAAAGCTGTCCTATAAATTCACTGTGCAGTTATGCTTTACATTGTTAAATGGTACAAGAATTTACCTATGGTGTAAAGTTAATCAGTAACATCCATAAAATATTTCAGGGAGTTCTATCTTTAAGGTGCTTTATAATTAATTTCCAAATTATGATAACTTGGTTATCAGTCCTCTGCAAGTCTGTTCTTCTAAACCTGCAATGCCAACTAATTGTAAATCAAATTATTTGTCTAGCAAGTAAAGTGATAATTCAAGCGGTTAAAGCACCAGACTAGAAAGTGGGAGACTCCGAGTTCTATTCCCACCTTAGCCAGGGAAGCCAGCTGGGTGATCTTGGGCCAGTCACTTGTTCTCAGCCCAGCTTGCCTCACAGGATTGTTGTTGTGCAGAAATAGGAAAGTGTATTGGATATGTTTGCCACTTTGAGTTATTTCTAAAAAAAAAAAAAAAGGTGGGATACAAAGAAAAATAAAAAGATGTTTGTTGTTGGATGATGCCTTAACTGCACATATTTTTTTGGCCACAGAAGTAGATATCATGAATAAAGAAAAAAAAACACTTCTCAATTTTAGCATGTTATACAACAGATATTTCTGTGCATTATTCTATCATTTTAAATAAGACTAGCATAAATTTGTTTCTAGATTATTTCAGTGCTATAAAGTTGCATACATGTCATTTTTATTATTTACCGAGATCATAGAATAATATAGATAGCATACTCATGGACTTATTCTTGTTTTATCAACATACATTTAAGTCTTACTAAAATAATGATTTTTTTTAATTTTTCCATGTATGGCCTAGAAGCCCATACTTGACAACTGTAAACTATTACCCTATAAGAAAATGCAAAAAAAGAATAATAGTTTCTATGTGTTTTAACACAGTCTGTCCAAATAAAGATTTAGTCAGTTTTAGGTTTTCCCAGTGAAAAACCTCCATGTGCTCTTGGATAATAGATCCTTTTGTAAATGTTTGTATGCATGCTTGGAAGCTCTAAAGACTTGCAGCTGGAGATAAATTTAGGAAGCACAGCACCTGATTATTTTGAGGCGTCTGTTTTACACCTGGATGATTATTCTCTGGTGCCTTTAGATTGTTTAGGCTTTCTGTCAAAGCATAAATTTAGCTTCATGGGAGCAAAAATATTCTATAGTGCTCTCACTGTATACTTTATTCTATATGTTCTTCTGCAGCTTTGAATTTGGGTATCATCACTACACCTAAGATGTCCAGTCCTGTATTTCATTTTCTCCCTTTTCTATTTTCAAATGAGAACAGGGTTTGGAAGGATAAAGTTAAATAAAACGATCCTGTAATCTCTTAAATTCCGGGTAGAGTCAGGTGGCTGGATGGAGCTGAGCATTTACCATCTGGATGCCCTTCTTGACGCCACGCGGAGTTCGCAGCAGATATTTTTTTTCTTTGCATCCGAGGACAGAAACATTGCTGCTACCTAAGATTGAACTCTGAACCTTTGGAGTGGGAGGAGAGGGTCTTCAACTCTAGGCCATCACACCACTTTTGGAAGGATAAAGTTAAATAAATGTATTAAATTTAGATAAAAGTGATGCGGGTGAGAAATATTTATGCTTTAAGGCAGGGGTGTCAAACTGCCAGCCCACGGGCCGGATGCATCATAGCGAAACCGCACCCACTCCATTGGCAATGGCAAAAAAGTCGCCATATGTCGCGACACGTCACATGATGTTGCAAGTTTGACACCCCTGCTTTAAGGGCATTCAGTAGTTTAGCAGTTGTGTGATTACATTATTGATGCACGTTTCCACATTGCCTGTCATTCTTGAGCTAGACTGACTTCTGAATTTAAGACACTCACTAATTTGAAAAGTTACAGTTTTGAACTAACTTTCATTAGGATCATGCTCTGTTTTTGGATCAACTCTCCCACCATCTTTACCAAATCAGGCCTTACTTAGATTTACTATTCCAGTAAAATGAATAACTTTTGCTGGTAGCAGTATCTTTGTAGTTGTAGACCTAGCTTCTATTTCTTCATAGAATATAGCAGTTTCTTTTCTTCATTTTTGTTCCAGAGAAATGGTGACCTTTTTGTTTTATCGCTTATCTTGGAGATATGTCTCTAAAAATTTTTTTTGATTTTGCCATTTAACTTAGAACTGTAGTTTTTTACTTTTTTCTGATAAGTTTTTTTTTATTCAAAAACATCACATAATAGACTTTATCTGCTTCCCCCCCCCCCTCTCTCCAAGATTTGCTCTGAAATTGCAGAAGATTCTTCAAAGCAATATTTGAAAATATTTTTGAAGGCCCTGGCAATAGTTTTGGGGTAGATTCTGAAAGTGTCTCTCAAAATGCCTTTACAGTCCTACCCAGCATACCATTTTGGTTACTTTTTTTAGGCATCATGGTACATGAGATGAAAGCAGACTTTCTATAGAAAACTAATGCCTTTTGAATTGAAATTAGAAGTGAGGAAAGAAAGTGTGGATAGGCTAATTCAGCTTATTGTGCTCTTACACCATTAGAAAATGAAGTAAATAGTTCTATATCTGTTGATGAGCAGTCTTTAATGGTAGAGTGTAATGAAATTATAAAATATTTTTTCTCATTTCTCCATATCTTGTGTCTTACATTTGCTTATTTCTCTTTTCTCAGAATAATTGTGTAATTTGATTGCTCTTGAAATAATCATTCCATTGGGACCATACCAGTGGTGGGATTCAAATATGTGAACAACCGGTTCTCTGTGTGGATGCCGCTACCGGAAGTCCGTTCTGGGCCTGGGCAACAAAAAATTAGCTACCAGTTCTGCCGAAGTGGTGCGAACTAGCTGAATCCCACCACTGGACCATACTGACCCTCCGTAGCAGTTTCAGGTTATCTTGGATTTCTTTTGTAATCCTTTCCCAAAGACATGGTTATATAACCAACTAGATAACTTGTGTTCTTTTGGGTCATTGTTTCAGAGATATTTCTTACCAGATTCCTCAATGCCTTCCTTAGCGACAGGGCTTCTAATGTATTGCCTTCACTGGGGAAATTGGGATCCATTCAGAGTTCTATTTGCCTTGAAAATAGCCCATACTGAACTATAGCACAGGCAAATATTAGCATAGGAAATGTTTTATGATATTTCTATTATATCATAGACTGTTTCATGATAATGTTGATGTCATAAAATGTTTTATAACATTTGACACATTTCAATTCTATAGGAGTCATGGATCCTACCATGTTTCCCCCAAAGTAATACCTACCCTGAAAATAAACCCTAGCTTGATTTTTGCGGGTGGGCCTAATATAAGACCTATCCCAAAATTAAGCCCTAGTTTTGGGGCGAGGTGGACTCCTAAAAATCAAGCTGGGGTGGGGGGGTGGACCCGCCCCCCCGTACCCACTTACCTCTTATGAATCAACACCTGCCTCTCCTCGCTGGCCCACTTTTTCTGCGGTGTCCCCCAGCCTGCATTTTGCAGTCAGAGGCCTTTTCGGAAGGCCTCTGCAGTCGAGAACCGAGCTATGGATTCAATCTGTAGCTCAGTTCTTGGCTGCAGAGGCCTTTCGGAAAGGCCTCTGACTGCAAAATGCAGGCCGGAGCTCCATTCTCAGCTGCAGAATGAAGCTGCTCTTTCAGCCACAGAAGAAGTGGGCCGGCTGGGTGGGGCTGTCGATGCCACTGCCACGAGATGAGTGGAAAAGACACCCACCCCCGAAAATAAGACCTGGTGCCTCTTTTGGAAACAAAAAATAAATAAAAATAAGACTGGGTCTTATTTTCGGGGAAACACGGTAGATTTTAGATACATTCTGTAAGTTACCTATTTGAGGTTCTTTAGTTGCCCTGTGATGCACTATTTTGTTCAGTTAAAGATTACAGGAACAAGACTTTTAGTAGTATATAGCTTCTTGTAATAATAATCCATTATGGCCTATTCCAGGAGGTGTGCTATATTTTACATATTTGCTTACTGCTTACTTATTGTCTGTAAATTTGCCATTGAAATTGTCCCCACAATAAAACTTTCCTAGAGAAATAGCAATAACAATAGCACTTAGACTTATATACAGCTTCACAGTGCTTTACAACCCTCTCTAAGCAGTTTACAGAGTCAGCATATTGCCCCTAACAATCTAGGTCCTCATTGTACCGACCTTGGAAAGATGGAAGGCTGAGTCAATCTTGAGCCGCTCAGGATCGAAAGAATCAAACTTCTGGCAATGTGAGCAGAGTTAACCTGCAATACTTCATTCGAACTGCTGTGCCACCACAGCTCTTTACAAGAAATATAGCTTCTGTACAGTCATAGTATTTATTGTGGGACAAATATATTTATACATATTGTGATGAAAAGTGAAGGACCACTATTTTGTAATTGTAAAACCATGGTGTCAATTATTGTGACCCTTAAAGATCTTTCACGTCTAAGTGATAGTCCATGAAGTTGGGCAGCCAATATATTTAAATAATAAGTATATAAAATAAATACATAAAAGATTATAAGATATTATAGGCTGCAAAACTGATAACTAAATTATAAACCCCACTTAGTGAAGTCATGCTGATGTCTGAGTAAACATGCATAGGACTGTGGTTTAAAACTGATCCGAAACTCATTTATTTTCTGTAGACGTTCATAATACATAAGCCAAATCATATTCATATAAAGCCAGGGTATATTTTAGATATTTCAAAAACATAAGATAAAATCTAATCTGGCTAAAATGACCTCTTGTAAATAAAATGTTATCACATATTCGAGGGGTGAAAAATCTATATTTTTTAAATATGTGGGATGTGGGTCCAGTCATGAAATTCCAGTATAACCTGTTTCAGAGAAGTTGTGATGTAAATAGGTTGTAGGATTATATAAGTTGTCTTAAACTCTAAAGAGAAAAGGTGGGATATAAATATAATACAGTTCTTATATTTGACTTCGAAGATATGGTAGTGCAATTATGTGTAATTTTCTATTTACCATTATGTTGATTGTGGGTTGCCTTTGAGCCTGTTTGAAGGTAAAATACACAATGAATTTAGAACTTCAAGTGTTTATTTAAAGTCTAGTGAATGAGATCAAAATCTTAATTAGAACCGATATCCAACATGATTTTCAAAGATTCTATTAATAGCCTGTTGGTAGTTCAGATTTAAAAACTCCAGTTTATATCAAAATGGTATACTTTTTCTGTTTGGCTATTTAATGTTGTATATATAAATTTCTCAATGTTTAAGCACCAATCATTTTTTAAACCTGTGAGAGGTGGTAGTCTATCTCAGTAAAAGAACTTAATTTCTTTTGCTTGGATTGATCTTCCACCTTTTCTTTTAAAGAGGAAGAAGAGTAGGAAGATAAACAGTTAATGGTCTGTTTTCCTTAGCACATTTTGGCCTCCAGTGTGATGGATTGTCTGTCTGTTTGTCTGTCTATCTAATTTCTTTATTGCCATCGCACCACAATGCAACAGCATTTTTACAGTAAGAATAAAACATTATAAAATACATATTATCACCTATAACTAAAAGATATGGAGGAAGGGGGTAGGATGAGCAGGGGGAGAGGTGGGATCTGTTATTAATCTGTCAACCACCTCCAGAGTGATGTTCCCCCATTGGAGCTCCAGCCCAACTGGCAGAACCAGGTCTTTAACCTCTTGTGGAAGGTCAGGAGGGTGGGAGCCAACCTCACTCCTGGGGGCAAGATATTCCAAAGGATAAGAGCGAGGGCAGAGAAGGCTCTTCTCCTGCACCCTGCCAGCTGGAATTTCCTGGCCGATGGGACCTGCAGCATGCCATCTCTGCCGGCAGGCCAATCCTAGTAGAATGGGATGGTTCCTCAGTTGCTCAGTAGCAGAGTTATTAGATTATGGGAGTTAGAGCACTAGAATTTGGAAAATTGGTACCCATGGAGGGAAAAACCATCCTGAGTGTTTTCTCTTCCTGTGGTTAATCATAGTTACCATACACTGTACAGTAAACTTTGGGGGGGGGGATCCTTAAAGTATTAATCATGCTGTGCTTAGCACAGAATTGGGGGAAGGTTTTTAGTGATTTTTGAGATGTAAAAAAGAGCATAGGTTTCTTAAACCAAATCCTTGCAGATACATTGTGTTTAGTTATTCACCAACTTACTATCACATTGGGGAGGGTGTGTGTGTTAGTATTTTACCATATCGACTTTTCAAGTAGTTCATTTTGACTGTGTTCAGTTTTGATGTTTTTTCCTGGTATATACACTATTTACTTTCGCATCACAAATCGTAGATAAATTTGGATACTTAGTGTTTGGATCTTCAAGTGCCATAAGATCGTAACCCACTGATTTTCCAAAATCATCTCAACTTGATGATCATTTTTCTAGCATTCAAATCCAAACCTCTTGCAAAATTTCTAATGAATAATTCTGGCAGTCCTAACACTTTTTATAGTCAGTTTGTAAAATTTTGCTTTAGCCACTGGTCAGTTATTTCATCCTTTTACTACAAAGGCAACATTTGCTTTTGTCTGTTATATGTTGAATGTTTGCCTTCATGCAGTTACCAGGTAAAACTTGTTCTTGAGCTACTAAAATAAAGCCTTCAGTTTCTTTAACACTCCTGATATTAATCAACTTCACGTGGGCTTTTTAATCAGCTTTTTCTTCTATAACCTTCAAGTATTGACATTCCATTGACTTGTTCTTCCAATTAGCAAATCATTTCTCAATTGTCTTATGTTCTATAGTTAGCATTCACCTTCATTTTTTTCAAGAACTTTCCTTTGTTGAGTTTCTTCAGGATTTTCCTTCTTGTTTTTTTAAAATGTAATCATTCAGGCCATGCTTTTCTTCCTTCACAATTTGTTTTATCTGTAAGAGTCCTCCAACACTTACATTGTCATTAGTTTTTTTGTCTTCTGATCCAAGTTATCAAGTTCTAGCCAGTCAATTGTTTCTGCTGTACATCAAATAATGGGGACTGCCCAGGTATATGATATTTCCATCATGTAGCTTTGATTTCAAAATTTTCCAAACTCATTTGATACATTTGGTAAAAGTATAATTCTGTAATAAATCAGAAGTATCCAAATTTTCCACATATTTATAGATTTTTTTCTGGTGCTACTTACTGCCTTTATTAAATCTTCATTGTTAAGCTATATCCATCAGATTCAACTATTTTGGCTGTCTTTATGCCAATGATATACAACGATATATGTCAATGCCAAATCACATTCCAGTATATTTATTGAATTCTTTTGTATTTTTAATAAGGAATCTAGTTCAGCTTTTTTTCAAATAATTTCAAATCATCCATACAGAATAAATGCAAAAATTTTATTCTTTGTTGTCAGTTCATATTCACAGTTTGTCTTGTTCAAAATGTTGTTGGTTGTTAGTAAAGGTGATAATGAGTCACCTTGGAAAATTCTACCTTTTAACTGAACTTCTTATTCTTCCCCATTGGTCATTGGCTTTATTCACCCAAACTTCATTGAAGTATTCATAAATTGGTGAATGTTTCTGCTGATTCCAAAACTGATTTGCATTTAAGCCCATAAGTAGCTTGTATGTTGTTGGCAAACAGGTTATGGGTCTATAGTTTCCAGGCTCATTTCCCTTCTCCTCCTTCTGAGTTAGGAATGTCCTTTCAGCTGTTAGCCATTTTTCATGTTCTGGTGCTTCCAAAACCCTATTCATTGGTTTGCCAATCTTGAGTGTAGATTTGTCAATTATTTTAGCCAGAATCCATGGAGCTCTGATTGCTTTTGAACCATTTCCTCAGTTAATCTAATTTCTTCCATACCGAGTACTTTCACTACGTTTTCAACTTGCTTGATTCATGTTGCATACCTATTGTGATTCCAATTGTTTTCCACAAATTTCCAAAATTTTAAGATCTCTTCTTTGTCAGGCTTTACCTTATTTGTGACCAGTCCTTTCATATTTTCAAGGGTTTTGTAGAATTGATGCTGATTTGCTTTCAAGCACAAATTCTGCTGGAATGAATTATTTGATTGGCATATCACTTGACTTTATCTGCAATAGCCATGATACTTTGTTCCAATTGTTCTACAGTCTCTGCAGTTCCTTTACTATCCAGTTTGTACTTCACAAATAGATTAGTTTTGATTTTCTTATTTTTCAAGTTTCCTTGCCTCAAATTCTTTAAATTGCTCAAATCTGTGCAAATTTTCTTTATCTTCAATTCAATTGCATTTTTATTTAGAATTTCTTTTCTTAATAACTTCATTTCTTTGTATTTTAAGCCTCAATTCTTAGTAGAAATGTCCTATTACAACAACAATTTTACTTACAAAGTGTGCTACGGCTACTCCTCATTTAGCACTAGCACTAGCACTTAGACTATATATGGCTTCACAGTGCTTTACAGCCCTCCCTAAGTGGTTTACATAGTCAGCATACTGCCCCCAACAATCTGGGTCCTCATTTTTCCAACCTCGGAAGGATGGAAAGCTGAGTAAACCTTGAGCCAGTGAGAATCAAACTGCTGAACTGCTGGCAGCTGGCAGTCAGCAGAATTAGCCTGCAATACTGAATTCTAACCACTGCACCACCACAGCTCTTTACACTTATATAGGTTACCAATTGATCCATCCAAACACACAAAAACATGTTGATGATATAGGCATAGTAATTTAGACAAGTTTATCCAGATACTAATTAGAAAAAGCGACTGCCTGCTATATTGACCACTAACCAGTCTCATCCATTTTTGCAATTAAAATATAAACTTTGAATTAAATACTAGCTGTAATGTCTCATTGTTGAATCTGAATTAAAAACAGAAATATTTTTTGTCATTCTGGTTGTTTAATGCAAATAAATTATACATTCTTACCCAAGCAGCTCTTTTAGACACCTGGAAAAGTGTGGTAGGTTAGAAAGCGAGAACACAACAATAAGAGTGTTACACATCCTCTTATTGTTTCGTGTTGTTTAGATTGAGCTTTGTTTTTTTCATATTGCCTTCAATTTGCTTTGCCCACATTTTGGAAGATGTTGTTTGGACCTTTCACTGTATAGGCCACTTTTTGCATGGTAATATAAAGAATATGTTCTGGCATTATACATATATTCATAATACTTTAATCTGTGCTTTTGTATTTTGTCGGTTGTAGGTTATTCATTGCATCTCAGTCTGATGAAGTCATTATTCAGAAGGTTGTGGAGAGAGATTTCCAGTATATTCCATAGGCCATGTTAAAAGAGCATCAAACTTATTTATGTTTGCTTATAATAGGGTCCATGTCTCAGATCTGTATAGCAAGATTGGCAGAACTAATGCCTTGAAGATTTTTATCCTGGTTTTCACTGAAGTGTTTTGTTTCTTCCAGAGGCACCAGTTTAAAGATCTAAAGACAGTGGTTGACCTGGCCAATACTGTTAGGCAGTTCTGTTTTTTATGGTGTTTTATGTTCTTCTACCAGCAATCCAAGATATTTGAACTGGTTAACTTGCTCCATTTTGGTTCTGCTGAGGTAGATAGCAGATTGACATTCATCAATTGTCAAAATGTTTGTTTTACCATCATTAATTTTCCTCCTGTATGATCAATTGTGTTGTGATATACAAGGTATTAGTGATTTCTATGATACTGTCTACAAACATAAGGTCAGTTACAGGTAGTCTTCGACACACGACCAGTTGTTTAACAATCATTCAAAGTTGCAGAGGCCTTGGAAAGAGTGCTATATGGCCCATAACACATTGTAAAATATTGTACCATAGTAGTCTACCACATGTCCCCCCCCCCTCCCCGGCAGGGTCAAAGGACAGTGTTTCAGGTACTTGGAAACCATTTTGCATTTATGCCAGTTGCAGTGTCCCATAGTCAAAAGACCTTGATTTCCAGTGTTTTTTGCCAGTTGCCAGCAAAAAGCCCCGCCCATTCAGGAGAATGGATTCACTTAACAATCACATTATTCGCTTAATGATTGCATGGTTCAGTCTTACAACTGTGTGATTCATTTAATGACTGCCATAAAAACTGGAAAAATCAGATTCAATCATGTGGGTGCCTTGACATACGACTATAAAAACTTATGACAGAAATTTTATTCCCAATTGTGGTAAATTGAAGATCACCTGTATATAGTGGATTTCACTGCGGTACCTTCAAAACCTTTCTTCATAATAGCATCAATATGAACAGAACGGTTGAGATCACACAGCCTCACCTAATGCCAGTTTGAGTCAAGAACTGAACTTTAATTCTGGATATGTACACAGTTGCTGGAATTGCTGTAGAATTTGTGGGCTTGTGTTGAGTTTTCAATTCTTTCCATAAAACTGACTAGTGTACACTGTCAAAGTTGCTTCAAAGTCAGTGAACACAGTGATTGTTTACCACATTGAATTCTCTCTTCCATTAGTTGTCTAGTAATGAGAATCTGGTCACAGTATCCTTGATTTGGGTGGAAATCATACAGTCCTCTAGTTATTTTTTCCTATTGTTTTTGGAAATTGTATTTGCTTGATTCTTATGAAGACCTTTCTAAGGACTGACAATAAATGGGTCCTTGGTGGTCTCTGAGCTTGGTTGTTTTCTTGCAGATGTTTCATTACCCAAAACTAGGTAACATCATCAGTGCTAGTTTGGATAATGAAACATCTGCAAGAAGACGACCAAGCTCAGAGACCACCAAGGACCCCTCCTTTCAACCCTGAGCTACAAATATTCTCCTTTATTGGTACTGACAATAAAGCTTATGGCCCAGTTGCTTTTGAATTGCCGTCATCTTTTTCAAAATAGGGATTATAATAATTTGTTTCCATATAGTGGAGACTTTCTGTGAATGCCAAATTAACTATAAATGTAGTCACTCAGTGAAACGTTCACTAGCTCCGAGTGCTGCGGTTGTAGCTCCATCATCTGCTCTACCATTTTTCAGTACCTTCATGCATCTATTGTGGGCACAATATTTGACTCCTGATTTTTTTGGCATTTGGATAAGTACAGTAGTTGATCCACTGGTGACACCTGTGGCTCTTCATGGTTGTAGAATTGTTGGAAAAGTTCTCTCCATCTCTGAAGCTGTTCATTTGAAGATACAACAAATGTCCGATTGCTCTTGTAGGTATTAAGGTTTGTTGATTTAATCCTTCTATTTAGGTATCTGAGAGATAAAAAAAAAAGTGTGTGATACTTGTATTTTGCATAGCCTCTTCCAGTTTCAGGACCATGGTGTTCCAGTGGGTCTCATGTTCCACTTTGCAGAGGAATTGTGGCATACATACTAAGAAATCTCTCACAGAATGTTGGGGGTATTAATACCTAATTATTTTTATGAGCAAATAAAATATATTATAAAACAGTGAATCAGTAATAATGATAAACAGTGAATTTGTTGAGCATTTTTCTTTGTATTTTCATGTGCACAGTTGCTGTTTATTTATTTGTTTGTGTACCACCTGCATTATTTTTACAGGCAGCAAACATATCCAATATACCTTCCTCCTCCTATTTTCCCACAACAACAACCCTGTGAGGTGGTTGGGCTGAGAGAGAGTGACAGGTGTACTGCTCTTCTTATAGTGCTAAATAAAAGTGGTTGATTTTGTATGGCAAATGTGGTTAAATAGGTTAGGCTTTAACTCTGGTCAGTTACTTGTTTCAGCTTGTAGTTTGGACATTCTAAAATAGATGTTAATGGAAACAGAGACAGACAATATTATTTCCACTAAACTTCTGCTTTTGTTTTATACCAGCAGAATGCCCATGTTTATGTGTGTAAATGACAACCTCTGGGAAAGGGAATAATGTGCCATTACTACAACTGTATTGCATCATAGAATCATGAGGATCTCTTTTCAATCCTGTGTGTCTTATTCTTTTGGGAAATACTGATAGTTCTTTCAAAGTAATATTAATGTGGAAATCAAGAGCTAAATGAAACAGCAGGATTTGGAAGATGTATTTTGAGACTGAAAATACCAGCTGACAGGAAGCAAGCTCTTGGTGTGGAACTTTGATAGCAGGCCCTCAAGTTTCAGGGTTAAGTCTGATTTTAGAGGAAAATGAACAAACATTGTGTGTGTGTGTGTGTGTGTGTGTATTGAATATTGTATTTGCACAAGGCATAGGCAATATGGAGACATTTTTTCATAATTCTTCCAGCTAAAATATTCATGTTCTCATAAATAATTAGAGAAAAATGATTATATTTGAATAAAATTACTCTTCAACACAGAAGCAGTTTGGGCTTCAGTATTTAGGATTTCTACAATTCAGATTACTTTCTTTTTAAGATACATTTGGAATTAAGTTTTTAATTTTTTTTGCTGCTGAAGTAAACACGAAAAATCAGGTTTTGTATTTTAAGATTGCTTTTCTTTAAAAACAAAAATTGTTTTTATTAATATTTCTAAAGAGGGATGTGGGTAGATGACTCAATTGAAAGAAAGGAAATAAGAGATTTTAGTACTTCTGTCTTCTATATATAATGACTTGTATTTCTCAGACATGTAAGAACTAAATCTATTATTAAATACTTGGAATATGCTTCCAGTTATTTAATATGTTTGTATACTGTTTCTTATGTTGAAGCATCTTGAAATGGTTTGCAAAACTTCAGTAAAATACATACTAAGCAATACATTAAAATAATATTTAATAAGAAATAAACCAATGGCTATTACCCAAGTAGTTAACATTTAATCACTTGATAAAATGATATATTTGTATTATCCTGCCTAGTTATGTTGAAAAAAGAACACTCATTTTTTTTAGTTTTCTGACTTTATGCAGAAGCGTAGTAAGATTTTATGTAGGAAGAGCTATTACTTTGGCAAGTGGCTTAATGTGAAAAGGCTCCACAATACATGGTTGACTATATATATATGAGGGTAACAGATGTTCCCTAAATGAGATTTTAATATAGGAAACTAATCCAGTAATTATTGTACTTAAATATCCTGGTACACATGTACGTTTTAATTGGTGTATGGGTGTGTATTTCAAAGATTGCCTATTATTTGCTGTTCATATACATCATCACCATTGGCCATGCTGGCTAAGATTTATAAATAAGCTATAGTACTCCTTCCTATAAATGCTGTTGAATTCCCTTAGTGGTAATTGGCTTCTATATAACAACTTTTAGTACATAAATTTAAATTTTAAATTCCTAAAAATCCCAGTGTTGGACATATTCCAGTAGGGTCTTAAGGTACCTTGGATATGAAAAAGGACCTTGTAAACACCAGTGAGCTATACATAAAACTGTTACAAGTGTGCATATTTATGAATAACTTAATCCGTATCAGAGCTGTGCGATAGTAATTGTGCTATAGCAATTTTTTTCTTTGAACAAAGTATATGAAACAGTTGTCTTAGTAATTGCATCTAAATTTACTTTATTCTTAATAATCGGCTAAGTAAAGGAATAAGTTGGGTGGTAGAAAGCATTCTTGAGTTGGAACTGAAACAAAAGATGCTTCAAAAGAGCAATTTCAAACATCTTCTGTATTCAAGAGCAAGTTATTTTTGTTTTATCTTTTCCAGTTTTCCCCTGGAAAATGAATATTTTATGATGTTGCAGCCGTTCTGTGAATAGCCAATTCCAATCATTTCAACAATATCTCTAAAATGACCTAAACATATGCATGGAATAGTTTTGTTAATATGTTATATAAGAACTACAACAGATATAAAACTTAAAGTACCAAGTGAAGTTGCTGAGAAGGATGGCATTTATGTGCAATAACAGTAAAATGTGTTAGTAGCTATACCTCAGAGAGATTGAAAACAAAAATATTTGCTAATCTAATGGCTGAGGTATGAATTCATATATAAATACCTAAGCTTGATGCAATGCCCAGTATCCCACTTTATTCCTTTCTTCTGCTATATGAAAAATATATAACTTAGCAATCTGTTGTTGCTTTATATTTTGGCTATATATTTAGAATATGAACTGAGATTCTATTGCAGATTGCATTTTATATAAATTGCACAAATCCATAAGACCTGAGTGAGTATTCTTGCATTTTGATGTATTTATAATATTGATTTTTATTCATTATTTTAACAAGTATTGTATGTATTTTATTTGCAGGCAGGCAGAAGTCCTGAAGGCTGACATGACAGGTAATGTTTTCACTATCTAAATCTGCCAAATTTAGGTAATCAGATTTCAGTGAAAGTTGTTACTGTAATTCATAAACAGGTTTTAGTTAATTTTCTGGTCTAGTGAGTATGAGTAACTAAAATCAATAGATGTGGTTGAGGAGCCATCCTTCCTACTAGCTTTGGCATAAGAAGATACAAAGGTATCAACCTCAAATACAGGGTGACAGCAGGAATGAGGAAAGAGGGGATTAATACTATTACCCCAAGATTTTAGATACTTTGGGGTCAACTGTGTCACAACTGGTCTTCAGAACTCTTCCAGATGAAAATCTTGTTCTTTCCACTAACTTCCATGGTCTAACTTCACTTTGTGCCACTGTTCCAAATTTCTTATTTTGAATCCTGCAAAAACAAAAGAGAAATCAACCGTGTGCAAGCTAGTTCAGAGCTAAGACAACACTTTATTGATCTGGAGCCGATAAAAACAAGACTGTGTTTCCTGGAAACCCAGGGTTCCATAAGAATTACCTAGGGTCCTAGGGGGTCCACATGACTGTTTACTCTTATGATTATAGAGAAATTGTAAAATGTTCATTCCTTTGTTTTGTTTAAAGGAGAGAAATTTATGGCAAGGTATTATATAAAACATTTATTAATGGGATCCATACAGTTTTTCATGTTGAGAAAGGTTTCTCAGGTATGTCAAGTTTGAGGACCATTAGTCTAGAGGAAATGCACATAGAGATAGACACACACATGTATACAAACACACACACACACACACAAACATATACATACACCTATATACATATACATATACACATATACAAACACAAACACACACACAGAGACACACACGTATATCTATGTATTTTTCAGATTCGAAGCTGGGACCAGCTGAAGCCTGGACATCCCGACAGGCTTTACAGGACTTATACCAGAAAATGTTAGTAACAGATCTGGAATATGCATTGGATAAAAAAGTGGAACAGGATCTGTAAGTATAAATAAGTGTGGATTACATTATTTTTTTAAAGATGCCAATAGTCCTTGACTTAATAACCATTCGCTTAACTAAGTTACAATGGCCTTGGATTTACAACCTGTGCTTGTGTTTACAATTATCACACCATCCCCCACAGTCACATGGTCGCAATTCAGGCACTTGGCAGTTGCCTTACATTTATGACCAGTTGCAGCATTCTGCAGTCACGTAGTCCCAATTTGCAATCTTTTTTGCCAGTTTCTGGCAAAAAAAGCCCATTGAAGAACTGGGATTCATTTAATGACTACCATAAAAATTGTCATTAAATCCAGTCCAACTTGCAATAATTTACAACCAAAATTCTGGTCCCAGTTGTGGTGATAAGTCAAGGATTATCTGTCCTTTTTTAATTGAGCAAGATGTATGCAGACTGGGAAATTATTTTGAAAACTTGGATTTTAGCTGAAACTTCTGGTTCTTTTTTCCTACACTGCAAGTAGTTGTGGTAATATAAGAGAGATAATATAATAGCTATTTGGCTGATTTCAAGCACATATTTACTCCCAATTAAAAAAGGATAAGCTTTGTCGTTGAGCTTACAGACTTATAAAAAAAGAAAAAGGAGAAGGAAAACAGAAAGTTGGGAAACCATTCATTCAAGCCAAAGCCTTGGATGAATTTATATCCAGTTTAACCTTGGCTGATTTGCATTTCCTGTAGGTACTAAATATTAGCTGACAGATTTTCACATCCCTGCCTAGTATCGGTGTCCAGAATGCATAGCCTTTCAATTCCAAGGCATTTGCTGCATCACAAGTGTAGTGTTCTACTTTGCAGAGAAGGAAGGAAGAAACTCCCTGCAGTTGTAGACAGGTACATATCTCCCCGTGTCACAATGTGCTTTTTGAGAGAGAAGCCATCCTTTCACTGGGCCTTTTTCTACTGAGCAATCTGGGTTTTTTTGGTCCATACCAAAAAAGGGTAATACTCTCAATTCTTATTTCTTATTGTCAGGCTTTCTGACAACCTTCATTGCCATGAATATTTTTGGTCAGTGCTGATGTTTGACATAAGTATCAACAAGTGAAGAGAAGGGTTATGTAGATATATGGTCATAATATGAAGATAATATTTGTGGTACTCTAGAAGCTTCATTGAAACAGCACTCCCCTATTCCCTTCTCCTTCAAGAGGGTATCATTCAGTGTGTCAGTTTTTATGTAACATAGAATAATGAAAGGTTCTCCTTTTTTTAGATGGAATCATGCCTTTAAGAATCAGATCACAACTCTACAGGGTCAAGCAAAAAACCGATCAAATCCAAATCGGAGTGAAGTTCAAGCAAACCTCTCTCTATTCCTAGAAGCAGCTAGTGGCTTCTATACACAGGTGAGTCAAGGGATATCATTATGACCACGATGTGGAAATTGTATTGTTGCTCAATGATATGAAATTTTATTTATTTAAATGTATTGGCTGCTCAATTACTGTGGCCTAGGCTGTGCACATAACTAAAAAAAGAGATTAAAAATAGCTAAAGATGTTAAATCAACAGGCAGCCTGAATTAAAATATTCTAATAACAAAATCCACAAAACAAAACAGGGGCCATTAAACAAATAACAGACTTCAACTCCAGACTTGGAGAACTCTAGGAGAGAGGGCACAATGAGTACTGCAAATTTATTTTCCTATTTGAAAAGGCAAGAGATGTCTCCACGACATTTAACCATAAAGACTTTAGGAAAGTATACAGATACTGCAAATAACTATTCTGTCTTCCCTTCCTTTCTCCTTTGTCTAATTTTAATTTACATTCTGTACCAGCCTAGCCATTGCATCTGATGAAGTGAGCTGTAGCTTGCAAAAACTTTTAATAAAATTTGTTAGTTGGAAAACAACTATTGATTTACAGTACTTAAACTATAGATTAGTATTTACAAGAGATAGACTTTTCATAATATATCTCTTATGTTTTCTTTGTTCCTGTTTGCTTGCATCTATGTTAATATTTATGAAATTATCTTTCCCCAAAACACCAAAAATTATAGGGATTCTGAAATAACAAAGAATTGCAAATTAATTAAAGTTATACTTAGCTTTGATTTAAAAAAAAAGGTATCAGTTATAACTGATATCTTAAGGCCAAATAATAGACTCCATTGTTCTTTAGTCTGAAGGAATCTGATTTTATATATTGTGTTTTTGTAGCTTCATACCAGAGGCTTAGATAGAATCATAAACAACGGAGTCATTAGGCTGGTCCAAATAATGTAGTAAACCATGAACTGTTGTAGAACCCAGCTATGCATTTCAAGTTCATCTATAAAACTCTTATCTCTCTCTCTACTTCACATTTTCAAACAGATGCAAAAAAGTTAGATAGTTTTATGAAGACGTTCTATATATAGCAGCATGTAGGAAATCTGCCATATGTCAGTCTCATGGTTACAATCTTGAGTGTCTCCCCATAAGTTACCAGATTTTGAGTTGTGCTTTTCTTGGTCTCAGAGTTCTTTGCTATCTTTTTATGATAGCTTTCTCGCTATGAGAATCAGGCTGTCACCCCACCCACTCTTAAAATGTTATGTGTAAGCCATGCATGTTATTTTTCTTAGTGTTTTATGCTAATCAAGCCTTTGTGGTTTAATTTAAGAAATTATTAAAATAAGAATGGCGATAGATAGATAGATAGATAGATAGATAGATAGATAGATAGATAGATAGATAGATAGATAGATAGATAGATAGATAGATAGATAGATAGATAGATAGATAGATAGATAGATAGATAGATAGATAGATAGATTCATTCAGTCTCTAGATTTAAAAGTTCGTATAGAATAAAACCAACACCGATAACCAAATATGATGGCTATATGTTACCTTCAAGATAAGAGTTTCAGTGTCTGAAATAAGAGTATATATGTCTGAAATGCTAATTTTTAGAAAATTATAAAAATGGAGATAGCAATCCTGTTTTGAGATTTTTCTCTGGTATTAATTTGACTGCTTTGGAAAATGGAATGATGAACTAGAACTCTCTATCTACCTATCTATCTACCAATACTAGTTTGGTATAGTAGTTAAAGATACCAGGCTAGAAACCTAGGAGATCATGAATCCTAGTCCTGCTTTAGTCCTGAATCCAGCTTGGATCAATCACTTTCTCCCACATCCCAAAGAGGAAGGACAGTGGCAAACCATTTCTAAAAACCTTGTTAAGAAAATTCTAGGGATTTGTCCAGGTAGTTGCCGGGAATCAAGATTGGTACTTATTTATTTTAAAACAAATCAGACTATGGGTCTCTCTTTTACCTCATTTATTCTCAGTTAATAACAGCTCTTCACAATCTCTAATGTCATTATCATCTCTTGTGTTGTAATATTTTTTGACCACTGAATATTGGGATTTTGTTTTAACCAGTGAGCTCAAAACTTCCCATCTTAAAAACAAATAAAACAAGAATGGTAAATATGGTTTATTTTTCTATTAAATTTTCTTGAATTTAATAGAAATATAAAGTGATTACAATGGAGAATAACAAAGAGAAATGTTTAACTAAGCTTCAGTAGAGAATCTGAAATGTAGATATAATTGATAATTCCTAATTTCAGCTACTGCAGGAGCTGTGCACGGTATTTAATGTGGATTTGCCCTGCCGTGTGAAGTCCTCTCAGTTGGGAATTATCAGCAATAAACAGACGCACACCAGTGCCATAGTGAAGCCACAATCTAGCTCCTGCTCATATATATGCCAGCACTGCCTTGTCCACCTTGGAGACATCGGTAAGTATCAGAAGTAGGAAAAGTTATTTTTAAAGCTTATCTTCAGAGTGGGATGGAAAAAGTAGACACATCAATCTCTGAAGACAGTACAAGACTACATATTCTGTAGTGTCTTGAAGATGCCACATTTAAGTGAAATTGCAGTACAAACAAGACATTTGGATTATAGATTGTAGAAATCTTTAAAGTGATGGTCACCTGTGCAGTTTTCTAACTCTGGTTACTAATTCGTTTTTCAATCTTTCTTAGACAACAAAATATTTAGACTTCCTCTCCAGCATCTAATAGAATGACATGTCAAGGGGTAATTATGTCATGAAGATAGAGAGTAAGAGCATGAACCAGAGAGTAGGAGCAGACCAAAGTCCAATATTCTGTCCCTTACCATAGCCAGCCAGATTCCTTTTGCTACTCTCAAGCAGGAGAAAGTAATAATAATCCCAGTTTGTGCCTTGATCAATAGTTGTCATATCTTAGCAATTTTGTCACACTCGACTATGTAAAACTCAAAACAATATATTTGGAAGATCACTAATCTTACATGGACCACTATGTATTATGCACAAAACAAGTTATTTTAGAAATTGGGTATATAGCTCATTGACTAGTAAACTAGTATTCTGTTTAAAATAAAATCATCTCTTCCCAGCTCGCTACAGAAATCAGACCAGCCAGGCTGAATCCTATTATAGGCATGCAGCTCAGCTTGTCCCCTCCAATGGTAAGTTTTGAAAGTGTAATACACATGAAAGTGTAATAACTTCTGTTACAGCAGATGAGGTTTCTTTTTATTTAGGATACCAGTTTTAAGTACTTAAATTCCACAGTCATTGCAAGGAAAGAAGGAAAACAGAGCAATCTTTCTAAAACCAGCATAATCACTGCTGAGGATTGTATATCAGAAGTAGCCCTGTTTCAACAGAACCTTACAGGATGCTTATTAATGTTTTTTTCTGTAGGTAGTCCTCAACTTACAACAGTTCATTTAGTGGCCATTCAGTTACAACGGCACTGAAAAAAGTGACTTACGGCCATTTTTCACTGTTACAACATTTGCAGCATCCCTGTGATCATGTGATCAAAATTCAGATGCTTGGCAACTGGTTCATACTTATGATCATTGCTGTGTCCCAAGGTCGTGTGATCATCTTTTGCAACCTTTTGAAGGAAGTCAGATTCACTTAAAAACCAAGTTACTAACTTATCAACTGCAGTGATTCACTTAACAACTCTGGCAAGAAAGGTTGCAAAATGGGTCAAAACTCACTTAACAAATGTCTCATTAAGAACAGATATTTTGGACTCAATTGTGGTTGTAAGTTGAGAACTACCTGTATTGCATATCTGACTGGAAAAGCTTTTTCAGACCTATCTTGTATTTTTTAAATGTACATACCTTTTGTCTTATAAAGGGAATTATGTAAATGAATTAATGTGCTGTAAATTGAAGTTCATATTTTTCAGCATTTAATTCAGAAAGTTCTGAATTCACGTTCCCATCGGGTTGCAGATCGATAGCAATACGTGGACCAGGAGTTGGGGAATCCTAGTTTAGAATATAACAAGGACATTGGATTGTGCTTATAAAACGAAGCTGGAACTCAAGAACAAACCTTTTGTTTATCTTATTTAGGTCAGCCTTATAATCAGCTGGCTATTTTAGCATCCTCCAAAGGAGATCACCTGACCACAATTTTCTACTACTGCAGAAGCATTGCTGTGAAATTCCCTTTCCCAGCTGCTTCTACTAACCTACAAAAAGCACTTTCTAAAGCACTGGAAAGGTAAGGCTGAATGGATATATTTCAGAAGGGAATGCATTCATGTGTCATTGGACTTCGCTGTACAAATACCATTTTAGTCCAGGAACATCTGGGAATCATAAGTTCATGTATGCAAAATATTAGCCATGTATAAGATTTAAAGTGTGTATAGAGTCACCTTATAGATTGTTTGTCCAAAGTGCAGCGTCAGTATGTTCTCAAAAAAGTTGCAAGCAAATAATTTCCTATGTCTTTTTATCCAGTAGTAGTCTGATTGTAAATGAATTCCTAATTGTAAATACTGCATATAAATTAGATTATAATTTTATTTATGAGATGGAGCAGTCCTTGAATCAGTGGGTGGATGGATAGATTGATTTTCCTAACAGCTGGCTGTATCAAAACTATACACCAGTGCAGTCTTGAGCTTCTATTATTAACATGGGTCTTTACTTTGTTTTGGTTAAATGCTTTTTAGTGGATGATATGGTTTCCAAAGCAATTCTGTCTAGCTTCTGACTCTTTTACTAAATATTATTTCTCCAGTTCAACCCATAATTATTTTCTTAAACAAAGTCCAGTAATAAATATGTATTTTATGCAGTAAAAGTTTGATATGTGTGCTTCCAAGACTAAAATACAATTTTTGTCTTATAATTGCAGTCGTGATGAGGTGAAAACTCAGTGGGGAATATCTGATTTCATTAAGACATTTATAAAATTCCATGGCCATGTATATCTGAGTAAGAATTTGGAGAAATTGAATCCTCTTCGTGAGAAATTAGAAGAGCAATTCAAGGTTAGTTTATGGAATACTTCCAGCTTTTCCTGCTGAACTAACATCCACATAAGATTGATTTAATTGATTTATTGATGCAACAATCCTTGGAAGCTCCTTCTAATCCATTTAAACATGTACAGGTAGTCCTTGACTTACAACAGTTCATTTAGCGACCGTTCGAAGTTACAACCGCACTGAAAAAAGTGATTTACGACCATTTTTCAAACTTATGACTGTTGCAGCATCCCCATGGTCATGTGATTTATATTTGGATGCTTGACAACTGGTTCATATTTATGACGGTTGCAGAGTCCCAGGGTCATGCGATCAACTTTTGCAACCTTCTGACCAGAAAAGTCAATGGGGAAACTAGATTCACTTAATAACCACGTTACTAATTTAACAATTGCAGTGATTTACTTAACAAATATGGCAAGAAAAGATGTAAAATGGGGCAAAACTTAACAAATTTCTCACTTAGCAACATAAATTCTGGGCTCAATTGTGGTCGTAAGTCGAGGACTACCTGTAGTAGGAATGCTGCATATCTGTTCTTTATTGGCTTAAGAAAGAGGGCAACTGTTAACGATATCATGCATCTTACAAAAATATCCTTTTCTTGCAAGATGCCCCAATGATAGTGTGCTTGCATACTTACACATTTGGCATTAAAATCATTATCTGTAACTCCTACTTGAAATCCTGGGTCTTAGTTGCAATTCATTTTACTGCTTGTGTTTTCTGCTCTTTACACTTCAAGCAACAGACTAATAGCATGCTGATTTTAATATGGAAGAAGGGATTAAATGTATATTAATAGATTATATAAAAAGAGAGAAGAGGATAGAGAGGGAGAGGCAGACAGAATTGTTTTTGCAAAGAATTTTTGTTGCAAAGTTGTTTGAATCTGTAATTTGAATCTCTACCTAGACTGCTTAGATATGTGTATTCCTATCAGTGATTTTGTGCATTCCTATCCAGCAGCAATTGATAGACAAAAGGCAGTAATGCAATAGTCTCTCCAGCGATAGCATTTTCGCCTACATAAGTGAATTGTCATTCAGCGATAAAATGAAGAATTAAAAGAATTGAAGACCATCAATGGGACTTAAGTAAATCTGAGACAATTTTTGTATATAGCTATTTGTATATGCACAGTTTCATATGGTTTTATATACATTGCCAGGCTGGAGGTAATTGAGTGTTAATTAGTCTACAGCAGTATATTAGATGGTCTGTAATAGCTCCCAGTCAGATTGAACAATTAAACATGTATATTTTTGAAAGGTTGGTTTATGTTTTTTTTTTTTATTTCAGAGGTTGTTGTTCCAAAAAACCTTCAATTCTCAACAGCTTGTCCATATTACTGTCATCAACCTGTTTCAATTGCACCATTTACGGGATTTTAGCAATGAAACTGAACAGCATAGTTACAGTCAGGATGAACAGCTCTGCTGGACACAATTACTGGCACTCTTCAGTAAGTTATACAGTTGACAGAGTATTTTTGCACAGCTATTGGCTAGATTGCTTTTTAACCAAGTCTGTAGTATCCTGGAATGAGATTATAAGCCCCGGAGTGGGTTCAACACTGCACAGGCTGTGCAGTGAGAAGAAGCAGTTGCTTGTGATGCCAGTGCTGTTCTTGAATTGCATTACTGTGGCATGATCTTATAGCCAGGTCTCATAGTTACTGCTTCTGGAGGAGAAATTGTGAATTAGTTGAGTTCTTATTGATTAATTGTGAATAAATTGATTAGGTTTGCTAAACCTTATGACTCCTTTATTTCCATTTAATCATTGATTTAATCCCCACCTTCCTGTTGTATCCTCGTATTTCCTTTGGCATGTTGGAAGAAGAATATCTGCACCTGGGGATGTGTTTTAAGGTATAGGCCAGTGGTGGCGAACCTATGGCACGGGTGCCAGAGGCGGCACTCGGAGCCCTCTCTGTGGGCACACGTGCCGTTGCCCCAGCCTTGCCTCCCCCCGCGACCCCCTCCTCACCAGCAGTCCCCCTGGAGGAGAGTCGCCCCGAGCGTGGCCCACGTGGAGCAGCGCAGCCAAGGACATGGCAGCCAGGCAGCATAGACAAGACTCTGCCCTCATGCCCCATCATACACAGTTGATGCTGCGGGGCGCGGGCAGAGGGCGTGGCTACCATGGCGCTGCTGGGCTGCCTGGGCGATCTGCGGCGGGCCCTGGAGGCCCTGCGGGCAGGTGGGGGCGGGGCAGGGGCGGGGCCAGTTTTTGGGCAGTCGGTCTCTAAAAGGTTCGCCATCACTGGCATAGGCTATCTACCATATAGAATCCTGACATTAAAAGATCCTAAACTATATAATTTCCTCCTATAATTTTTTTTAGCACATAGAAAAATTATAAGGAAGTGGTAGAGCCACACTGACCATATTCCCATATTATTACTTCATATTTTGCATATATTTAAATGCTAAAACAGAGATAATAAAGGTAGTCTTTCTATTTAGAATTGGTTGCTTAATGACCATTCAAAGTTATGCTGGACTGAAAGTCACAATTCAGTCAAAGTTATGACTACTGTGCTGCACATGATCACATTTTAGGCACTTGGCAACTGCCTCACATTTACAACTGGTTGCAGCATCCAGTGGTCACTTGGAAGCGTATTGTGATTTATTTGCTGTTTTCTAGCAAAAAACACCCTGTGGATTAGCTGGATTCAGACTTATGACCATGTGATTTGCTTAACAGAAATGGTGACTTGCTTAACGACTATCATAAAAATGGTCATGAAATTGATTCTGGTTACTTGGTGACTTGACTTACAAACCCAATGACATAAAACCAAAATTCTGAGCTCAGTTGTGATCTTAAATTGATTACCCATATATCACTGTTTGCTCTGTTGGTAAGATCCTGTGCTCAACTTTTGCAATCATGGTCAACTTTAGCATTTTTTAAGACTCAGTAGAGAACAATTTTTTCTCATGTTTTATATTAATAGTTTTATAAAAATATTAGATATTATGAATATCCATTATATATACTTTTTTCTTTTTTTCATTTTATCCAGTGTTAATTTTTTCCTGTCTTCTTTGTATTTTTATTATTTTTGTTCCTATTTTTTAATTTGCATTTTGTATTTTATCTTTTGAAATCAGTAAAAATTACAAAAAAAATATTAAAACCGATGATCAGCAAGAAATCATTATTACTGCTTGAATTAATAACCATTTAATCAGTATAGTGCTCAAAGTAATTAACTAAAAACACACACTATATTTTTGTTTTTCTCAGTGTCTTTTCTTGGAATTTTGTGCAAGTGTCCACTTCAGAATGATTACCAAGAAGAATCTTGGGGTTCTTATCCCCTTCCTGCACTCAAAGTGTCAATGGACTGGCTGAAACTTAGACCCAGTGTTTTTCAGGAGGCTGTGGTTGATGAAAGGCAATAGTAAGTCTTGTCTGCCTGTGATTTTCCATTTTTCTTTAGTTTAGATGAAGTAAATTGGTAATGAATAATCTAAATTTCTCCTGATATAAATACAATGAGCTCTTTTGTGGTTCAAATTTTTATTAGTTTATCAGAATATAAAATGCAGAGGAAAATAAAAATAATGGGAAACTAGGCAAGGAAAAAGGGATAAAGAGAAAGTGTGGGGTAGGAGGAGAAAAAGAAAAATAGCATTGTCTTCTGATTCTTTTTGGTACAGTAGAAGATAGTAACATTACAGCCTCAACTTTTTACTTTTACTCAGTAGTATATATACTACCCATTTCTATAACAACAAACCTATCTAATCAGCAATACCAAAATCAAAGTTTCATTTTTTCCATCACAAGCACAAAATCCAGAAGTGGTTGCCAAATAGGAATAAAATTAAATGCACTCTTTTTTTTAAATAAAGCAATCAATTTAACCATCTCTGCTTTTTTCTTTTTTTTCCTACAATGAACTTTGAACTGAAAATTTGTAGACTTCATCTTGCTTTAGCTATGAATTTTCTAGTGATAGTCTAGAAAATAAAATCTGTTCTACTATTTGCACACAATCTTCAGTAGCCACTTTTTTCTTCTCTAACTCTGATCACAATTTGAAAAGGAAGAAATGGCTAACTTTCTGAAAGTACTATTAGCAATTCCTTGATTTGATCCCAGATTGGAGGATGAATAGCTTCAAACTAAATTCACATAATTCTTAGTCACAAATGCGTAATGATTTAATGAATGAAATATGTTGTCACTTTTGCACAAAAGTTTATTTTCTTTCATTTATATCCCAGTTGTCCATGTTAACGGGATTCCACGTTTTATAAATGGAATTTCCTAGCAGTCTTCCATTCGGGCACTTAGCAATTCCACATCTATTAACAAGTGTCTAGAGGGGATGGCACCAGATTTGTTCTGCAAACTTAACATATGATGAGGAAGCAGGATAAATATTGTGAATGCCCTAATATGGTTTACTTTATACCAATTAAACTAGCTCCAGTATTTGTATTAGGACAAATGAGACACAAATGAGGTAGGTAATATGGTGTTCCCTGTACTTGATTATAATGATAGTTTATATAAATCATATAACAGTATGGGAGAACTTCCTTCATTAATATTAATGTGCCACTTTTACTTCCAAAGGATTCCAAGTGAGGCATGACAAACAAAAATATAATACTGCTACATACGAGCATAAAGCTAAAATGAAAAGACACACACAACGCTCAGAATTTCAGATGATAAAAGTCGATAATCAGGTTCCCTTTGACGAGGTTGATAGTGATGATGATGACTAAATGTTTTTACTTGAAATCTGAACTCTTCTGTCATTTGGGCGAACTGCATTTCCCCAGGGAACAAACTTCGTAGTCAAAATTTCATCATTAAAATAATTGTGGATAGTTATGCTGTCAGTTATTTCCACTTGTAAAATCAGTTATATCCATAGCTTATCTTTAAAGCATGTATCAGTCTTTTAAGTATGCAAGTGTTTGTGTTGTAATAATGTTATCATAGCTGGATTTCAGTTACATAGCCTCTCAAGATATCTAGGCTGGCTGTACCTCATTACCTATTGCCAGATACTGAAATAGATAAAAATAAAGCAAATTAATAAAGATAAAATGATAATACTCAGTCATAGTTACCATATAATTCTAAAACTTGAGCTGAAGATGATGTATCCCTCTAAGTGGCATTTTGCAGTAGAGTTATAGTTTGAGATCTACATAGAGCACAAATTCCATGCTTTGATTATTCAGTGAATGTTTTCTAATAACATGACTCAACAGTTATAATGTGGATAGCTGGAAGCTATAGTTATTTCTAAAGTAACCTCCTCTTTCCTTTGAATAAATATACTTTCTAATTATTTAGTCTGTCAGTGCTAAATTTTACAGAGAACTGGATTTGTGGAGAAAAGTAGCTTCAAATTAAAACAGAGAGATGATGGATGGCACTGCTTTTCAAGCATGGGTTGACTTTTTATGCCACTTCAGACACTACATTTAAAATATTGGGATTTATTTATTATAGACAATCTAACAGCTACAAATCCAGCTAATGTTAAAAGTTTTCATCAACTTTTCATGTTGATAAAATGATGTCAACAAATCTCATCTCTTGATTGAGAAATTAAGTATTCATTTTAAAGATGTAAAATGTGATCTGCACTTGCATGCATTAAGCAAGTATGGTTGACAAGAATTTTCTCTATATCTGCAAAATAGCTCAGTGGTTTACACCGTGGTTTATAAGACATTTTGAATTTTCAACATTTCTGCATTAATATAACCTAAAATGTAATCTGTTTTCCACACAAGTCCTCAAACTAGATATTTAAGTTTGGATCATTTTTAGTGTTTTTGACTCATGTGTTCATTTGGATTCTTTTTATCTAGTTAGAAGATCTTTATCTATCTCTTTATCTAATTTGAAGCTGTGCGGAGAAGTGATCTTGTTTTAGAGCATATTTATGCAAAATAGTCAAAATTCAAATGAGTTCATAAACTTTTAAACACTACTGAAAATGGCTGCATTATTCTTAGGTTAAAAAAAATGAACTCCCTTGTTGACCCGTAGAAAGGTTATTTTAATTTAAAAAATAGTTCCTTGATCTCCTGTACATAATCTCCTTCATTGCTTTCCTGTACATTGAAGGAAATTCCTGTACCCAAACCTCTTGATACTGAAATTGCTTTCAGTGCTAACTTGGGTGTAATTTGCAAACAGGTATCTTTTGATATAAAAATTCAATTACCTTCCAGAAGAGTCAGAAAATCTTTCTATTTTAAGATTCTATGCTACCTACTTATGCAAGTTGGCAGTAATTGCTGTTAACTCTGTGGGTGTCTGTCTCAGACTAGAAGCAGTGGTATTTTCAATTTCAGAAAAGTAGCATTTCCCCCCCCCCCATTCCATAGCTGCACACAACAGCCTTTTTAGCTTTTCGACAGTTTTCCATTTCAGTGTTACCTTCAAATGCATGGGGTTTTGTTTTTAGAACAGCTGGACGAAAGGAGAGACACAGAGATTTGCATAAGGCATTCCTTGTGTCCACTAACTGAATCCCTGACTTTTTCACCAGTCACTGAGTTACACTGTTTTGCCTCTGAACTCCCTGGTATTTGGGTCTTATAATCTGAAAAAGCAAGGATTTAAATTAGAAACTGGTTGCTTAATGTGAGTTCATGTTAACTTTATTATATTATATTATATTATATTATATTATATTATATTAATTATATTATATTATATTAATTATATTATATTTATTATATTATATTATTATATTATATTAATTATATTATATTATATTATATTATATTATATTATATTATATTATATTATATTATATTATATTATATTATATTATATTATATTATGTATTCCACTCAATAGCTGTTCAAGTTGTTTTACAATAGAGGAATGTAAAGCAAATATAAAGACTGTAAATCAGGGAAATCTGGAATCAAAGAAGGATATAAACAGTGGGTGTTAATAGTGCATTTCTGATTGTAAAGGGTAAAATAAAGACATTAGAGCATGTTCTTTTATTTTCCTGTCATGTGACAAGTTACTTCATTATCCTTTCCTCTTTCTGGGCAGACTTAAAGAGGAAAATGAAATAAGGTTTGTCAGTTATGGCATAAGTCAGAAATAAACTCTATTGTGCGACTTTAAAAAATGGGCACTTTTTAATTAAGCCTGGAAGAATCCTTTGCCATTAAAAATCTAGACATTATACATAGTTTTTGAATAATTTATTTTCATATATACATAAGTTTATACACTCCACCCTTCAAGGTACACCAAACATAAAACCACATACTTTAAACAAAAATGTAAACAAAAATGTAAATTGTAAATTAAAACAAATGTCTAGCCAACAGCAAAATCTATCAAAATGGTGACCCAGCATCACTGTTATCTATCAAATATTTGCTGGAATAAAATTGCCTTCATAGCCTCCCAGAAACTAAAGGGTTGGGGACTCTGTATACTTTGAGGTATATTGTTCTTCAGAATGGGACAGCCACCAAGAAGTTTTACCTTTTTGTCCACTCTCTTCACTTAACATTGAGTGGGGACACTCAGCATCCACATTTCAAAAAATGCACAAGACTGGCTGAATCCAAGCAAGAGAGAAAATGGGACCTAAAGCCATGTAAGACTTTTTAAGTTAGTTAAAGCTAATGGAGAAAATTATGTGAAAGATACAAGTCCCTCTGGATCATAAATGTACTATAGCACTCTGTTCCCACAAGGATGGACCAAATACCTGTGAGAAGGCTTCGGGTTAGACATGAAGTCAATAGCTGTGTGTCTGAGCCTTGTAGGTCTGAGAGATTGTGCCCAGTAATGAAAATGTCAGAGCTTCTGTCAGTATTCCTTAGAAGCTGACTTAAAAGAGTCTACTGAAAGGGAACAACTAAGGAATTTCCCAAAATGGGATAGATAGGCATCCTACAATTCTTCATCCATTTGTGTTGTATAGAGAAAAAACCAAGTAGCTACTTCAGGATTGAAATAAAATACGATTACAAGGCATTGTTTTATGGTGGCATTAAGCAATACCTGTGTATTTGAACCAACAGAATAATGTATGACTGTGTTATTTAAATGATGCTGTAGACATACCAGGGGAAAATTGTACTGAAATACAGCAGGATAGTTACTGGAATTTTCAGAAAAGGATCTTGGATAGAAATAATTTTTATAGATTATGTCAGAAGAGATCTGATAAGAAATGGGGCTTTTGATGCAGTTAAGTTCAAGGTATGCAATGGAAGAGGCCAATAGTGAGTGTGCAGTGTGTTAAAGCATAAGTATAAAACTCTTTTTGCTTTGCAGTGTTTGGCCTTGGCTGATTTCTCTTCTAAACAGTTTTCAGCCTCATGAAGAAGACCTTTCCTGCCCTAATGGTAAGAACACTCCCTTATGACATAGTCTGAGGAAGAGAAGAGCAGAGTGAAGTCAAGAACAATGTAATAGGAAAACACTGATGAGCTTGTGTATACATTTTAAGTTAAATCAAAACTATTTTAGCTCATGTTGACTTCATTGATTCTGAGAAGTACCTTCTAAGTACTCATTAAATTATGTAGATTCTATTCTATGCCCTCAGCCGACAACACTTTATTTGCCCAAGCTGCTCTTCAGTGTCATTGATGGTACAGTTTGTTTACAGTTTTATATTTATATATCACCACTTGTAAAAAATCATATGGGTTGCAACAATCAATCAAATTATTGGTAGTGCAGAGAAATAAGACCACAAGAAGGGGTCCAAATAAGACCACCCCCAAAAAAGTCAAAATCAGCAGATGAAAATAAACGATAATAGGAATATTCATAGATGTGACAAATATAGAATTTTTAGAATGGTTACTGAAGCTGGAGAATATTCTGTGCAATCTTAATTATGAATTTCCTTATTAATTTTACTTTCAGGCAGAATTACATTTGTTCTCTTGAATTAAAATTTTAATTATGATTTCCTTATTAATTTTACTTTCAGGCAGAATTACATTTGTTCTCTTTTGAATTAAAATTTTAATACATTCTAATTACAGGTGGTTCTCAATTTATGACCGGCCATTTTACACTATTCAAAATTAAAATGGCTTTGGGACAAGTGCTGTACAGGCACCATATAATGTCACAGCTACCTGCAGTCACGTGACCACAATTTTGGCTTTTGGCAACTGGCTCATCTTTACGACTTGACTGCAGCATCCTGCAGGCACATGATTGTAATTTGCAACATTTTTTGCCAGTTTTGGAAGAATAGTTTTGCTTAATGATTTTGTGATTTGCTTTAACAACTATGGTAATTCATTTAATGACTGCTGCAAAAAATGTAAAAAAAAAAAAGGCTCTGTCATATCGGTTCCTTGACTTACAGCCACACCAACTTATGACTGGATTTCCGGTTCCAATTGTAGTTGCAAGTCGAAGACTACTTTACAACCACAACTGGGACAAGGACATCTAGCACTAAGCTATTCACTTATAAAGGGCAAGCTGATATGACTGCTTCACTTAGCAAGGGCACTCCCCGTTGCCATGATTAAACAAATTCCACCAGTTGTGAGCCAAGGACCCACCCTAAGCCATGCCATTCCAAGCTTGGTCCCTCCCAGCCCAAAGTAAGGGACTGCTTCCTCTTCAAATCCCCCTTCCCTCTTATCACCCCCTATCACTCCATCTCTGCCCTTCTGCCTGTGCTGCACCCTGTCAGGCGAGGTGGCAAGCAACCCTACATGGCTGTGGAACTGCTTGCCCTGTAAGAAGCCCTTGAGCCACAGCAAAAATCCCCCGGAAGCCACATAAGCATAGTGTGCAGCCTCAGTGCGGCACAAAGCCACAACTGTCCTGGAAGCTCCAACTGCCTATAGAAGCCCTAAAAGCATGGCAGCGCAGTTGAGTAGCATGGCACGAAGCCGCAGCCCAGTTGCATGGTGCAAAGCCAGCAGTGCAGGGCAAAGCCTTTGTCACCCCATGAAGCCCCAGCTGTCTCAGCTCAGCCACATTCACTGCCCTGCACTCCTAGACCTATGTTGCCCTCAACATGATCAACCATCCCAGTTGACCTTCACTGCTAGCTTTCTCCTACTGCTGTGAGGTGTGCCCACCTTGGCCTTTGCAAGGCAGCTGCTGATCACATGAGGCCATCTTGCCCAGATCTTCTGTGTGCAATCTGGGGAAAAAAGTTTTATGCAGCCATCATCTGCCTCAGAAGGGCCATGCTAGGCATGCTTGGTCAGCACTGGGAACAAGAAGACGGCAGTCAATTAGGGCCACAGGAACCACAGAGTATAGGGTGTCTAAAAGGCATATATAAGGGGGAAATAAGTAAAGGGGGAGTTGAAACATCCCTGCAGTCGTAAGTGTAGGCAGACTATCAAGTGCCTGAATTTTGATCATGAAGGCACTGCAATGTCTGTAACTTTGGGAACCAGTTGTAAGTCCATTTGGTACTGCTGTAACTTCAAATAGTCGCTGAACATATGGTTATAAATTGAGAACTACCTGTAACTTAAAAAGCACTTGATATTTATTGGATCAGATCCTTGCTTACTAATGAAAAGTAGACTTGAATACAGATGTGCGTATTTCTTTGTTTCATTCACTAGCCACTCCTCTTCCAGAAGAGTTTGAGTTGCAAGGATTCTTAGCTCTGAGACCTTCGTTCAGGTGAGTGATTATTATAGATAGATGATACTTATCAGTGTTACTCAAACAGTGTTAATATCTACTGTTTTCTAAGCTCTTTGTAATTATTGTCACGCTACAAAATTTCATATATCACTATTTTCTGTAATACATTATTATAGAATCATTGGGATTAAAATTCCAATTCTGGTTTCCTTAAATTTCAGTTTAATTTTTGTGTATTTAAAGTTTAATCTCTTTGGAAGCCTTTAGAGAAAGTGGTGTGAGGGGAAAAATAGGTAATCTATTCTTGTTTTTTCACTGAAGTAGGATTTCTGCTTTCTAACATGATAGATCCTTTGGTCTAATACTATACAAGATAACTGTTAATGGCTATAGATTAATTTCCCTGGATAAACCCAGGGGGAAAAAACTTGGCAGATCTGAGTCTATAAACATATGCAGAGTACTTTTCTATTCTGAAATTGATTCTGGTACTATTTGCTTTTATATTTGGGTGTTACGGTGAAAAATTACTTGAAGAACAATGTCAGCAAGGATGATAAGGCTTGATACAAAATACATAAACATGTTGTGCGACTACTATAAAATGGGACTCTTTCTCTCCCTGCCACCTGCAAATTTTGTGTAATTACTTTCTTGCTTAAAGGGAAACTTTAAATAACTAATCGGACCACTACGTGTTACATCTGCACGTATCCCTCTTGTTCCTGATTCATAATCCGAACATGCCATTTTTATTTTTGTCAACAATCAGGAACTTGGATTTCTCTAAAGGCCATCAGGGGATTACAGGAGACAAAGAAGGGCAGCATCGCCGTATACGGCAACAGCGCCTGATCTTCACAGGAAAATGGATCGCTGACAATCAGCCAAGGTATCTGTATAGCTGCTAGTATCATCCTATACCCTTCGCCCATGATGGTTCTCTTTGCCTCTCAGCATTGCTGTTTCATGTTTATTATGACAGGTGTTAAAACTCAAAACGAAGGTATGATTGTGGACACTATTTAATAATTTAACACTAACACAAGGCAGTAATATGGGAATGGTAGATAGATACTAAAATGTGCATAATATATACTTTTTTTCCCAGGGCTTAGAGAACTTGTTTAGTCCATATTTTAGTTTGATGTTACAGGTAGTCCTCATTTAATTAAAATCCCTAATTCCCATAATAACGACCAGCAACTTCATTCCTAATCAAAGCAATCATTAAGTGAAATGTCCCATAACGGCCCCACAGCAGTTTTGGCAGTCTCTTTGGCTATAAATCCTGCTTGGTCATTACACAAGGACCCAACCCAATCTGAGCCATTCCTGGCATGATCCCTACCCTTCCTAAGCCTTGGTCCTTCCAAAGTAGGGAACTATTTCAGCATCCTCATCTCTCCCTCTTATCTCTGCCCTTTTGGCCACCTGCTGCCCACTGCCACTTCTGTCCATCATGCACCACTGCCAGCTAGGACAGTCCTTCATGCTGCTGCTGACTTAATATGAAGGATTAACAAAGAAGGATCACTGCGGGACAATCCACAGTGTGAAGGCTCATTCCCAGTGGCAAGGGCATGCAGCAAGGCACACATTGTCCTTCCTGGTCACCCTAGCTCTCACCTGCAGTACTTGCTTGCCTTCCCCTGCTTCCTGGCACCTGCCTGGAGCACCTGCTGCCCCCAGCTAACCTTTACCATCATTTTGCCTCCCTCTTTTCCATTGGGCACATTATCCTGGCCACAGACAGACAGGTATTGTGTGAAGGTGGATCTGCGCCGCTCGCCTGCTGAGTAAGCCAGTCTTTCATGCTATACCTTGCCATACACCACTGCCAGCTGGGATGATCCTTAGCGCAAAAGATCAGTGGGTAAAGATTGCTGCAGGACAATCTGCAACACAAAGGATTATCTTGGCCACAGGAGAACATGGCACAAATATGGCGCATGTCACAAACGATCATCCTGGCCAGGCCAGAATTCCTTTCCAGCACAATCTGAGAACGATGGGACTTAAAATCCTGCACATCTGGATAACTGCTTTAAGAATGACATATTGTAGTTCATTGGGGAAGAAACCCAGATTTAAAATCCTTCTTCAGGCATGAAGCTGGCTGGGGAAACTTGAGCTGATTACATTCTTTTTTATCTAATCCTCCCAGGATTCATCAGAATAAATTGGTTTGTGTGTGTATAGAAACCCAGTGAATTAAGCTTTGCAGAGAAAGGCTATATAACTTTAAAAGAAACACCCAATCTGTTGCTTGGACATCCTCCCCTTTTTTTAAAGGAGCAGAAAGTTGTAAGTTGACAACTGGTTGCAAATCTGTTTTTTCAGCGCTGTGGTATACCTTTCAACAATTGCTGAAAAAATGGACGTTAAGTGCAGGCTACCTGTATTAACATAATTTGTAAGGCTACACACCTCTTCAGATTCAGTGCTACAAAAGTGTTTCAGAGTATGCAGGGGTGGGGTGGGGGAGGCAAATAAATGCTTCACCTGCAACCCTAGAAAAAGGAGCAGCTGCTTTAAGAAGTTGAAGATAGGTGCCACGTTTGCATCTCCTATATGTCAAAGCAACTTTTTGACCTTTGAATTTGAAACACTGCCTAGCCTTAATAGTAGACTGGTTAGACAGATTGAAAGAAAATAGTTGTCTTTTGGTAAATCTGATCACTGTTCTAGTTTGATTGCAGTTCTGTAATAACTCAGACCCCCAGCCTGACTGCTTCACAGCTTTAAACAGGAGCTGCTGCAGACTGAATTGGAATCTTGTGCATTCAGCGCACAGGAATTAATGCAGCGGGGTTTGTTTGCTCCAGATTTTTGTATATGAAAAATATTTTCCTGCAGTGTTGCAATTACCTCAGCATGTAAAAGCTATGTTGCATGCAGTACATGGGGCCAGAGCTAGGAATAAGTAGGACTGGCCATTCTCTATCCCCTTTCTTCCTTTTACTTTCTGAAGCTCTCTTTCTTCCAGATAGCAGAAAGAGAGATTTTTCTAGAGATCTGAACTGGTCACTTGCACAGGCCTTTATTAGGCAGGAGATCTAGGGTTTCAAAAGTTGCGGGTAGTCATTCCCTATCTAGATCAATCTATTGGAGTTGGCAAGAGGGGGGAAATGAAGTCATTGCAGAGGGAGAATGAAAAACACTTGCTTTAGTAAACACAAGGTTATTACTTGCATTTTACTACTCTCATCTCTGTAATCAAATTCTCAAACAGTTAATCCCAGGTGTTAGTCAAAGTAACTTAAAGCAGGGGTCTGCAACCTTGACAACTTTAAGACTTGTGGACTTCAGCTCCCTCAGCATAGCTGGCTGAGGAATTCTGGGAGCTGAAGTCCACAAATCTTAAAATTGTCAAGGTTGCAGACCCCTGACTTAAAGGATGGGAGTATTCTTCATTCTTAGTGAGGTATTATGGCAAAGGAGGCTTTACTGTCAGTTGTAATGGCCTGCAATATAAACAGTAGCATTGTGCAAGTATGTTCCAGTCAACTGAGCTATGATAATGTTGTGTGATTCTCTTAGTTATATTGAACTTCAGCTGCTGGTTTGAAAGAAGCATGGTGAGTTTTTAGTTCAAATGCTACCACCCAACCAAAGAAGTTGCAGAAATATATCTCCAAAAGCTTTTATCTGTTAAAACATCAGAGGAGATCAGATGATAATCCCTGACTGCTTTAAAACTTCATCAAGCTTACCCACTCTCAATTGGCACAAGTAAAGGTTGCTTTCTCTTTGTTCCCTTCTAGCTCTATTTTACTTTGCTTTCAATTTTGTGGACTTAAAATTAAAAAAAACAGTGAATTTATTTTCCGCTCGAGGTTTGTGACTGATTATTCTTGAAAATCTATTGGTAACATATAGTTAATTGCTTTTATTTTTTTGTTAAAGGTTGATCCAATGTGAAAATGAGGTTGGCAAACTCATGTTTTTGACAGAGATCCCAGAACTGTTACTGGAGGAACATAGTGAGTCCAAACAGAGTCATGTTCTGCAGGAAGCATCAGAGCCGCAGTTTGTAGATGGGAGCCCAGGACTTAAGTCAGTGCTATCTACAAGTCGAAACCTGAGCAGCAGCTCTGATACAGGAGATAAGCCAATGGTGACATTCAAAGAAAATATTAAACCACGAGAAATAAATAGAGAGCAAGGTCGAAACTATCTGACCAAGGAAGTAGGTAGGGAAAGAAGAGATTATATCAAAGGAATAACAGCCAATAAAAATGATGGAAAGAAGGACAATAACAACAAAAGGAAGAATGAGATTAAGAAATGTGGCATGGACAAGAGTCAAGAAACAGGGAAGCAGAATGTAGCTATACAGGTAAGATTCTCAATATGTTCTCATTCCTCTGAATGTTTTCATGCTGCCACCTAATTTAGTTGTAATGTTATAAAGTGGCCTGAAGCTACTTTTAAGCTTTTGGATGATGTGACATAGTGAAACAGCTATGAGAGGCAGATGCATCTGAAGCTTCCATACCTTCACTTTGCTCCCTCAATATTCATTTTCCTTATTAGAGGATCGAATGGAATAGTGGCTTATGTTTCTCTCTTTCATTGCCTATCTATGGTCTTATTTTCCTTTCCTTTCCTTCCTTTACTCTGTCCATCCGTTAGATCAGGGGTCGCCAACCTTTCTGGGTTGGCCCAGTGGGAAAGGGAGGGACAGGTATCTTTATGCGCACGTGCACACACACGCAAATGTGGCTGCATGTGCGCAAACGGGGCCGTGAGCATGCGTGCTCCGCAATGGGTCTGCTAGCGCCGGCACACGGCTCGTGGCTCTCTAGTGCTGGCGAGAGGCTTACGGCTCGGCTAGTGCTGGCACGAGATTCATGGCTTAGCTAGCGCCAGCGCAAGGATGGAGTGAACACGCGGACATGCGTGCATGCAATGGCCAGCCACTCATGTGGCCAAGAGGCCATGGCCCGATAGTGGGCCGCGGCCCATAGGTTGGGGACCTCTGCGTTAGATGTTCTCTTCTTGAATACCTCTCTTTGGGATCTTATGACTCACCTTCCTAATTAGACTATGTCCAGTTGAATCTTTACTTAGTAGAGTGGGACTCTATTAAATAATTAATTAATTCGATTTGTGGCTTTCTTCTTATTCAGGAGTTCAGGATGCCATACATAGCACTCCCCCTCTTAGCAATAGCCCTGTGATGTAGATAGGTTGAGAGAGAGAGAGTGACTCGCCCTAAGTCACACTTTTGAGCTTCAGACTGGACTTGAGCCTCAGATTCCCCAATGCTAGTATCACCTCTTAATGGCTACATGACACTATCATTTAATCACATGATTTAAATAAGCTTAATAATGCCATTATGTTTTCTGAAATTAAGCATTCTAATATTTTTTAAACTGCAAGAGTCATTTGCTAGCATTCAATATAATATTACAGCAAATTTTTGCCAATTTCTGGTAATTGGGAACTGCTCCAAGTGGATCTGATATGAGATACAGGTTGTTCTAACATTTAATAAATGTTAGAACCTGTATCCCATATCAGATCCACTTTATAAAATGAATTCAGTACAAAGATCTTCTTGATGATATTCTTAAGTTTAGGAATGTTCCGTATTAGTACATAATTCAGTGGGGACAGATTGTACCTCATAAATTTTCTAAACACAAATTTTGCAGTTGTCCAGATTTGCTCAGGGACTCATTTTTTTGCTGAACTACAATTTTTTTTGAGATCTTTCCCTTATGTGCTGTTGCTTCTAAATAAAGTATAAAGTTATCTCAGAATGCGTATTGTTTATTGTGCTTTCTTTTGCTCTAAATTTCAGCTTTCATAGTTTTCATTATGTAGGTTTATTGATGTATTCATTTTTTCTGGAATAGGTGTGTTAGTTTAGGTGTATACATTTTTAAGGAGCAAATATGTCAGTATATGCGTCTTTTCTGCAAAAAAGCCCAGTTCATCTATGGTATACGAATTGCTGTAACTTTGAAGTTGCAACTGAAATTGAATAAAATGAAGCTGACATTGATGTAAAGAAATACATCAGGCTCTAATTTATAATTTCATTCAAACCTACATCTTATGCTCTTGTACCTGCAAAAGCTGTGATAATTTTAGAAACAGGGCTTCTGGATAGAGATATCTAGCATCATAAGTCCAATAGCTGGATTAGTATTAAAATATTTCTAAAAAAATCTCAAGTAATGGTTTTATTAATATTTGTATTTTAATTTTCCAATTTATGTTTCAGAATCCTTGGCCCAACTGCTGGGAGTTCTTACCAGCCTCTCCATTAGGTTTCTTTTGAAGCTGTGTCTCTTGAGTTCCGCCTAGAAAGTATGAAGCCAAAGACAGGCTTAAACTACCTCCTCTAGTCCACTGTGGAGATAAATAATGGCTCCTCCAAATTCCAAACATGATCTTCAGTCTGAGTTTTTTTCTGAAAAAGCTAGTAGAATTTGTTTTAACCTTGTGAGTCAGAGGAATGGTACATGATCAGTCTAAAATGTTCTGAATGTGGAACTGGCCAAACCCAAACCCACGTTCTTTGTTCCTGTAAACCAAGAATGAGAAAACAAATCCCTGGAAAGAATTGATATGTCTTATACTAACTTTTTAATTATTACATTCTTAAGAAGGCATGGACAAGTGAACAAGGGCAAAAATGTAGAATTACTGCTTTTACTGACTTATCCCTTTAGGTAAAATCCCAGACTGAGTTGAGAAAGACTCCAGTGTCTGAAGTCAGAAAAACACCAGTAACTCAATCTCCAAACCAGGCCAGCAACTCCCAGTTCATCCCCATCCATCACCCAGGAGCTTTCCCTCCTCTTCCCAGCCGGCCAGGTAAAAATGCTATTACTCTAAACTAATCATGGCTTGGTGTAAACTGATGGAACAGACTATTAATGTCTTCCATATACTTACCTTTCTTAATTCAAAGGGGAAAGGGGCATGTATGTGTATATATGGGATTAAGTAAATGCATTGTTACATTTAATCCCATATATACACATACATATTCGCATTATTTCTAGAAAGTTGGCATAATAGTTAAATATGTAACTTTACATGGTATCTACCAGGCATCAGTCTTTCCAGTGTCTTTTTTGCCAAGATGCAGCATGAGAACCCATCTTTATTTCACAGTTTACATACATACATTACAGACAGACAGACAGACAGACAGATACAGTATGTGACAACAAAGAAAACTTACAGATCTTTTCAAACATAAATGTAGATTTTGAAGTAGAAAACATAATAAATGTAAAGTATCCCTATACCCTTTAATTAATTTATTTGTGTATAACATCTTGCAAAGATGCCTAAACTCCTCTGAAAGTCATAGTGACGCATCCCCTAGGATGTTAGAGCTTTCCTAGAATTTTCCTCCAGCAAAGTGAGAGTACACTTGCAGGCTTACTGGCACAAACTTCTTTTTGCGAATACTTTTTCAGCACAGAAGAATAGACTGAATTAATCCATTCCTGTAATTGAATGCTGACAGACAGGAGATCTTTGCTTTACAAAGATTCTCTTTAGCTAGTAGGATCAGAGAGGTAAAGAAAGGGCCAGTCATAATCTGTCTCAGTGGTTAATCCTGAAGCGGAGGCTGGAAGTATTATCCAAGGTTTCAGTTATTAAAATGTGTGCTTTCTTTCTTTCAAGGCTTCCCACCTCCTGCCTATGTTATTCCTCCTCCTGTGGCTTTCTCTATGAGCTCGGGATATACTTTCCCAGGTGGTGTTTCTGTCCCAGGAACCTTCCTGCAGCCTGCAGCTCATTCACCTGCAGGAAATCAGGTGCAAGCTGGGAAGCAATCCCACATTCCTTACAGCCAGCAGCGGCCCTCTGGACCAGGCCCAATGAACCAGGGACCTCAACAGACTCCATCCCCTTCTCAGCAGCCCCTTGCATCCATACCAGCTCAGGCAACAAACCCGTCTGCAAGCCAGCTACAGGCCCAGGCTCTTGCCCAGCAGCAGCAACAACAGTCCCCAACAAAAGCTGTGCAGGCATTAGGGAAGAGTCCTCCACACCACTCTGGATTCCAGCAGGTGAGCCTCTGCTAACTTTGAGAGACGAGAGTGTGTTAGTTAAGAGCTCCAAACTTTTATAAGTTTTGTACTTGAATAACACAAAGACTCCAACTTAGATTGCAGTACTGGCCTTTCTGTAAATATTATAATGGCAAGTACAACGTCTAAAGGAGAGAAAAGGAATTCACAAGTTCTTTGGGAAAGAGACAGACAAAATATGGTGAACAAGCTAGGAATGTAGTTGAAGGCCAAGAACAGAAGAATGTCAGAATGGACGTTTATTAATGATCAAATGTCTCTTTTTCTAGGCTAGAAGAATCTTGTGTTGTCAGAATAATTCAGATTATATTTGATAAAAGTTTTCCTACTTCTTCTTCTCAAGTATGGCATGACCAGCCTTATAAAGGATGAATTGGTATTATTGAAAGATTGATTAAACATATTTGAAGGATTACAACTTAATATGCACCATAGTGCTTGCAAAGCTGCAACATTGTGCTTTCATTGAAAGATGAAAAATTATTAATGAATGAATCTTAATGTCAAAATGCTAGTCTTGTAGTCTGTCTCTGCTAAAAGGTTTCTTTAGTTTTTCTCTGCTTGTGAGATCTGAAAACTTTCATCTCAAAAGGAAACTGTAAATTTTGGAAGTTTGTAGAATTGAATGTGCAGTTCTGCCTAACATGCTCTGCACTGAACAAATTTTTGTAATAAGGTAACACATTCAGTGTACAGCATATGCGCAGAGAAGAGAAAAAGTATATATATATTTGGTTATCCTATAATTCAACCCTGTTAGTTAATTCTGAATCAGAGCATAGTTGGCATCCATATTACATTCAGTTTGTTCTGTTGGTCGTGTGGTTATTTGCTGGATCTTAAAATCAACCTCTTATCCAGAGGGTCTGTATTACTGATAATGCTGAATGCTGGCATATTTATTCTTAGTATCCCCAGGGAGACTCCTCCAAGCAGCTCTGGAGCCCCTCTCAGGTTCAAGGCCCATTGGGGAAGATCATGCCTATGAAGCAGCCGTACTATCTTCAGGGCCAGGATCCCGTGAAACTCTTTGAACACTCCTTGCAGCCTCCCCTTCTGCACCAACAGCAGCCTCTGGAGAAGAAAATGAAGCCTTTCCCTATGGAGCCATATAACCAGAATCCCTCAGAGGTCAAGATGCCAGAATTTTACTGGGACTCCTATGGTATGGCTGATAACCGTGTTGTGATGGCACAGCAACAAGCCAACATGGACCGCAGAGGGAAACGTCAGCAAGGAGTCTTCCGCCCAGAACAGGACCCAATGTCGAGGATGGGTTTTGAGGTAAACTAAGAGTTGACCACAGAATATAGGCAGTAGTTTCCTTTATGCCACAAATGGACAGATTCTGATGACTTACCAGTGTGGATGTGTAGGCCAGTCATGTCTTCCTACAGTGTTTTGCTTGGCATTCATTGGATTAATCTGTGTTTCTGGCTCAATGGTTCCATAGTCCTACTGTTCTTATAAAGAGTTAACTGGCAGGTTAACCCGGGTTGTTTTGTTTTACGCTCAGAACAAAACAATCCCGCTTAGAACACTCCACTGGAATATTTCAGGCATACTGTGCTCCAATGGAGCAAACATAATGTTTCTTGTATTCTGTTCATAATTATTCCCCTTCATGGAGGTTCAATACACGACAAAAACCAAACCTATCAGGATAATTTCAGAACAATCCAATAAAATCAGCTGAGAACTCAAAACAAATATTTATATTAAACCAACACAACAGTACCCTTAAAACAATGCTTTAGGATAGGATAGTGTATGTAATAGTGTGTGGGAATGATCTTGGGAGACAAGGCAAAGAGACACAGCCAAGGGAACAGTCAGATAGAAGGCAACTTAGCGCCCAGTAGGAATATGGGTGGATCCAGTGGCTCAGAAGAGACCCTCCCTAGTTTCTTGGCTGTAAAGGGGCAGGGGGAGAAATGTACTTTCAGACATGCACGATTCGGTTTATTTAACTTACAATAAAGTAGAATGAGTTTATCTGTCCCATGTTTCCTGTCTGGTCTACCTCACCAAGCTGAGAATATACTACACATCCATAATAATTTAAAATACACATAGTCCTCAACTTACAACCACAATTGAGCCCAAAATTTCTGTTGCTAAGTGAGACATTTGTTAAGTGAGTTTTGCCCCATTTTACGACTTTTCTTGCCACAGCTGTTAAGTGAATCACTGCAGTTGATAAGTGAGTCGCACGGTTGTTAAGTGAATCCGGCTTCCTCATTGACTTTGCTTGTCAGAAGGTTGCAAAAGGGGATCACATGACCTTGAGACACAGCAATGGTCATAAGTATGAACCAGTTGCCAAGCATCTGAATTTTGATCACATGAGCATGGGGATGCTACAAAGGTCGTAAGTATGAAAAACGGTCTTAGTCGCTTTTTCCAGTGCCATTGTAACTTTGAACTCACTAAATGAACTGTTGTAAGTCAAGGACTACCTGTATATATTAATCTGTCAACTAAATAAAAGTGGGATGGAACAATCAGACCCCATAGTAATCAAATAATATATAACAATCTAAAAGGCTGTGATATTTCTACAAAGACAAAGGGAGTTGAATGGAATCCTTAAGGCCCACAACTTGGAGATTGTAATCCTGGACTGAGTATCCAAAAGAAGGCCCTACTCAAAGAATGTAAAGAGCAGTCAAGGTTGTATTAAGAAGTAAGGCCAGGCAGGTATTGAGGAGTTTGTGATGAAAGGATTCTAGGGGCACCAGTAGTTTCTGCTGGACTCTGGCTCATGTGCCCAGGGGAACTTACTGATTATCAGTCAGCAAACAAGAAACATCAGTAGGTTTACTTCTGCACAGTCTATCAACAACAGCAAAAATATACCTTTGTGCTGTTAGTTTGTGACTTTTCATGAATACACATGCATGTGTTTATGCATTTGGCCACAGTTCTCTAAAAGTCATACGTAAGCATCTAGCTGTTACACAGTTCCGCTTTAGTAAGCAATGTTATGCAAAGAACAGAAAGGGAGTGTAATAAAGTAACCACAAATACACACTATTTTTTTTCATTGCCTTTTGTTCTTTAAACATCACTTAAGTTTTGAGGATCTTATCAAATTCTTGGTTTTGCCCTTCCTTTTGACCTATTCACTTGTCATATGTTTTTTCTGTGATCCATCCTCATTCATTCTCATTGTCACCAGGCCAGTTCAATGTGCTTCTTTTTACTGGTCTTTTACTTTTGTACTCAACGTTCATTAATTTAACACTCATTCAGTCAACACTAACCCACACTTCTTAAGTAATCTATGCCCACTACATTCAATGTTGATGTTCCTGCTGACTTACCCAACTCTTACTTCCATAGAAAAAAGGGGACAGAAGAACACTGCTTTTTTTGACAAACATTAATTGCTTTTGACAGATACCTGTTGAGATGGGTAGCTATACAGGTCAAATAAATAAATACTTAGTATCTGTCTACTTGCAATTTACATGCCTTGACATTTCTTCATCCATTTTCATATCTCACATGTATTCAGTAGTACACATAAATCAATTTATTTGTTCTAGGTTTTTTTGCCATTTAAGTATAACTTGACATTTTTCACTCTTGTTTTTTCTGTCAGATTTGAATGTTTGTTACATTAACATTCAGATCTATACTACTCAATTCTCAGCAAGCCATTAGTGTTCTCTTCTAACAGCATTGCATTCCTTGCATACAAAAGTACATACAATACATCCTTAACCCATATACTGCTGATGGCACATTTCTTATACATTTATCCGTAAATACATTAAATAACCAAGGGGATGCTGCACATTTTTCTTCCCACTAAGTGTTGAATCATTCTCATGCATGCTTTACTTTAATCCTACACAGCTCTTATCACATTCAGCATCCAATCTGCAACTCTACATTTGTGCCAAACATTTCATAACTCAGACTTCTTCAGGTCATGATGTACTCTTTGCAAGTCAAAATGCAGAAAAGTATCTTTCCTATATTTTTTTCAGATAAATGTACTGCAAAGCTAAACAAATAAAAGAATAAATCCTGAAAATTCAACTTTGCAGGGTTGTATGCGATGTACAGGCACATTAAACAGCTGTCTGTCTGTCCATCTGTCTCACAACTTGCCTGAAATAGATAAACAACAATGAAGTGATGCTATAGATGTGGAGGAAGCAAGATGATTTGCAAAGTTTGTAAGATATCAAGAGACAGGGTAGCATAAATTAGTTTTAGCTGTATTTCTGTATCTTACAATTCTTTCAGTTTTTCCAGCTTATGATTTTTTGCTGCTTTTTTGGTACTCTGGATAATATTGAATATTCCACAAGGGAATTGTGTGATAGCTATATATGTGTGGAAGAAAATGTTTAATATATTGCATTGTAACCCATTGATCTAATTTCCCCATAGCAAAGATTTTACAAAATTATGATAAACTTTTCTGCCAAACAGCAGCAGCATGTGATAAACTGACTTTCCCCTCTCTCCCCTTCGTTAGGACCAGCCAATAGCAGCAGCGATGGTACTTTGCCTGCTGTCTTAGTAGCTTAGTTTGCCTGTTTGTAGGACTACAGAACTTCCTGCCAGTTACAATAATTCTGGGGGAAGACAGGCAGAACAAAAGCTCTGTTCGTTTTATTGAGCAGAATAATAAATCTGAGAATTGGAAAGCAACTTACTATAGTTATCAAAGTCAGGTTTAGTTGGTTAGTACAGTGGTTTAGGGCAGGCTTTGCTTCATTTCCCCCTTTCCCCAGCATTTTTTGCCAGGGTATACTATATACAGTACATATGTATACATTACAATATATAAAGAAATAATTAGCAACATCATAAGATATTGCTTGCTTGTAGTGTAATGCTTGATATCCAACACAAGGTTTTTAAAACTTAAAATGTCACGAGAGGAATAGATCATTATCTGGTGGCAAATTCTAAAGTCCAAGTTGGGCGTGGATTTCTTCCAGAACTTTCCAGTTAAACGTAATTTATTTATTCTCAAGCTTTATCACTATAAGATTGTATAAATCAACATTTAAATAGTTGGATAGCCCCTAAATGTAGAGAAAGCAAAACAAATCTCTTTTCTGTCAGTTGTTCTCTGACTTTGTCAGGGAAATTTTAAGTAGAAACGCCCCTATGAGTCTAAATGTGAGTTAAGATGGCACTCCAATAGTGTAGTAGATCTAAAATTCCGAAAAATAGGTTTAAGCAGTTAATAGTTAATACTTATTTTGAAAACTTTGGATAAAAGTTCATACCTGTCTTGTCTGCACTTTCACATTAATGATTCATTGCAGGGTAAAGCTGCTTAAAACCAACGAAACAAGGTGGGCTAATCCCCCTTCCTTTATATTTATTTAATTATCTATCAATCTCTCAATCAATTAAATTTATAGAGCACCAAAATCAATTCTAGATGATGCACAACAATCAGATAAAAATAAATAAATAAAAACAAAAATATAAAAATCCATATTAATAACTATCATTAAAGTGAAAAATATAAATATAGGAGGAGGAGGATAAAAATGGCCACCTCTACAATGGCGCCATCTGAGCAAGTCTCTGGGAGCCCCAGGCCTGGCAACATAGACTTGTCTTGAGGGCTTATCAAAAGGGATGGAGCTAATCTAATTTCAAGGGGTTATCATTGAGAACAATGTGTGCAGGGAAATAATCAAGTCATAAAATCACTTGAAAAAAATAATTTAAAAAGTAATTAAATGCAGCAGTCCATCAAAGTCATATTAAGACAACATTCCTAAGTACATGTCTGTTTTTTCTGACAGAGATATCCACATAAGCCTACAGGTGGTAGCCCTGATAAAGCTAATACTGTTATATCTCCTCATTCTTATATCACCTTTTAAAAAATAAAAGCAAGAAGTCAATTGCTTCATGTTAGTAGTTGCAAATATGTTAAAGGTTTATTTTTTTCGATTTTCCTGTGAAAGTTTGCTAGAAATATTATAAAAGAATACCATAAAGCTCTGTAATATTTTATGTTTCAGATTTACTTTTATATATTTAGATTTATTTCAATAACCTTAAGAATTGATTTTATCCCAGCTGTAACAGTTTTGAAGTATTTGTCCTAGGGTACTATATATTTCAGGCAGGTACATTGTTGTCGGGAACAGATGGAAAAGACAGATAATTTTTTATAGACCAAGAAAAAGCTGTGATATTCAAGATCAGAGAAGGACTTTGCTCACAACTAGCATTCTGAAAACTTTCCATCAACTTCCAGGATTTTTTTTTTTAAGTCCAATTTCTATATTAAAGGGAGGGTTCTCAAAATATGAGTTGTATCCCTTAGGACAGGGGTCCCCAACCCTCAGTCCATGGACCAGTACCGGGCCGTGGCATGCCAGCAACCGGGCCGCACAAACAAGCAAAGCCCCATCCGCAGGATGCAGGCAGCACACAAAACCACGCCCCCTCTGATCCGCGGAAAAACCTCTTTCCACGGAACCGGTCCCTGGTGCCCAAAAGGTTGGGGAGCTCTGCCTTAGGAAGTTGCAAGCAGCACAGAGGGAACCACAAATATTTTAGCAGTCCATGCAAAGTAGGAATACTCTAAAACTTGTTCCAGCTTTGCCTGGACAAAGCTGCAGTGGACTTGCCTAGAAAGAACAGGGAACAACTTGGCCCAGGTTTTGAGAGTGTTTCTGCTTTGCATGTGGTAATCATCAGGAAATTCAAAACTTGCTCCCAATTAGAGTGACCTGCAACAAGCTAAACGAAGGCAGAATGAGGAATAAAACCAAGAGTAATTTTTATTTTTGAGAGGTAGCTAAATCTTAGATCTAGTCATCTGCAAAATACATCAGTTTTATATATCATTCATTTAGTTTTATTCATAACGTGGGTTACAAAAATTCATTTATCATTTTAGGGGATCATAGTAAGCATTATTTGAGAATTCTGCCATATTGTATATATGTCTAGATCTTTCAGTTTTGATCAATAAGATAGTATAAACATATCTTGCATTATGGGCAAAATTACTGTCTATACCTTTCAGAACTGCTAAGATGTTGAACAAATAACTTACTTTGCACACACTTGCTAAGTCAGACAGTAGGGACTACATTTTCCTCAAAAGTCAATCCCGATGTTCTGTTTCTCTATACATTAAACATGAAGGGAAGGGAAGGGAAGGGATCCCTAAAGCATAAAACAGTGAGAGAAGGTTATATTAACACTGCTTTTCTCTTTTCTCCCTTGAATCTTGACTTTTTTTCCTCTTTACCTCTTTGACTAGCTTTTGCATGCTGGCTTACCTATCTTTGCATTCTTTCCCTTTCTCCTTGCCTTGCATTTGTTCATATAGGCTTCTTTGGACCTTTAAACTTTGTCTGTTGCTATTCTTGCTTCCTTGTCTTTCCATGCTGCATCTCACTGTGCTCCTTTCTGTCACTAGGACCCCAAGAGCTCCCCTCTGCTTCCTCCGGACCTGTTAAAGAGTTTGGCTGCCTTGGAGGAGGAGGAAGAGCTGATTTTCTCTAATCCTCCTGATCTTTACCCAGCTCTACTGGGGCCTCTCGCCTCTCTTCCTGGACGAAGCCTCTTTGTATGTATTTGACTTAATTCTGCTGCTTCTTGCTCTAATTTTGCCGTTATCTTCCTTCCCCCCCCCCCCTTGCAAGGTCAGTTGGAGGTTTGAAATCTATATTCCTTGCTGAAATTGTTTTAATGGGGGAAATGGAGATCTTATAGGAGAAAGCAGCTTTTACACAGATGTAATGTTCTATCAGGGTTGCTCCTTTCTGGCCCAATGCACAATTTTTTGTAAATACTGGAAAAGGGGCCATTTTGTACCATAGTCCACCAAATTCTGTTTTCTACAAAAATGGGTTCACCTTGACTTTTCAAGTCTATTCAGTTGGTGGAAATGGGTGTGCTAGCCTACTACATCCTACTAAAGGGGTTATTCTACCTGACCACATTATTGCTCCAGAATTCTTATTCAAGCACAATGTAAGAAAGCTGCAATCTTACCTGATCCAGATTCTGGTTCCTTCTTGGCTTGCAGGAAAGTTTGTAGTTAAGTTTTCCATCTGTGTTAATACAAAAGTAAATATAATTTTACATTATGTAATATGAATAAAATAGGCATTAAGAAACTAGAACCATGAACTTAAGACCAAGCAAGCATTTCTCAGCCACTTAATTAATTTTAATAAAATGAGATTCTTTCTTAAAGAAGTGTAGAAAATAAACTACTGTCTGTCTGCATGTGGTCCATTGATCTCCTTTTTTAAAGGCTACCCAAGCTGTTTTGACCTTTATCAAGCAGAAACATACGGTCCTTCAAGTAAGATTGAGATGAAAAAATATTCATATTCGTTAATATAATCAATAAGGACTGGTTTAGGTCATATCAGGGTTTCATGCAAATTTCATTAGTCAACCAGATGTGGAACATGAAAATAGAAGTTTTCCCTCTTATTGTTCCCAGCTTTTGCTGATAGAGAATATTATTTTACTGGAAAAGGAGTAACCCTTGATAGATTCATCTTTCAATAATCTAATTTGAGGGTATCATAGATTAATATAAAGGTCATGTGTATTTCAAGTGTATGTGACATTTATGTACCTATATCCTTCCTGGGGTCATGAGTGCAGAAAAGTCCTTAATTAAGGAGATTCTATGTATTTTACCATAAAATGTGGAGAGATCCTGTTCCATAATACATGTTCAACCATAGTGAAAATCCAAAGCCTTTCTGGTTAAATTCTAATTTCTAGTTAAAATGCTACTGTTAAGAAAAAGAGATTCTGTTGTCATAAAATCACTAGGATTTCTTTCTTCCTGTTAATTATATATTTGCCTAGGATGCTTGATGGGAAGGTAAGAACAGTGAAGCTCTCTAGAGGTTGAATTTTTATATGATCATTTCACTTATATACATATAAAATATCTTTATTTATATAAAGCTCCCATGTGGAATTGGCTAAAAACTACTTCCCTTAAAATGATGGCCAAAACTACATTGAACTGTTTATATCAACATCAGAGATGCATGGTTAGATGAGAAGCTGCAAAGAGAACTTAAAGTTAGTCTATTACACAAAGCATAGTTAATAAAAAGTATTATACTTCAACTTTGTAGGGTCTTAATTATCTTGTATAAATTTACTTTCAGTGATAGGTCTTTAAAAATGTCACTTTCTCAGAAAGAGTTCCTACTTTGTAATCACAGTAACTGGGCATATTTATTGAATGGAAGCTTATTAAGGATCTAAATATTTAGAAATATATCTTGTATTCCTTGACAAGTGAAGGAGTTCCTTTCATTATCATGGGAAGCTTGATTCCATGGGAGCCTCCCTACTGAACCAGAGGATAGGAATGGGAAGGAATAGATGCCATTTCTTGTTTTCCTTGGCATTTCCCAATAACATTTATGCTAGAAAATCTTCTAGTATTCCAGAACAGATTCTTTTTGGTATAGGAAGCTGCCAAGAGAAGGGAATTGGTTAAAATTTCAGGAAAGTTGCAGTTCTGGATTGAGCTGGCTGAGTGTGAGTGTGTGTGTGTGTGTGTGTGTGCGCGCGCGCATGTGTTAAAGAAAATGCTTGATTTGTATTAAAACTTAGTAGGATTATGCATACATAATCCTTCTGGGATTTTTATTTCAATGAAATTGTGAAAGATTGGCCCTCAGTTATCAGACATAAAAAAAACCCGTAATGTGTTTTTGTTTTTTTTACCTTAGCAGAATATTTTTGTGTCTATATACTTTTGAGTTGATTTTAATGTATCTTCTGACGGTTACCCTTAAACTATCTTTCCAGTTCTATAAAGCAACTTACAGTAATTATCCTCCATATGCATAAAATGTTTTCTTTTTGTGAAGAAAGTGGTGGAAGACGAATATGAAATTTTTAGAGAAAAAGTGATCAAATTTATTAGTCATTGAGTAGCAGTTCTTTAGACTGAATGCTACTCTTGCTCATCTCCCCAGTATCATTTGAAATTAATGGTTTTAATTATGCAGTTGGCATTGATTGCATCCCTTCCAATCAAATCCTAATGACATGCCAGGACAGGGCCTCCATTATAAGACAGTTGAAGGTATGCTGCTTTTTATTTGCAGATATGTGTCAAATTGACATCAGTTGATGCCAAAATAGGATACTAACCCTGAGCACATGTTTTAAAATTAATTTGTCTCACCAACCAATCAGAAATTTTCATTTTTTTTACCAAGATTATGCAAATTAAGCAGTTTTGCATAATTGTTATACAATGTTGTGCAATTTATTCTGATTTTCTTTTCACAGAGAAGGCCAGTAACTCTATAGGATTGCTCTCATACTTCCATGCTTTCCCCTGGCGATAAATTATATCGGACCTTGTTTCTGCTGTATGAAATTGGAGTTTCTAATGAAACTGTAATCTTCATTCAAATATTCCTCATTTTTTTCTACACTTAAGAACAGACTTGCAAAGCAGATACAGCTCTGCATATTAGTTTTAATTATTTTAATCAGCTTGTATTTAATACAATATCTTCATTTTGGCTAATGTTAATCTATTAACTGCATTAACAAGTTATTTGCAACATCAGTATTCTTTTTTTAACAAAATAAAACCCTAAATACTACTAGGTTTGTGGTTATGGAAATACTAATTCAGATATTAAGCCTTCATATTTGAGCAGAGCCCGATTAGTCTGAACATGTCATACATTCATATCTAATGAATATTTTGATAAACTGCAATTTTATGGTTCCTCAACCACACGAGGTGTTAAAGCATATTTAGTATGAAATTTCCCAAATGAATTGCCATTTTTTGAGAGCTACACATGCATCTGACCGCACTGTTTGCTATCATTTGCAATTTAATCAAATTATTCATATCTGTTTTACACAGTTTATTTTAAGTGCCTGTATCATATAGTAAAAGAAGTTATACAAGGATCTTTAATATGATTCTTGTTCTCATGCATGCTATATGAACCCCCAGGACCCTTCCCACTCTGTTATATTTATATTAACTGACTTGTAAGTCGATAACAAGCTTTATTGCTCTCTTTCCCTTATCCTGAAGAAATCACTGTTGGAGAAACCATCAGATCTGATGTCACAGTCGCCATCTTTCCTATCGCTCACAGGCTTCTCTCTTAATCAGGTAACTAACAACTTTCTCTTTTTTTCTTCTGGACAGCTTTGTCACTTTGTTAGGAGCATGTATTGCTTTGAAGAAATAGCTTAGCAGAGCTTTGAACAAAGAACCATTTCCAAGCTGCTTTGAAAGCAATAGAGATCCTCTTGCTTCTAAGACTAGGAACTGGGCTAGCCAGTGCCAGAGAGACGCGATCAGGCAGCAGTATCAGTTGCCTTCTGCAGGATGCGTTGCCCACGATCTTTACTCAAGACAGGTGGCAAGTAATACCTAGATTCTACACCCATATGCTGGAAGGCTTCCACATTGACTGGCTGGCTTCAGCAACTACCATACAGTAGTCTAATAGACAATGCGGCAAGGTTAGCCAATCTGGAGTCTCTTCAATCAGTGAGCTTCCAGGCTGGCTTCCTGCTATGGACAATCCTACAGTGCTTACTAAAGCTACCCAGGTTGAAAGACCTTCAGAGCAAGCACAGGTAACTACAAGCTGGTTGAGATCAGCCAGTGCTATGGGAATGGATCTGTCTAGTGTGTATGTGTATTACTTAGCTATTTATTTATACATATATACATACATACATGCAACCATAAGTACTTGAACTTATATGCTGGAAGGCTTATACCTCATAACAGTAAACATTTCTTTTAAAAAAAGAAAAATATTACTACATGCATTCAGACTAAATCTGTATGCCGCATGAGCAATTGCCTATGATTAGGTAGCATCTTTTACCCCAAAGGCTCATTTTCTCTCCTTTCTGGAATGTGATCAGAAGAGCCATCATAACTTCATGGGGTAGGCCATTCCAGAGCAGAGGAGCTACTGCAAACAGCTTGTTCCTGGACACTCTTTATGTTAAGTTCTTGGGGGTAGAAATTCTTATTCTGTCCTCTCAACCAAGCAGAGGAATCTCTGTGCATCAGATGGCGCCGCAAATAACAAGAACACGAGCCATAAATCATTGCAAATTGTTTATACCAATAGTAGTTAACTCTGTTGGTCTGAACCATTTTTTGATGGAAGGGAGAGCTCTCATGTTGGAATATTCCTCCGTACAATATAGTAAATACCATAAGGTGCAAGTAATTTTAGGCTGTAACTTCCCTTGTAGCATGCTAGTTCTCTCTGGCTGAAGTTTCATGGTGTGTTGGCTATGTATGCATAACACAGCACATTTTATCCTTGTAAGCTATGCATCCTATGTGGTGGTGAGACTCCTAAAACAGCTTGAAGGTGCCCTGCCAATACAAACTTATGTGAAAACTAGGCACAATGCCTGTGTATTTTGAGGCATGATAGTGGTGTGTTCAGTTGCCACGTCTAAGCAATTCAATACAATATGTGTTGTCAATCAAACAGAACTAAATATATACTATCCTAGCACATTTCATTTTGCTTTCTTATTGATTGACTGACTGATTTCCTCACAGTTTTAATATATGTTAATGAATAAATGTTTACAAATCAATTGTCTGGTATTTGTTTTGCAATCTGATTTTTTAATTTTGACCCAGTATAAAATAATACATATGGATTTTTTTACTTTTTTATTTTTCATTTAAGAGCCAAGAATGGTGCATAGCAGTATTCCTTATTTTAGCTAGGTTATATCTAATCCCTCATATCATGTCATTTAAAATAGATAAATATCTCGTAATATGCAAAAAGACCTTTGGTGTTTAATATTAATTACTGTCAGAAAAACATCTACATCTGTTCCAGAAAAACATCTACTTCTGCTTCATTGACTATGCTAAAGCCTTTGATTGTGTGGATCACAACAAATTGTGGCAAGTTCTTAAAGAGATGGGAGTACCAGACCATCTTATTTGTCTCTTGAGAAACCTATATGCGGGTCAAGAAGCAACAGTGAGAACTGGACACGGAACCACTGATTGGTTCAAAATTGGGAAAGGAGTCCGGCAAGGCTGTATTCTGTCGCCCTGCCTATTTAACTTATATGCAGAGCACATCATGAGAAAGGCAGGGCTAGATGAATCAAAAGTTGGAATTAAGATTGCCGGGAGAAACATCAACAACCTAAGATATGCAGATGATACCACTCTAATGGCAGAAAGTGAAGAGGAACTAAAGAGCCTCTTGATGCGGGTGAAGAAGGAGAGTGCAAAAGTTGGCTTGAAACTCAACATTAAGAAAACCAAAATCATGGCATCCGGCCCTCTCAATTCCTGGCAAATAGATGGGGAAGAAATGGAGGTAGTGACAGATTTTATCTTCCTGGGCTCTAGGATCACCACAGATGGGGACTGCAGCCAAGAAATTAAAAGACGCTTGCTCCTGGGGAGGAAAGCTATGGCAAATTTAGACAGCATACTAAAAAGCAGAGACATCACCCTGCCAACAAAAGTACGTATAGTCAAGGCCATGGTTTTCCCAGTTGCAATGTATGGCTGTGAAAGTTGGACCATAAGAAAGGCTGAACGCAAAAGAATTGAGGCCTTTGAACTATGGTGCTGGAGAAGACTCCTGCGAGTCCCTTGGACTGCAAGGCGATCAAACCGGTCAGTCCTAGAGGAGATCAACCCTGACTGCTCCTTAGAAGGCCAGATACTGAAGTTGAAACTCAAGTACTTTGGCCACCTAATGAGAAGAAAGGACTCACTGGAGAAGAGCCTAATGCTGGGAAAGATTGAGGGCAGTAGAAGAAGGGGACGACAGAGAATGAGGTGGCTGGATGGAGTCACTGAAGCAATAGGCGTGAGCTTAAATGGACTCCAGAAGATGGTAGAGGACAGGAAGGCCTGGAGGAACGTTGTCCATGGGGTCGCGATGGGTCGGACACGACTTCGCAACTAACAACAACAACAACACTGTCATTATTAAGCTAAATGGTTTTTGGTACCTTTACTGTAAACTCTGTAACAATCTGAAGTAAATCATCTCTACTTCAGAAATATTGGATAAAAGCAACATTGACATACCCACTAATACTACTATACTGTACTAATGTATTGAATTGGTCTGGTGTGGCCCAAGTTGATTCCTTTCTTATCCCTGTGCTCTTTCTTTCAATTTTATAGGAAAGATATCCAAACAGCATGTTCAATGAAGTTTATGGGAAAAACCTCAATGCCAGCACAAAAGCCGAGGTTACACCATCAGTAGCTCATCAGGAGACTTCACTTTATTCTCTCTTTGAAGGTACTCCATGGTCTCCATCTCTTCCAGCTAGCTCAGGTGAGGCCTCCAACATTTCCTTTGTCACCTATAACATATAACCAGAGGATAATGTGTGTACCACTTGCTCAGCAACCCAACACTTCTTTTCATTACTATTGTAGGAACATCATAGAACATCAACTTTCCATTGAATTGTTCAGCAAATATTACACTTCTTTTCCTTTTCTAAGTAATTTTCCTTTCAGTGTCGGCATACACCTGCTCATTATGTTTCTACATATATACATATATGGGTGCTCTCTCTCTCTCTCTCTCTCTCTCTCTCTCTCTCTCTCTCTCTCTCTCTCTCTCTCTCTCTCTCTCTCTCTCTCTCTCTCTGTGAGAGAGAGAGAGAGAGAACTGAAAACTTATTTGCAATCTTTGTGATATTCTTAGTGCAAAGAAAACTTGGTATCTATAATGCTCACAGAGTCCAAAATCATTTATGCATTTGTTCCTTAATGAATAAAAGTAAGTCCAAATTTTAAATTAATAAAACCGAAATCATGCATAAAACTAAAGAGATTAAATCAGGAGATCACCAAGTTGACTTTTTTCTAAATTGCTGTTCCATAGATCATTCAACACCAGCCAGCCAGTCTCCTCACTCCTCTAACCCAAGCAGCTTGCCAAGCTCTCCTCCAACTCACAACCATAATTCAATTCCATTCTCCAACTTTGGGCCCATTGGGACTCCAGACAACAGGGATCGAAGGATAACAGATCGATGGAAGACAGATAAGCCAGGTGAGTGGAAGGTCTTAGGGCCAGTTTAATTTCAGTGGTTTTCACGGACACTTACCTGTTACTCTTGCTCTCGCTCAGCAATGGGAGGCTTTGGCCTGGACTATCTCCCAACAACGTCGTCCTCTTCAGAGAGTAGCTGGCACCCAAACAGCACCCACAGCGGTACCTGGTCAGCCCATGGCCCATCCATAGAGGATTCATCAGCTGTGCTTATGGAAAGTCTGAAGGTGAGCTACATATTGACTGTCCTTTTTTTTGTCAGGTTATACATTAAATATGGCAAAATTCTGAAATGCTAATGATGTATCCTTTGCGATATTTTTCTGATTCTTGCCATTTGGCAATTATATTGTGATCTATTTGTCTGTGAAGTATGTACAATTAAGATGTAACTATAGGTACTTAAGTAGTCCTTTAGTTACAACCACAATTATGACCGCAACTTCCATCGCTAAGCAGCATGCTCGTTGAGTCACTACACGACCGTGCTTGATTTTTTGCTGTAGTTGTTCAGCAAATCAGGTTTCCCCCATTCATTTTGCTTGTCAGAAGCCACTGGGAAGGTCACAAATGGTGATCACATTGGCCCAGCATGCTTCAACTGTCATAAATACATGTCAGTTGTCAAGTGCCTGAATTGGGCTCATGTGACCGTGGGGATGCTGGTATGGTCGTAAGTGCAAGCAAGTCATAAATCACTTTTTCCAGCACAATCATAAATTCTAATGGTTGTGAAACAGATGGCCATAAGTCAAGGACTATCTTATCAGACTACCTTCAAGTACCCAACATGTTTATTGCATTTATCATTTGCATATGGATAAGCTGTGGTGGCAAAGCATTTAAATTCTTAACGAATGTATTTTATGACGCTTTAAGGGTAGGTTCAGCCACACTGTGCCAGGAAGAACAGTAAGTCAGAGATAGGAAAAGCTAGAGAAGTTAGTGAGGAAATAAGCAGTGCCTTGAGATATTTTTAGTATTCTCTTTTTATGCATCAGATTCCAACTTCATCTTATGGGATGTTTGTTTCTTTGCTTAGTCTATCTGGTCCAGTTCTATGATGCATCCTGGACCTTCTGCTCTGGAGCAACTGTTGATGCAGCAGAAGCAAAAGCAGCAACGTGGGCAAGGTGCCATGAATCCACCACATTGAGAACAAAAGAGGTGGCAACCTTTGCAATCGAAAGCTCCATACATCATGGCATGTTGGGTTTACAGGACTGTCCCACACAGTTCTGTGCGCGTGGCAGCCTCTCTTCTGTTCCTTGATGTCAGGAGGGCGTAAGTGCTCCACCAACCCACTGAGTATGCACGAAAATGAATGCAGTGCAATGGAAAACCAACACCAGGAACTCTCCCATCCCACCAGGGCCCTCTGGAGGGAGAGAGGGACTGCTGTTTATCTCACGGTAACCTGATATCACCGCCTCTCACCTTCTCCATCGTGCATGTGCCCAGCCATGTGGGAAAATAAAAAGATGGGAAAGAAGAGCAGATGGAAGAAGCCACTGAGAACTTCTCAATCCTCTTCCTCAGTATTGGGGAACCTAATAGGAATCTATTACCTATAGCTTTGCTGACTGAGAATGTAGTTGAAATTTATTCCTCAACGTCTAAATTTCGAATTATTACTGTCTCAGTAGTAAGATCACACTGAATTCTTCCATACACAAATGTGCTTTGTAGTCAGTGTGTAGCACCCCTCGAGTCACTGGTCCAGCCAGCCAGAGTTGGGTAGTGGTAAATTGACGGAAGGGCAGGTGTCTGGTCTCCTCGGTTAGGTAAGGAGTTTCACGAAGGGGAATTTGGTCCCTCCAGCGTCATTTCCACCTCTTCTTCAAAGGTTGAGTGGACAATTGTGAATGGGTTAAGGATTCCAGCAGTACTCACGTGCAGTGGACACTGCCAGCCCTCTGTTCAGGGCAGCACACTGCTGCTATGGGGTTTTTAAGTTAAATGGTTCAGATTCCTGTACATTTTATGATAGCGTAGTGACCAGTCTGATGAAATGGCAAAGCTGGCCTGTGCATTCACAGCCTGACTCCTTTATGTAGGTAGGTAGAAGCTTTCTGTGTCTTTTTTTTTTCTCCCTCCCAGCCCCTTTTTCTAGCCTATCCCAACCCTGCTGGTTGCTTGTAGTTCTGTTCTTCATATGCAGCATCCCACCAGATTCTAGCAGGATAATGGGAAGCAAAGGAATTAGTCTGGACAGGACAATATAGGCAGTCTCTTCTGCCAGTAAGTATATGTCCACAGAATGGAAGCTCAAGGCAACAAGATGCCTAAGAGGGAACCCATGCAGTCAGCTATCAGTCCCACTTGTTCCTATAAGGATGCAGAAAGGGGGAAAAGGTTGAACTTGATATTTATTGAGCAGAAGGAAGGCTGCAACTCTTCTTGCATAGGAAACAAGGACATTTCTTTCTTTTTTTTCTTACTTTTAATTTTTTTTGTTTTTGTTTCCTGGGGTACCTATGGAAACAATCTAAATGTTTTAAACTGTTGCAAATGCCGGAGTATGTATGTGTATGTGTATCAGTTCAGGATCTGTGAACCACAAAAAACAGCTGCAGAGCAAAGCACATCCGGAGTCCACAAGTGACACTGGAGTTGGGGAACAGCCCCAAATAGACTATATATAAAAAGAAGCTGAATGAGGTAATGCTCTCTCTAGGATAGGAATTGAACTCCCTGTGCAAGCAGTGTTGCTGCTCTGGGTTATATTGCTTAAAAAACTTTCTTTAGAAAACTTTAAAAAAAAAACCCTCAAGGATGAAGTTCTTGCCCTAGTTGTGCTTCTTTGGCTCCCTGCCCCCTCCCAAGCCAGCTTCTGTCCCGGTCCCTTTCCCAAGTTTGTGTATTTGAGCTGTGCACCCCAGCAGCTGCAACATTCCAGTGTTTGAACAGCCACTGATTCTTGCACTCTAGACAACCTAACCAGATTCATGATCTCACACTCTCCACAGTGCCAGAATCCCAACCCATCGGTTCCCATTTCTGCATGAGAAATCTGGTGTTTGGAATGTTCTTTTTTGGGGGGAAATCTTTAAGGCAGGGCTCCCTTCCCCATCCACCCTTTTACACACACACCCTGCTGTGGCTAGAACCTCAAGGGAAGGGGAACCCCCAGCAGAGAAAACTGGTTTGTGTCGTAAGCTTCTTTTGTGTTTTTGTCTGTCTGTGCGAGACCTGCAGCTGCTGAACTCAGCTTTGCCTTTAATTAAACCATGTTCTCTACAGCCAGCCTCGTGTAGTAACATTTCTTTAACCAATTATTTCTTGTTGATGAAACTCAATTGATTTCTTTGTGGCAGAGGATATCTCTACTAACAAGTAGAAGGGATTTATAGAATAATGCATACAGCAAGTGAAGTTGAATATGACAAAGCACAGTAAACAAGGTTGCATCTTCTACATCAAGAAAAAAGCTATATACAAGCTATGTTGTATTATTTCAATTACCGAGTGTGACAGAAGACTTGGCAATGTTTGAGAGACATACACACTTAGTACTAAATGGATTTCTAGAGTTGGATAGCTAAGGTTTGGCAGACTAAACTCTTTGGAACCGCTTACAGGTAGTAGTCCTTTTATTAAGGAGTTGCTTTTTGTGTTAATAGTAGTTGAAAAAAATACACATTGTGTTTTATAGAGAAAATAACAAAACTACATCTTTTGAAGTACTGGCAAAAATCAAACACTTGAACGTTGTACTGCTTTTCAACAACCTTAAATGTAATTTTATTTCAGTAAAACACTATAGCAGTTGAGCTAATGAATGAATGAATGAATGAATATCACTTGCTATCGATGGAATACCTTCAGATTATGCTTTTCCATCATTCTAGCTCTCATCTAAGATTTGGCGGTTCAATCTTAGATTTGCACATGAAGGGTACCTTTGAAGCAGAAATTGAGGCAGCTGTAGCTTCTGCCCATTTTTCTCTATGGCTCATTATTTGCTTCTGCTATGCAGTACTTAACATTATTTGCCATAACACAAGGTAGCCAAACATTTTGAGATCTGAAAGATACGTTTTTCCTATGTTTGGACATGATGACTCTATTGACAGTAAAGAACGTTGCCAGAGATGGAGACTAAAATACTGCTATTAAACATGGATCCAGTTGCAAATAGCTGCCACTTTAGGTAAGGTATAATATAGGAAAGCTATAAATGATAAGCATTTTAAGCATAATGCACAATCAAAATAATAGCAAGGAAAAAAATAAGAGCTTCAACTGGCAAGGAAGAACTTTGATATAATGAATGAGTTGCTTTGAAAAAAAATAATGATTTTCTCAGTTCTTTGTGGGATTTCAACTTATTCTTCAGAGATATTGTCTAGATTTTGACTGTGGTATTCTTCAATGAATGTTTTGGGAAAAATGCCCACTTTCCCATTGCACGTGCCTTCCAACCACTCTTCATTCACTGTAAGATAAAATAAGATTGAATCATAAGCATCATTGATTAAGGATGAATGGGGAAATTCAATTCAAAGATGGGTGCTTCATATGGAATTCTGCAAAAAAAATATGTGAGAAGCCTTGGGGATTTGGTAATGTTATAAATGGCTTAGTTATGGAACTCTCAGTAATTGAACCATTGTAATTGAAAAGACCCAGGAAACTACAGACCAATCAGCCTAACATCAATACTTGGAAAGATATTGGAAAAAATAATTTAAAAAAAACAGATCTGTGAACATCTAGAAACAAAGTTATAACTAATAGCACGGGTTTGTTAAAAACGGATCATGCCAAACCAATCTTATTTCATTCTTTGATAGAGTGATTAAATTAGTAGACCAGCGAAATGCTGTGGGCATAGTATAGTTAGACTTCAGCAAGGCATTTGACAAAGTAGACCTACTTCTTGGTAAACTAGAAAAATATGGGATAGACAGCATCACCACCAGATGGATTTGTAACTGGCTGACAAATTGTACTCAGCGAGTAGTCCTTAATGGTACTACCTCTACATGGAAGGAAGGAAGCAGTGGGGTACCACAAGGTTCTGTCTTAGGCCCAGTACTCTTCAATATCTTCATAAAAGAGTTAGATGAGGGAATAGAAGGGGAACTCATCAAATTTGCGGATGACACTAATCTGGCAGGAATAGCCAACACCCCAGAAGACAAGCTCAGGATCCAAAAAGATCTTAACAGACTTGAACAATGGACCCTATCCAACAACATGAAATTTAATATGGAGAAAAGAGAGGTTTTACACCTAGGCAGGAAAAACCAAAGATACAAGTACAGATTAAGCTCAAAAACAATAACTGAGACGGACCTTGGAGTCCTAGTGGACGATCACTTAAACATGAGCCAGCAGTGTGCAGCAGCAACCAAAAAAGTTAATACAATCCTTGATTGTATAAACAGGCATAGAATCAAAATCATGTGAAGTATTAGTATAATACTTAATAAGACCACACCTGGAATACTGCATCCAGTTTTGGTCACATTACAAAAAGATGTTAAGACTTTGGAAAAAGTACAAAGAAGAGCACCTAAGATGATCAAGGGCCTGGAGACAAAAACATGAATAGAATAGAGCTGGAAGGGACTTTGAAGGTCTTCTAGTCCAGCCCCCTGCTCAAGCAGGAGAACCTATACCATCTCAGACAAGTGACTGTCTAGTCTCTTCTTAAAAACCTCCAGTGATGCAGCACCCATGATTTCTGAAGGCAAGCTGTTCCACTGGTTAATTGTCCTCATTGTTAGGAAGTTTCTCCTTAATTCCAGGTTGCTTCTCTCTTTGATCAGTTTCCAACCATTATTTCTTGTCCTGCCTTCTGGTGCTTTGAACAACAGTTGTAAGAATTGGTATGGCCAGTCTAGAGCAGAGGCCCCCAACCTTTTAGGCACCAGGGACCAATTCTGTGGGGAGAGGTTTTTCGGCAGACGAGGGGGCGTGGTTTCGTGTGCTGCCTGTATCCTGCAGATGGGGCTTCGCTTGTTTGCACGGCCCCATTTCTGGCATGCTGCGGCCCAGTACCGGTCCACAGACCGGGGGTTGGGGACCTCTGGTCTAGAGAAAAGGACGAGGGGTGACATGATAGCAGTATTCCAATATTTGAGGGGCTGCCACAAAGAAAAGGGGGTCAACTTATTTTCCAAAGCACCAAAAGGTAAGATAATGGAAACTAATCAAGGAGAGAAGCAACCTAGAATTAAGGAGAAACTTCCTAACAGTGAGGACAATTAACCAGTGGAACAGCTTGCCTTTAGAAGTTGTAGGTGCTTCATCACTGGTGGTTTTTAAGAAAAGACTGGACAGCCACCTGTATGAAATGGTATAAAGTGTCCTGCTTGAGCAGGGGGTTGAACTAGAACACCTTCAAGGTTCCTTCCAGCTCTATTCTGATTGATTGAAATGCTGCTTGAACTTTTCTGTGAATGAGAATATGGCTATTAAAGGATGGGAATATGTGTGCAATAGTGTTAAGGCATTAAAGCAAAAGTTGGAGTTTTTATTAAAATTACTGTCAGAAGTTAGAAGCCTAATTTGCTACTCTTTGGTAAAAATATTAATGCATTTTTTGGTAGAGTGAATGAATGCCTGCTTGACTGCAAATCTGAAAAAATCTGAAAAAAATCTGGGGGGAAAAGTAAATTCTGCAATAGAAGCATAGGGTTGTGGGATTGTAAGACTTAATATCAGGGCTGTGCAGTGCTTTGTATTGAAATAAAAAAAATGATTCGGAGCACGTGAAGGTGCTCGCATTGTACATATCTGTATTTTCTTAAGCAGCTGCATCTTTCTCTGGGGTTGCACACTTGCCTAATGCAACCCAATCCTGGGAAAAGTTGTGTTTAGTTTTAGTAGTTGTAGTTGTGTACCCCAGTGTGTTCCAGGGGATCTTTTTGCTTTCCAATACAAAGTCTAAGCCCTGCTCAGTATAATTTTGAGCTAAGAAGCTGTAGGCTTCTCAGTTGCCATGCTACTATCTAGACATCCTGTCCATCCCTTTTAATAGCATGAACTTCACATTGCCACTGGTGTATGTAAGGGAAATGAAGAGGTGGTTGAAAAAGGCAACAGAAGTGAGGAAATGCAAGATGCCCAGAGCCAATATTTCAAGGCAATTAACACTGAGAAAGATAACTGGTTGGAAAATGGAGCTGTAAAGATGGTAAGTCATGAGAAAAGAGATCAATACTACAGCACTGTATTTATTTTCCAAGAAAGAAGAACTGTGAATCTGAGCTCCAAAAAGAACTTCTGTGCAAGCTACTAAAACATGGAAACTTTCGTCACACCAGTATGATCTACCAACACTTAATTAACACATTCCAAATGAAATTCATTGAACTTGCAAAAAAATGGGCTGAAGTCGAAGTAAATGTGTACACTGCAGATTTCTGTAGGTGGAGCTATTTAGTTCATGTAGCTAATTACAGTATTGCTAAGATGAAAAATTGGAGTTAAGGTTTCAGATGGAGGAACTGTAGAAGGAGAAAGATAATGTCCCAAATGACTTTTAAGTTTCCATAGTTTAAGATAAAATTTACCTTTGGCCAGAACAACAATTGTGTCCCCTTTCTGAAACTCCAGATCTTCTGCCTGAGTGGCTTCGTATGTATAACGCGCTATAACTTGATTTGATTCAATCTCTGTTAGTATTTTCTCCTGTGCCTCCTCACCATTTTCCATTAAATTATCTTTGCTGATCTAATGTGAGAAAAAAATACCTTTAAGTATCTCTTGATGCTTTCATAATTAGCAGTTTGATTTTTTTTTCAAAAAAAGTGCATTATAGCTGCTTGAATTGCTGTTACTTATGTACGTGCATATATTAAGCTTTTCAAAAAACGAAACACGAAACTTACCAGAAAAAAAAAGGAAAATAAATAATTAATTAATAGAGGCCCTATTTAGCTATCTTAAATGATAAAGCATTCTTCCAGATGTACCTTTCATACTGGTAGGTGCTAAATATCTACTCCTATTCCTAAACATCTTACTGTCAATGCTGCTAACATCGGATGTTTTTGCATTGACAACAGAGGGAAATGTAGCCATCTTTTACCTTTTGCTTTTAGAGTTAGATGATGCTGGGAGGGGGGATGTGAACGAGAGTCCAGCTAGACATAACAACACTAAACCTAGCGTGAGAAACAAGATTATTGTAACCAGAGCTGATAAGGAATTGGCGGGCTGGAGAACTGGAGAGGAGGCCCGCACTTCAAGCTAATTGGGGAATGTGATTTATACTATTAATTGAAGGAGGGAATTGTGCTTTGATACTATGTGCTCAAGGGAGGGGAATTCAGTTTTTAGCTTTGATTATGCAATGCCGATATTATGCTACTCAAAATAAAGATTCTTTAAGGTAAACAATGCCTCGAAGTTCTTTTGAAGAGTTTCATCTGTCGGAACCATGACACATTATTATTTCAGAATAATATCAGTAGCATTTTTCACTTTTACAGTCAAAAAGGTTTCTGTTTGGTTTAGATGCAATTTTCAGAGATTACTGATCTAAATTTAAAAAAAAATGTTCTCAAGGAATTATATGTGGTGCTCCCCAACATGATATGTTGCTTTCTAAACTAGACTATCTTACCTCATTGGTGGTACACCACAATGTCAAGCAGTTGTTCTTTGCATGGTTCCATAAGGTTGTCATTCCCTTTTCATTCAGAACCTGGTTCTTGGCATCTATTGTCTGGTAGCTAAGCAACAGAAAACTTGGTGAGGACCAAAAGGCTTCATCCCACTCATTAGGAGCGAAGTGCTGCTGAGTGGTCTTGCTTACCTCAGTGTTGTGTGTTCAGGAGAGAGTTCCAGTTTCTTACACACCTTCTCTAAAAGGCTGCTATAAGATAGGTTGGGACTCACATGCAGAGCTATTGTGAATTTGTAATGCACTTTGATGATATAAGGTGTTAGAGATGCATCAAACTGTAAGAAAAAATACAAGAGCCTAACAAGTTCATGATTTCAGTAGCCTATTTACATTTTCAAGGGCCATATGGAGGGGAAGCATCTGCATGAAAAGTCATGCTAAAACTCTGCTATGTACTTCAGGCATTACAGTGGTTAAAACTGGTGAAAGTAGCAGAAACGGCTGCGGTGCCATTTAAAATTAAAGGTATATAGAGGCAGAAATGCATTCTTTATTTTTGTATTTGCATGCTGCCCAATAAATATTTCTTGAATATTTATTAAAACATCAAAATATATATTATAATGGTGCAAAACATTTCAAGTTCTAATTCAAATGATATGTTTCAAGTATGAAGTAGATGGTTTCAGAAATATTTTTGAAGTGGCATTCAAAGAACAAAGTGGCTGTCTTGCACTTAAAATAGGTCCTTTGAATTTGAAATTTCATTTTTTTTGCACATCCTTAAATATATGTAAGTCAAGGGTATTATGCGGCACAAAACAAAACCTGTAAACATATCTAATGCCAAAGAGAATTCTTAACAAATTTAAATATTTTAAAATGAGGCATAGATAAGAATCTGCTACTAAATTCTTGTGCAATTAAACAATAAGAACTTCTAGCTCCTAATGGTTTTAACAGAAGAAACACTTCCCCCCCCCGACTTAACACATTAGGCTGCTAATTTCAAAGAGAAAACAAGATGACTTGTATTCAAGAGAATATACTTGCAAGTTTCATTTCTGAAACTAAAATTAAGTCCCTGCACAAGCACATGTTCAAACGACTAGTTACAGTATAATAGTTTCCATTTTAGCAATAGCAATAGCACTTACAGAGTCAGCATATTGCCCCCAACAATCTGGGTCCTCATTTTACCAACCTCAGAAGAATGGAAGGCGGAGTCAATCTTGAGCCCTTTAGGACCAAACTCTAGACTGTGGGCAGAGTTAGCCTGCAATACCGCATTCTAACCAGTGCACCACTAGGGCTGTAAAATTGTTTGTACTGAGTAAAGAGTTAATATTTTTATGAGAGGCATAATTTGAGATGATAGCCCTGTTTATATATTACTTTTAAATATTTGTGTAAGATGCTGTGTCCTCGGTGGAACTAGGAAACCTATTAGCTCTTTAATTAACAGCAATTAGTATTGCTGTTTTGCTTGTCCAAAAGCTCACAATGAAAGGAAATCATATACCTTCAGTTCTCTTCTGTGACCTGCAGAAAACAGAACAATTGTTACATAAAAATATTTCTTTAAAAAATAACACAGTCTTTAGACTATGCATTGCTTGATTTAAATCATGATTTGTTAAATGATTCCTACGGTCTCTTTGTAAATTGGTATTCATAAATATGGTATAACATGGAACTGGAAATTACAATACTGAAGAGAGTTTATTATCATTAATCAGAACTGCAGTTTATGCCTCTGTTAATACTTCCTTCTCATAATTCGTAAAAATGGAGAATTTAGACAGAGCAGAGAGTAAGTACCTTCTTTAACAGCTATGTTGGGGGGGAGAATAGATTTGCAGGTAGCTTTTGTGATAGCCTGAAACTATCACAAAATAGAATTATCTGCTGTATGTGGTTTTTACTCACTTGAAGGAAGGTTGGGGAAATCTGGAGCAGCAATGCTTGGTGGAGCAGGGATATCCATATCTTTGTTGTTTTCTTCCTGGAGAGAATGGAAATAGCTTGTCAGAGTCCTGAGGGTAGTATATGCAGTGATTGAACTGTTTAGGTCACAAAATATACAACACAAAACAGGTGAGGTGATCTCAGCTTATTGGGAGTAGTAGTCCAGGTTTGGATTTATCATATACAACTCCATAAAAAAAGATACACTCCTTGAAGAGAGCATTCTCTCTGTTTGATGTGAACCTTTGCCACGTTTTCATCTGGCTAAGTTGTCCTGAACTCCTATCTATTGGGCTTTGTAGAGAGGAATTCCATGGATAAGACACAAATTGTATTCACACTATCTCTTTAAAATGAAGGTCAGCATATGACAGATTAATAGGTCCTATGGGGGAGGATGCTTGAACATTACTTTTTTTCCCCAATCTTAATCTTGTATTTAAGAAATCAGAATAGCTTTATATATCTCCAGGCTACCATGAGCTAACCAGGGATGGATGGATGACAAATCAATGGGTAACTAATTAAATAAAAACTTACTTGAGTACATTTTAACTCCTAATAAACCTGGAGTGATTATTTTATTGATATAGTGTGTGTTCTCCTAAAGAAGCCCAACTGAACAAAGCAGGAAAATTAAAACATCTCTCCAAGTCATAACCTTGTGAGCAATCTAATTGTGTACTGACAGAGTAGTATTTCCCATTTCCAGGTACCATTTTACTGTTTACTGTTGCTAGCTAGAAAGAGATAGTTTAGCTAAGAAGTCCTAAATAATATGAAAGGGAAGCATGGAGATACTGTGCAGCTTCATTTTTTGGTAGGCAAATTCAATCCATTTTCTTACAGTTAATTCTTACCAACAAAATCACTGGGCTCTCACCTGGAATACAGGCTGGTTCTGCAGTTCCATTGGCTGTAAGTAGTTACAAGGCACAATCCCTTTCTACACAGAAGTCAAAGCAAGAATTTTTAACATTAGATGCATCCGATTTGTATGAGAATGAAAAAACATTTAACCATTCTTTATTTCTAATCTCTGTATGACAGCATTTTTATTTGGCAGGTACCTTCTATTTCAGAGCCATGTTGTTCCTCTACATGAAAAACTGAAAGTTCAAAATCACAAAGCAACTTCCTTACATTCACTTATGGGTTCCAGTTATCTATCACTTGTGTTTGAGCACCAATGTCAGAAAGAATACTGCATTTTACTACCAGCATGGTTATGAAGTACAACGCGGAAAAAACCAAATTCTAATAATTTTTGATATCAACTTAGGTATAAAGAAGAAAAACCTGACTACCTTAACCTGACAATCTTGTCTCTAGAGGCATGTTTCCTTTGCAAAGGGACTTGGAGCATAATTAGAGAAGCAAAGTTACTGCCCTAAGGAAAGTGTATTGCTTTTAGGCAAAGATAGTAACTCCAGGCCACAGGACATTCTGAATCAAAAACCAGTTCTTGAACAGAAATGTTCAGCAGCAAGGGGGAGAGGGGATCATCGTGTAATATTAGATGACCCTAGGAAAGTTTTGAAGCCAGGTTGCTAAGCAATAAGTGAACTGACCTACAACAAAAGGACTATAGGTGGCGCTGCTATGAGGGCACCAATGCAGCATTTGTGTGACTAGATGTTGAATTTCTCAGAATGGGCTTCTATAGAAATAATATATTGGTTTATTTATTTACTTATTTATGTATTAAATTTATATGGTTGCCTGTGGTACACTCAATTTTAGGTCACTCACAACAAAACACGTAAAACAGCAAAACAAACAATTGTATCTCCCTTACAAGAGATCACACTCCTTGCCATGGTGCTATAGCATCTCATCAGCTTTACATCCACTGACTCATCTCCATCCTGGCCCATGGCTTCAGCGAAGAGATAGATCTTCATGGCCTTCCAGAAAGCTAAACTATATCTAAGCTAAAATATTAGGCCAGAGCAGCTATGGGGAAGGCATGATTCAGAGGAACCACTGGATGACAATATTTATGAGAAGGGCCTTGGAGCATGGCCACCTTGGCTGACCTGGTGATGGCAAATGCCCTCAAGGAGAGGTGGTTCTGTAACTAACCTGGCCTTCTGTCATTTATATCTTTAACCAGATTGTACCCAAAAAGAGACTAGGAGCCAGTACAGCTCATAAAACAGCAGTGTGGCATGGGAAATTGCAGGGTGTCCAGAACTGAATGTGCCACTGCATTCTGGACCATTTATAGCAGTGATGGCGAACCTATGGCACGGGTGCCAGAGGCGGCACTCAGAGCCCTCTCTGTGGGCACGCACGCACGCCATCGCCCCAGCCCCGCCACCCCCATGGGCCCCTCCTCACCAGCAGCCCCCCCAGAGGAGACTGCGCAGAGCAGCACAGCCAAGAATATGGCAGCCAGGCAGCGGGGACAAGACTCTGCCCTCGTGCCCCATCGCGTACACATGATGCTGCAGGGCACAGACAGAGGGCGTGGCCACCATGACGCTGCTGGGCCGCCATGGCAATCTGCTGTGGAGGTGGTGAGTGGCCCTGCGGGCAGGAGAGGCGGGGGCGGGACAGGGGCGAGGCGGTTTTTGGGCATTCGGTCTCTAAAAGGTTCGCCATCACTGATTTATAGTTTCCAAGTGATCTTCAATGGCAGCCCCTTGTAAAGCACCTTGTAGTAATCCAGTCAGGAAATAATTTAAGGTGTGAGTGACTGTGACCAAAGCCTCCAGTTCAGGAATGGGTAAAGCTGGGACACACAATGAGTTTGTGCAAAGACCTCCTTTGCCGCAGCTGGCACTTGCTCTTTGAGCAAGAGCAACAAATCCAAAAAGACCCTCAAACTGTATGACAATTCTGTCCGGAGAAGTACTGTCCAATCAAAGTCAAACTTACCAGACTGGGGGTGGGGAAAGGGGGGTGGCAAACCACTCCACCTTGCTAGGGTGAGTTACATTTGGTCTTCCCTATTCAGGTCCTCACAATCACCTGCTCAGTATGGAGCAGGGTTGCATAGCTCAGTATCATCCTAATACTGATGATACCATGCCCCATGCTGCCAAATGACCTCACTCAGTAATTTCACATAGGTTTTAAATAGTGGTAAGAAACCCGGGCCCTGAGGCTCCCCATACAGACCTCCTCCTTCCCCCAGCAAACACTGATTGCAAAGAAGAAGGAGAAGCACTACAAGACAGTGCCTCTAAAATTTTAAAGGGACACCACACCTTTCCCAAGCCCTTCAAAGATCGTAAGTACAAGTAATGCTGTCTTGGTACTATAAGCCAGCCTGAACTACAACTGAAAAGGGTATAGATAATCTGCTTTGTCTAAGGCCATCCAAAGTTGGATTCCTACCACAGTCTCAACAGTCTTCCCAAAAAAGATAAAGTTGGAGACTGGACAAAAGTTATCCAATGCTCTGCAATATCATTGGATCCAAGGATGGCTTCTTGAGAATAGAGTGAAACAGTACCACCTCCTTCACAGACAGACAGGCACACAGACAGGCACACAGACAGAGATTTGCTTTTCCACATCTCTGTCCCCTGGCACAAATTGGAGTCTGATAGAAATTACTAATTTCCTGGGAATGAACTAAGGATTAATTAATTAATACCATTGGCTTTAATGGCAAAATGGTAAAGCAGTCTTTCCAAGCTAGTGCCTTCCATGTATTGGAATTTAGTGACTACCAAATCTGGGCTGCAAAAATCCAAACAACTATAACATGTCAGCAAAGATTTTTCTGTATGTTTTTAATGCATCAGGTAGATAGTTGGAGGCAGATTTCTGGTGCTTAATTATTGCCAAACAGGAAAACCAGGGCATCCATACTAATGCTGCTAATAAAAATTGGAAATCAACATATTTATAAAACACATTTTATAAACAAATAAATAAAAATAAATTTCTGTGGCACCAGGGTAGGAAAGCCATTTAGCATTTTAATTACTGTAGGCATCTTCACCAAACTTCATTTTGTTTTTGTGGTGAGATGAAATAGGCTCATCCTTAGCAACATGACTCTGAGCTCTTTGAGTTGAGGTATGAATGTAATAATGCTATGTATGTAATTACAGGAAATAATACAGACTGGTAACCTACAGCTGATAATCAGTTCAGTGCACTTAGAATTCAGGTCCAAAATGACAGCAACAGTTAATGTAAAAGAGGCAGCTCTTGTCTCTTATGGAAGTGGTTCTCAGAATTTTTTCTCTAACAGACCCCTTTACGTTTTGTTTTACTATTCAAAGCACAAAGGGCCACTTTGAAAATATTTTCATTGGTATCATTTTCTAAATTATACCATTTTACGAAAATTGTTTGTCCATAGTATTAGTTTCACAGTCGGATAATCTGGCCCAAGCCAAAGGTCTCGTGAGTTTTGAAAAACCCATGTCAAACAGACTCAATTATTTCACACACTTTCTATAGCCCATCTGCAAATTACAGTTTTAAAGACTTTTATTACCTTTCCATTAAACACAACAGTAGCCCAGTTGTCTTTCTCCTTTTTCAAAACAAAAACAATGTTTCCAGGAACGACTTGAAGCTCTTCTGAAGTTTCAGGAATAAATTCATACAAGACTCTGTGAGGTTCTCCTTGCAGCGCCCTACATAAGTAAGCAATAGTATACAGTATTAGTTCATCCACTGATTCCTTTTCTGTACATTCCAATTTCCCAGGGGGGAAAAATCAACCAAAAGAATACAAATAGGAATCAGTCATCAACAGCATTTCATTCAGTGCGTAATATTTCCACTAATGTCTAATACTTAAGATGCAAAGATTATGAGAAAAAGGCCTCAAATAGATCATTCTGCATTTTACAATATCTGTACATTTATGTGTTTGGAATGTTGTGTGTTTTTTTTGTTTCATTTAGAAAATGATGTTCCTGCCTATTATAACAAACTTTCATCTTACATTAATTAGTTATGGCTAATGATATATAAAATGTTGTGCATCTACATGAATTCTGAATTTATTGTAACTACTCTTTCTGTAGTCTTGGGAGAGATTGGCTGAGGGAATAACTGATGGATGTTAGTATTCTCCGGACTTTATTGATCTTACCTGAGGACTTCTGGTGTTTTAGGTCTGGGAGGTGGATCTGATGTCTGCAAGCATAGCATACATATTAGCTTATTCCTATTCAATAGTAGACCTTCAATCTTTTCTAATAGAAAGCCTGAGTTCAGTTAGACTGAAGAGGAAGTAGTTTTTTTTCCCCTTCCCACATCCCATCTAGGAAGCAAATTGGTAACGGTTTTTGTTTTTCAAGTATAGGGAAAAGTTAACCCATATTTAAAAAGGTAAGATTCCCCTGGCAGTCATGTCTAATTCTAGGGGGCAGTGCTCATCTCTGTTTCCTAGCCGAGAGAGCCAAAATTGTCCGAAAATTCTTTCGTGGTCATGTGGCCAGCATCACTATACACCAAGGTGCACGGAATATGTTACCTTCCCATTGAAGTGGTACCTATTTATTTACTTGCATTTGCCATGCTTTTGAATGGCTAGATTGGCAGGAGCAAGAACAGGAGCTCACCCTGTCATGTGGTGCTTGGGTCTCAAACTGCCAACTTTTCAGTCAACAAGCTCAGCATGCTAACCCCCAGGCCACTGCACCCCCTTAACCCATATTTAGCTCCTAAAATAGAAAATTACAGGAAAAGGTTTCTAGTCTCCCAGCTCCCTTAAAAAAAACCAGTCCTCCATATAAAAATCAATTTCTTGGGCAATTAAATATGATAGTAAGGATGTCCTTGTTACCAAACAGTTTATTTTAATCTTCCATCTTATGATAAGAAACACTTAAGAGTATTTCTCTTGTCTCCTACACAGGATGAAATACCCTGTGCCCTGCATGCTTACAAGTTTTGAAACTTCTTGTATTCTACTGAAAATGAAAATAATTATTCAGTTTAATTAAATGGAATTTTATATGGCTAAAATTAAAAGCTCATAGTGTTAATTATTCCAAATGATGCCGTCATAATCAGGATTCTAGAGGACCCACCCTAAACCTCACTTCTTTAAAATAGGAGGCATCTTGATAAGTGACTTGTCACATCAATTTACTTCATCTTGTGAAATAAGTTAAATTTTCAGCAGTTGGATGGAATAGCAGATAAGACTTTGAAAGCATAATGGCCAGAACAGCAAACGGAGGCAGATCATATTCTGAGAATATGCCTGAAAATGGAGCCCAAGGAGGAAACTAAATCATGATTCATGATCAAAGCAGGAGAACATGGGACTAAGCAAGATAGTGATTCTGTCTTACCTGGGGCTGAAGAGGAGCAAAACCTGAAAAGTCATCATTGTCTATCACAGATGCCACAACCTAGAATGGGAAGAAAGGCTTGTTTTTAATCTAATTTTATTCACCAAAAAAGTCAAAACTTTAAGCATTCTAACGCTGTTATTTCCCCATCCTGCCCAACTGAGCATCCAAATACTACAACACTAGTGTGAGATAAATGATAGTTATTTACATTTGAACACAGTCACCTGTTCTGTACCTCTTCTTTTGATCCTTGAAAATAAGTTGAATTGAGTGACACATTCTCTGTTTCAGCAATGATGAAGAATAAACCTGTATTTCTTAAATAACTCTATTCTTAACGCTGGGAAATCCTAAACAATCTTACAAGAATAGCTACATAGCACAGGATATTCTATTGGGTTTACAGGAATACCTGTATAATGTGGGACATTTGAAAACTATTTAAAAAAAATTAAAGTATTGAAATGAAATGCAATTTTTTTAAAGACCTGTTCAAACTATAAGATTCTCTCCCCCACCCACCCACCCACCCACCCACCCAAGAGTATCAAGGACAGTTAGTCTCAAAATGAACAACAATTTGATGCAGACTAGGGGCCCTGCCATGGGAAATATAGAATTTGCTCATGATGTTAAAGGTATTCATGGTGGGAGTCACTGTGACTTCCTTCAGCTGAGACTTCCTTCTAGAGCCCCCACCATTAGTAAAAGTTTTCTCAGTGTTGTGGGCTCTGGGTACTGGCTTAGAATATGATGGGTACAATTATAAGGGAAGCTCCTATGTATGAATGGAGGGACAATGAAGGATTGATTCCATAGTATACTAGTGGGAAATTTAATAGTTTCAGCAGAAATTAAATGCAATACTCCAGATGGATTTAATACATGCTGTAACAGAATGAATTGCAAGAATAGTTTCAGATTCTTGAAAACTGATGATGATCTTATGTTGAGTGCAAAATTAGAAAAATTAGAAATTTTCATTTATCTTTTTCATTTTTATTATTATTTTTGCTTATCCATTAATAAATAGATGATGGAACTTTTGCTTGTCTGCGAAAGTTAAGGCCTCCCTGATAAAATGGTATGTTTCAATGAACTCTTCAATAAACAAATTAATACATCTTTCAAATGGTATAGAGTTAAACAGCATCTTTTTCCAAATTTCTCTAAATTTGAATGCATGGTTACTATTGATATTCAATGAGTTACAGAGTCAAAATAAAAATAATTGCATATGAAAATGGCATATGCATTTTTTCACTTAGGGAATTGTAGAAAAATATAATTTGATCAGAGTACCATATAAATGTAATAACAACTCTTGTCTGCAAGTGTTTGTCATTCCTTTTAGTTAGCTTTTGTGTACACTTTAAATTATGTACTTTATCTGCAGTCCTAATCTTTACCCTAACCATGAAAGGAAATTATCATTAACTCCAGGCACATCCTCTTTCCATTGAATTCTTCAAGTGGAGCTCTAATCTGTTTGCTTTATGTATTTATTTATAAATATTAATATCAGTTGTTGACCAGCAGATGAGAATGATAATCTCTGTGCTACACAAAGTATCACTTTCTGCTTACTAGAGTTAAAAATGTTAGTGGTGCAATAGCAATTGAGAATAGTGATTTCCAATCAGCTGGCAGAACTATTATAATATGACCTGAATAGCCTTTCCAGAAATATACCAGGAACAAAATTATCTGAATAATTCCATATTTGTGACAGGTTAAATTCATACCATGGCTTTCCCTAAATAATCTTTCTTCTCCAGCTGTGCCACATGCTTTTCGTTTGGCCGAAATAACTTTCCTTCAGGGATCACTATGGGTTCAAACAATCTTTGCTTCTGCACATATCAAAAACAAAAATAAAGAACAAAATCAGCCTGTTTCCCTGACCCAATAAGTGAAAACATAGCTTCTTCCAACATCATTTATACCATGCTTTTTATAATAAATCAGGTGAAGAGAGTCTGCAGTGCACCATCTAAATTTCATGATGAGATAGCAGAGACAGAAGTGGAGAGAAGGCCAGAGAATCCAGCAAGGCAGCAGATTCTGGCCATCTTTTTGTCCAGATCTGCCAATCAGTACTTCTGATCCCTCCACCATCACTAATGGTAGGGAACAGGAAGGGTAAACAGTCAAAATAATGATTGCAGCAGCATGATCAAATCCCTGCTTTTGTATTGCATCAATGTCGCTTACATGTACAAAAGATCAGAGTTTTAATTATGTTGCCATGGCCACCATCTTGATTTTTTAAAATTCCCCCTGCAGAAACCACTGTCATCAGTACACACCCTTGGCAGGTTACTCCTGATAGAATGTGATTTCCCACAAAAAACAATTCTGCCATCTTGCTCTAAATTCTTAATTTAGAACCTCATAACAGGCTGCTCCTCAACCACCTCCTCCTCCTCCTCCTTCTTCTTTCTCTCTCTCTCTCTCTGTCTCTCTCTCTCTCTCTCTCTCTCACACACACACACACACACACACACACAGAGCAAGAAAAAGAGAGAGCATTTTTTGTACTCAGATAGCTCACATCCATGTTTAATGTAATTACAGAATCCCAGAATAGAGAGAGATTGTAAATAGATACAATGATGTGTTCAGAACATGAGAAAGATCCACCACCTGGACATTAAGCATCTAAATATTTTTAATGTTTTATATTAAACATCTGGCCATCTAGACATTTTTGTCTTTTAAGTTAAAAGAACAACTTCTTTATCCTTAGTAACAAAGACTCCTAATTAGACTGTGGAGTAAATAGGGTTCTAAATCCCGCTTTCTCTTGCAGTAAGCTTGACAGTATTGAATTCTATCGACCAAAGGAAGTGGAACTGAAGTCTCCTACCTAGTGCACACTAAAGATTGCATGGCAAAGAGAATACCTAAATCCATCCTTGGCTGCTTGACTCTTGATAGGACTCTTTATTGGGCTCTCCAGAGCAAAGAGTTGGAGTCAAAGCAAGAGAATGTTTCATTTTCTACATGGTCTATCCAAGCTGCTTCTCCTCAGTGCCAAGTTTTGAAGAGACAATTCTCATCCTTCGTTAGAGTTTTAATCCAAGTCACATACATCTGTAATAAAGACCCCCTTCAGGCTGATACCAAATTTGCAACTATGAGGGCAGCAGCCAGCATGCATAACAGTATTCAAGGGGTGGAATTCATGCACCGTTTCTACATTTTCTTACCAAGATGGATTCCATAGCCTTATCTATCTTGTTGTGCCTGGAGCCCATCCTCTGTTTTATTGCTCTTGTCAAATGCTCCTCAGCTTTTTTCCAGTCTTCCAGCTTAGCATAGGCAAGAGCAGTATTGTATAACAGCTGCAAGTAAAGAGTATGGATGTCAGAAATATGCCTAAACTTAATTCTAATTATTTAGAAATCTTGTGGATTTTGAGTACCAGGATAAGGTAAGCCTTTCCCAACCTGATGCCTTCCACAGGCACTGGGTTACAGGGCAGGCCTTGAATTCTGGAAATTTTAGTCCAATACCAAATGAAGGAAAACTGAACTGCATTGTTCTTCCAATTTTGTTTAAATAGATGTTCATCTTTGCCCCAATGTGCAGTCCTTCTTGTGAGGTTCTTTCAGATCTTTCCCACGGCTCTTCTCTTTCTAGGCATTTTTCTCCCTCCATCTTTCTGAAAGGCACTTGATATCATTTATCCGGATGATACATTTTGTAAGCTGACCAGAGTCACCAATGTGTGAGTTGGAAGGCTATATAAATTTGTTTAATAAATAAAATAAATAATAAATAGATAGTGCAGATCTGCAGCAAACAGGCCTGCTTCCAAACCCCCTCAAACTCAATGCTGATTGTGGGTTCAACTTTTTGTTTATCTACTTCAGAGAACTGTTGTAAGAGCAAATTTTATTTATCTAGCGTATGGCATCCTCAGAGATCATGCAATCACTGATACACAAATATAAGTTTAAATGAAGCATCAAGTAGCAGAGTTTACCAGTTGCAACAGTAAGAGCAAGTGGGGCAATTCTATATGTCACTTTGAGTTCACTGAAAGTATCAATTAGAATAGAGCTGGAAGGGACCTTGGAGGTCTTCTATGATGAACTTCAAATATGAAAAGGAACCATAAATAGAGTAAGGATTTAAATGTGCAGTTAAAGCATATGGGATGTTTGCAGAATGTCCAGTTATACCTCTTTGGAAATGTTCTCTGCCTGCCTGATTTTTAGGCTTTTTTAAAAATGACCTTGGCATGCTGAAAAGCAAATTGTGAACTAGTGGTTGCCTCTCTACCAGACTGCTTCTGCCCTTCTTCCACCTCCTTCTGATACTAAAAACATGCTTAGACAGAAGGAGATAGTGGGTGGTTTCCAGTTTTCTTTGGAAGTTTGGCTCCAGCTCAGGAAAAAAAGAAACCTGAGGTAAACTTCTGGAAGGGTTGAAATGGCAGTCCTGAGATAAGACCCCACTCATTCCTTACTATTTTGCTATATATCAAATGGAGATTTTTGGCAACCATTTTATGAATAAGCAAGTCCTCTCCTGTTGCACTCATTTAATGGGAATACATACAGTATGTCCTCAAAAATCCAAATCTCTAATAGTTCCCCAAAACATGTTTTCTCCCTAGTATAATGGAGTAATACGCATTGAACTGAACCCCTGTCCAATATTCCATTTCTGAAAGAGTAACCTTGAATTTAAATGTCAATGTTCAACCTCTTGCTAGTGGGCTGCAATTTCCAATAAAGACTTACCTCACAAGCAAGCAACTTAAACTGCAGGCCTAGAATCTTGTAATCTATAAGGTCATTCCCCCGTAGTTGAGCCAAGGCCTCTTTTAAGTCAGTAATAGCTAATTCATAACTGAAAGCCAAAAAAAGGAATGGTTAATATGTGATCGTGGAACAAGGGAAATGTGAAAATGCCAGCTTTCCTCAAGCTGATGCCCTCTGGGTAGACATGTTGGCCGTGCATTACAGGCATAATAAACTAATTTATCTAAGAGGTAGCAGGGTAGGGAAAGACCAAGAGCTGGATTGGCAGTCCTATCAGCCCCAAAAGTCCAACTGGGAAATAAATTTCACAGGAAGACTACAAACTATTTTTATTGAGATTGGCTATAATAACATAACCTTACATATCTGATTGTGCTGTACTTCTACTTACAGTTCAGTGAATTAGGGAGTTATCTCCCTGAGTCACTTTCAAATGCTATCTCATTCTGGATTTTAAAAATGATTCAGACCCTTTTGCAAGGCAATGGATCCTGCATATTTCCATCCAGATTATCTTCCTTACTCCTTACAAGTCCCCTGATGAGCCTCCATTTATTCACAAGAGTCTACAGAACATTGATTTCTCCTTTTTATGATTCCTTTTTATTAGCAAGCTTCTCAGATTAAAAGGAGAAATGCTATGCATTTTCAACAAGATAATTTTACAGGATGGGGGCTTGTGGTTTATTAATGTTATTTTAAAAAACCGCAACTAAATGCTGCTGGATACTAAATACTACTAAATTTGATCAAAGAAGCTTTATTATTTGGGTTCAATATTACCCTATTTACAGGGCATGGATTTATATTGTTTTACACTGGTGTAATTGTGGTGTGTGTGTATACACATATGCACATAATTACACCACTGTAAAACAATACAAATTCATGTCTTGTAAATATAGTCATATATTTACATAGACTTGTAAAGAACTAATTAGAGAACAGATTCTATTTGGGTATCTCTGTTTTGGGGATTGTAGCAGGGATCTTTAAGGACAGACCAAGGCCCTACCCATTTTGTTTTCCCTGCCAGAGGAAAAATAGTATCTTTCAGGGACCTGTCCTGTAGTCCTTGAGCTTGCCTGCTGCTTTCACTCACAAAAGGTGGAAGCTGGTCATCAAGGGTGACCAGAGATTCAACTGTCTGTGTGGCTAGTGTGGGAGGAAATTGCTGACTTGGCATTTTCTCTCAGGAAACAAAATATGTTCAGCTGATCCTGCTCAAGCCACCCACAGAAAGCAGCAACATTACTAGAACTATTTGCAGGAAGGGGTTACAGCTAAACCTCATGGAAATAAGGATCTTTATCCTCCTTCTGGGCATCTGTGAGAAACCAAATATTGGATGAAGATGGGCCTTGGTTAGAACCAGCAGGATTTTAAAATGATCTTATTTTAAAAAACACAACACATTTTTACTTCCCACAAATAAGAAGGTAAGTTGGATGTGTCTAAGCCAGATTTCAACTCCCAGAATTCCCCAACCAGCATGCAGTTGAAGTCCACACATCTCAAGCTGCCCAGGTTGAGTAACTCAGGTCTAATTAATATCTATCAATGTATCTGCTGATTGGATTTATTGTAACTAAATTAATAAACAAATGCATTTCTTCTTCTTTGTACCTTTGTTTCTATCTCTTGCATCCTTCCCTTGTGAATTTCTAGGTCCTCCCATTGTTAGGTCTTAAACTTTTCATGTATAACTTTTTCACTAATGGCATATGACTAAGAGCCATGTGATTATCACCGCTGTTATTATAATTAGGGACAGAAGGGGAAATTCCATTGTCTACTTTTCTTTTTACTGGTATATAATTCTAAGACCTTTTCATTTTTAAACTAAAAATGAATTTGTATGCCCAAGTCACACAAAGGTTGGCCAAGCAGGAAATGGCAGAACTGGTTACTGTAACAAATCAGTGTAACAACCCATTATTTCTGGAAGATATTATAATGTTCTAGCTCACTTTTCCATTTGGTAAGCCACAGCTCCTCGCTGAAAATAGGCCACCGCTAAGTGCTTGTCATGGTCTGTGCTTCTGATAAAGGCCTGGAGGAAACAAACATAATACACAGATATAATTGCTGTCATGTAAGTGCATCCATAACATCTACTACAGGGGTCCCCAACCCCCAGGCCATGGCCCACTACTGGGCCGTAAGCTGTTCAAAACTGGGCCACCTGAAGTGGCTGGCATATGCGCATCCCCCCTGTGCGAGCAATGGGCAAGTGTGTGTGCATGCGCTCCATTTGAGTGAGCAGCAGGAGTACAAGTCCGCCACTTCTTGCAAATGGAGCTACGCACATGTGCACTTGCTCACCACTTGTGCTAAACTATCCCCTCTCCCCTCCACCCCACGCTGGTCCACAAAGCCAGAAAGGTTGGGGAACTCTGATCTACTATATGTTTAGCTTATGATTCCTGGATTGCAAGTTTATGATCAACATACAATATCTATGAGTCTTGCCATATATTTAGTTCAGGATTGTGCCACACAATGTATAAATTCATCATTTTGAATCTTCTGGTTATTTTTTTTAAGCGACCAGTTATGCAACCAGTATCAGGAGTGGCAAAGTTAATACCTTCCAGCTTCTGGGAGACAATATTCACAAATTTCTGAGTTTTCTTTTTGTTCCCCTCTCTCTTAGATTACCAGACTTCATCCAGCATCCACTAGAAGAGGGACAGTACTTTTTGAAAACAGAAGTTGGTATTTTTATCTGACAGGTGATCAGGAATGCTTTGTTCAGCCACTGCCAATGACAATTTTAAAATCCGGCCACTCACCTTTTGTGCCTCTTCCAAATTCTTCATGATCAGGTGGATGCAGCCAATGTTAAAGCAGATTTTGGAAGAAGGATTCTGAACAGACATGAAGGCTTCAAGGGCTGCCGCCCAGTCCTTGCGATCGGCAGCCAATACGCCTTTGCTCCAAAGCCGGATGGTCTCTACAAGTGACATGGTAAAACCAAAATCCTTAGGCGATTCAGGAGCAGCCTTGGGTTTATCACGCTTCTCCCCTTCACTCCTCACTTGTTCAGTCTTTTTCTGATTCAACCGGAACAGCCTCTTTGCTTCCAGTTTTGATATTTTTTCAGAAAGCTTTGCATGTCGCAAACATATCAGGAAGTGTCTTCAGTCCTCACTGAAGCAGCAACTGCAGCAGACCAGCTCTCAGGGGGAAGTAAAATCACCGAAACTGACTCAAATGAAACCACTTTCTAAACAGAGGATTCTTTGTCTAATTGTTTCAAGCAAGCTACTATATCTGTAGGTAACACCTATTTATCCAGATATAGGTATTTCTTCATTTAAAAAAAAACTGGCTTAGTAGAAAATTGTTCATCTTCTGGGTAATATTAAATCTGTGGTTGTTGATTTTGAAAATGTATGGACAAGACATTTTAAAAATTGCCTATTGGAAAACAACTGTCAAGATTAGAAAGCTGCATTGGCTGACCAACTATTTCTTAATTCTGCCCAAGTTGTTTATCTGTTTTAATAATTAAAGTAAAAAGATTTCCCCTGTCCATTCATGTGTGATTCTAGGGGACAGTGCTCATCTACATTTCTTAGCCGAGGGAGCTAGCATTGTCCAAAGACACTTCCGCGGTCATGTGGCTAGCATGACTAAATGCCGAGGAGCATGGAACTCTGTTACCTTCCCACCAAAGTGGTATCTATTTATCTACTTGCATTTGCATGCTTTTGAACTGCTAGTTGGGCAGGAGCTGGAGCAAGTAATGGGAGCTCACCCCGTCATGCGTTGCTTGGGTCTTGAACTGCCGACCTTCTGGTCGACAAGCTATCTTAACTGCTAGGCCACCACACACCCCTATTTTAATAATTACCTCCTAGCAAATAGAATTCCTTAATTGTTATTGGTTTTCATCTGGAAGTTTAAGGACCATAAGTGGCTTCCTCTGATCCTTAGAACTGATGCCATCCTAACTCTCTTTTGTAATGGATGGATGGGTATATTTCTTTTTTTAAAGAAGAAGAAAAACTGAGTCAAGGGTGGAGAATGGAAAATGATAAAATTATGTGGGGAAAATGTGATTTCTCCATGACAGACTAGGTTTAAAAGACTATGGGTCTGATAAGATGAAAAAAAGTATTGCTCTGTCATGGATAGGCTACAGAAATATTGCCATTTTAGCAATCCGGTTAGACATACTGCATATTTTTGAAAGCATTTATTCTATTCTTTATCTGGAAAGGCTCCAAGTGTTGTAGAGGCTTACTCATCTGTGAGAATGACTTACAGATCAATTAAAGATGAAACAGTCCTTCCCTTTAGATTTATACAAACAGACAAATGGGGACAATTACATTTACACACACACACACACACTGTTCTTACATTCAGAAAACTCTTACACTGTAATGAGTATTTGGGTAGAAAGAGTTTAGGGAGACTTCTCTAGAGGGTGGAAGGACTACATCAGATAAGAAGCAACTGGAAACAGCTTTGTTAACATTTATTGCCAATGCTATGCTGGAATATTAATGCCTGATGTGGAACAAGTATTGACCCAGTCCCATGATGTGCTGGATTTATTATTTCCATCATGCCAAAAAGTATCTTGTCTGAGCACTTCCTAGTTCTTCTTCTAACTAGAACCATTTGCTGTTCAGCTCCAGCAAGAAAAAGCATTAAGAGCAGGGATGTACCATTGAAGGCCCCACTTATTCAATATTTGGCTACTGTTTTTTCTAGGAATACTATTATGTGGTGTTGTCAATTCGGAGCAAATTGTTCTGTAAACCTTCTATTTAGTGAACAGATGGCAATGCTTTATGAACAGGTGTCAGCCCCACTAAGTATACTAGTCCAGTAAATCAATTCTGCTGGAAGGCTAACACTAATTTTATTTATGTTGGCTATAATAATGAAAACTTGCAAATTCTGTTCCTCCTCCTTCTTCTTATACAGGTAGAGTTCAACTTACAACCATTCATTTAGTGACCTTTCAAAATTACAACAGCACTGAATAACGTTATTTATGACTGGTCCTCACACTTGCAATTTTTGCAGCATCCCCATGGTCCATCATCAAAATTTGGGCTCTTGGCAACAAGTGTGTATTTATGATGGTTGCAGCATCCCAGGGTCATGTGATCACCGTTTGCAACTTTCCCAACCTGCTTCTGACAAGAAAAGTCAGTGAGGGAAGATTCACTTAATGAACATATAATTCACTTAATAATTGCAGTAATTCATGTAACAACCATGGCAAAAAAAAAAGGCTATAAAATTGGGCACGAATTGAAATATGCACTAAGTGCAGAACTAAACTCGCTCAACTTCAAGCAATCCTTTCTCATAAAGCAGGGGTCTTCAAACTTGGCCCTTTTATGACTTGTGTCTGGCTGAGGAATTCTGGGAGTTGAAGTCCACAAGTTATAAAAGGGCCAAGTTTGAAGACCCCTGTCATAAAGCAATAACTTTTTTTTCTCTTTTCTTCTTTCATTGATTACTTCTACAAGCAGCACAAACCCTGCCTGACTGATGCCAGCTAAGTGACACATTTCTTTCCCCAAAATACTGTGCCACTGAAAAGAGGGAAATCTGTCACGGAATTGTCAAAGGAGGTTTCCATGTCAAAGCTATTTAGGGATGATCCAACTGTTCGTTTTCAATTCAGAAAGATGAAGCTAACTGAAATCTGTACATAGTTAGGACTTTGTCTTTTCTGTGCAGCAAACTTTTTGACATTTTAATTGCGTAAACCTCCAACACATTTAAGAAATAGTGGGTTGCCTCTCTATATAGTATGGTTGCAAATCAGAGAAGGAGATCTTGTGAGGTAGATAATATTGCCACACTATTTGAAAACATTAAGGCCATGCTAGTATTCAGATAGATAACAAGAGACTAAGGGCAAATACTGTCATTACCTTCATGGAATAGAAATGCCAAACGTCTAGTTCTTCACATGTTAAAATGCTACAAAATAGCCATGCAGATAGTCCTCAACCTATGACCATGGAGGTCTTCTAGTCCCTGGACTAGACCCATGGAGGTCTTCTAGTCCAGCTCAAGCAGGAGAACCTATACCATCTCAGACAGGTGATTGTCTAATCTCTTAAAAATTTCCAGTGATGGAGCGCCCACGATTTCTGGGGGTAAGCTGTTCCAATGGTTGATTGTCCTCACTATCAGGAAGTTTCTCCTTAATTCCAGGTTGCTTCTCTCCTTGACCAATTTCCAACCATTGTTTCTCGTCCTTCCCTCTGGTGCTTTGGTGAACAACCTGACCCCCTCTGCCTTGTGGCAGCCCTTCAGATACTGGAATACTGCTATCATATCTCCCCTATTTCTTCTTTTCTTTAGACTAGCCAGACCCAAGTCCCGCAGCCGTTCTTCGTATATTTTAATCTCCAGGCCTTTGATCATCTTAGTTGCTCTTCTTTGAATTTTTTCCAAACTCTCAACATCTTTTTTGTGATATGGTGACCAAAATTGGCTGCAGTATTCCAGGTGTGGTCTTACTAGGGCTTTGTAAAGCAGTACTAATAACTTCACGTGATCTTGATTCTATGCCTCTGTTTATACAACCCAGGATTGTATTAGCTTTTTTGGTTGCTGCTGCACACTGCTGGCTCATGGTCAAGTGATTGTCCACTAGGACTCTAAGGTCCCTCTCACAGTTACTGTTTTTGAGCCAGGTCTCGCCCAATCTGTATTTGTGCCTTTGGTTTTTCCTGCCTAAGTGTAAGACTTTGCTTTTCTCCACATTGAAACTCATTTTGTTGGATAGGGCCCATTGTTCGAGTTTGTCAAGATCTTTTTGGATCCTGAGTTTGTCTTCTGGGGTGTTGGCTACTCCTGCCACTTTGGTGTCATCTGCAAATTTGATACGTTCCCCTTTAATTCCCTCATCTAAGTCATTTATGAAGATATTAAAGAGTACTTGGCCTAAGACGGAACCTTGTGGTATCCCACTGCTAAGTTCTCTCCATGTGGATGTAGTACCGTTGAGGACTACTCATTGAGTATGGTTTGTCAGCCAGCTATAGATCCATCTGGTGGTGATGATGTCTCTTCCACCTTTTTCTAGCTTACCAAGGAGTAGGTTGTGGTCTACTTTGTCAAATGCCTTATTGAAATCTAAGTATACTACGTCCACAACATTTCACTGGTCTACTAGTTTAGTCACTTTATTGAAGAATGAGATAAGATTGGTTTGGCATGATCTGTTTTTAACAAACCCGTGCTGGCTACTAGTTATGACTTTGTTTGTTTCTAGTTGTTCGCAGATCTGTTTTTTTATTATCTTTTCTAGGATCTTCCCAGGTATTGATGTTAAACTGATTGGTCTGTAGTTTCCTGGTCCGTTTTTTTCCCTTTCTTGAAGTCGGGGACCACATCAGCCCTTTTCCAATCCTCAGATACTTCCCCGGTCCGCCAGGATTTATGAAAGATGTGGTGCAATGATTCTGAGATAACATCTGCCAGCTCTTTCAGAACTCTGGGATGTAATCTGTCAAGTCCCGGTGATTTATACTCATCAAGGTCGGAAAGGAGTTCTCTTACCATTTTCTTGCTTATTTTAATTTTTGTTTCTAGTATGTCTTTTGCAGTGTTTTTTTTTTGGTATGTTAAGTTGTTAATATATACCAGTTAGTATATACCAATTGCCAACCTCCTGAATTTTGATCACGTGACTATGGGCATACTGCAATGGTCGTAAATGGGAAAACTAGTCATAAGTCAGTGCTATTGTAACTTCGAAAGGCCACTAAAGGAATAGTTTAAGTCAAGGATTACCTGTATTCTCCAAAAGGCAAAAGGCTATACCTTATAGACTTGATTTAATGATTGGTACAAAAGAAAATTGTTTGGCAGCTTGGCTAATTGCAGGATTATGAGATGTCCGAATCAATTACTTATTTTCCTACCTTCATTTATTGTTGTCATATTAAGGGGAAACAACTCCATGTTTGTGAGAAAATAAAAGCAGGGACAGCTTTAAATGGCCCAATCAGGTAGTATGCTTCCTTCTAGGATGGAATGCCCAATCCATGACCTGTAGACTGCAGGTAGCTTCCTTTTTAATTCAGTAGCCCTCAAGATCATGTCACCAAAATTCAGCAGCAAAAGAACAAGGAAAACAGGTGCATTAAATGAGCTAAACACACCAATTTTTTATTTTTAAAAAGAAATATTTCCACCATCACTGTCCTGAAGAAGAAAAAACACTTACCAGTCTCTAGTCACTGAAAAACAACATATTAGCTCATCCCTTTTTTATTGGTCAGTGAGCAAAAGCAGATAAAAAGAAGGGGAATTTCCAAAATATAAAAAACTCCCTGTCTCTTACTGGATTGGCAGAATATGCAAAATCAAACCATTGATCCGATTAATAAAATAGGATAAACTGCAAACTCAGAAGTGAGACCAACCTGTTATTTATTTAAAAAAGAGAAAGATCAGTGAATGCTTAAATTTACTGCTATTATTTACTGTTATAAGAATATAGAAGGTCACCATGCATGTTGGTTAGAGTATCAAGTTAATTTAAATTATGCTAATACCAAAAATGGAGCTCTTATTAGGAGGTGGATTTCAGAAAACTCTTCCATCTCAGGATCCAGAAACAAGGATTTTAACCAGAAAGCAATCTCATTATATCCACTGGGCTGGCTGGATGCATCAAAGGTTTTCCTGCCTGAAATAAGGAAATTTTAGTAAGATCAAGCACTATCCAGTTATTCTCTGATCAGGAGCTGAGTGCATTTTTAAAGGTATTTGGGAAACATAATTTTACATCACGCTTAAAACGATCAATAAACATATGAATGGAATCCCATTTTTTTCTCCTTCCAAGCAAGAATATTGGTTTACAATTATTGAAAAAAGCTTATGAAGCCTTTCTGTTGAACTTCAGAAGCATGCATACAGTCATTTCATCAGATGGCTCTCTCTGGATTGGACCATGCACAAAGGCAATTTTTGTCAGTTTCAAAGAAAATAGGTTGAAAATAAAGGCTGTAGTTGTATGCAGATTCAGCTAATAGTACCTATATTAGGTATACAATTTACCTATACAAACTCACATAGAACTTTGCAAAGCGTAACTACTTGAACACCACCAGCATTGACAAAATTATATCAGTGAATTGCAAAAGGCAGCTTTACTTGGAACAGCTAGCATCCTATGATGCTACCTTTAACATGATCAAACAACATCTGACTATCCCAGGCCCTTGGGAAGGACTCAGTAGGTGGCTAAAAATGCCAAATCCAGTCTAAACATCTGGCTGACTTTACCATCATCCATAAATAAGAAGCCAGATATGGCTGCAGTTACAAAGAAACAAATATGGATAACTGATATTGGTAAGTGAGAAAGAATATAAGGAACTTCAAATAAAGACTGAATGAATGTGCAAAAAGAAAGTAATAGTAATGCCAATAGTGGTAGATGCATTTGGTGCCATACCAAAATATCTGAAAAAGCATTTGAATACAATAGGAATGGACAGAATCTCATCTCATCAATTACAAAATGTTGCATTACTTAAAATAGCACATATGCTTATGATATCTTTAGCCATCTTAGATCCTTAAGAAAGAACCAATAATTAAAGTACCGATTCAATCAGAACTATCAGATGGCGATAACAACAATATTTCTATCTTCATTTTTTTCTCTAAAGTAAGGTTAGTCCTTCTGGGAGAATGAATACCCCTATTTTAAAAACAGCAATTTTTGGAAGACACCATAAACTGAACATATTATTTCATGGATAGTTCAAGGATGGGCAAATCCTTAATCATCGTTCTTTCACCCTACTTTTCAAGGAAAAAAAGATGGTAATCTCTTGCCCACAAGGCAGATACATCCTTACGATCCCCCTCCCCCAAATAGATGTTCTCTATTTAGAAAAAAACTGATTCTGTATACAGTAGTGTGTCTTTCTCTGCAATGGAGAAGATGGAGAATTATGATTCATCACATTCTCCTGAACAGAGACAAACGCTCCTCTGTCTGTGCAGAGAAATCTTTAAAAATTAAGTAATGCTTCCTTCCTTCCTCTTTTTGAGTTTAGCAGGGTCACAGGGTAAGGCTTTGGGCTAAAGTAAGGAACTTTGGCTTACAGTATGGACAACTCCTGTGTACAGAAACACTTTTTTTCCTGTGATGTAAAGCCTTTTTTCTTTTTTTACTAAGATGCGTAATGTATCATTACCGCCCGTAAGATGCAATTTCTAATTTATTCTGTCAGTCTCTCATTCTAACCAGTTCTGAATCTATCAAGCCAATGAGTCACAGGCTTTCTTCTCCAAGATTGCTACAGCAATTTTGAGCAACTCAAAGAAACTGCAGGTTTGCAAACTCATGTAGCTGTTGAAAGCGCAACACCAAGTATGAATGGAGCAACTGAAGGAAGAGGGGGACTAAATGAAATTGGTCTTGATACATCTACATGGAGGAAAGCAGTGGGGTACCACAAGGTTCCATCTTAGGCCAGTACTCTTCAATATCTTTTTTAAATAATATTTTATTAATTTTCCAATTTTACATTTAAGTATTTAAAAAGCAATGTGGTGACTGGGTTAATCAATAGTTTGATAACAAAATCTTTAGTACAAATCTCAAGTTACAACATCAGATATTTCTTCTCTTTTTTCCTTAACATTTACTGTCTCATATTCAAGCTAGTACAGTTCTTATTATATCAACTCAGTAAAAACATCATTATTACATTTATCAATAAATTTTTAGCTTATACGTATCTTAATTACATTCAATCTTCATAAACAATCCATATCCTGTTATTAATTGTTACCCAATTTTTAGTTTCTCATCAATATTCCAATTTAATCTTTGATATTTATAATTTTCAGGCTTTAGGTAACCAAGATTTCCCTTGTCTCAATTCTTAACAAAATATAATATCCAAAATACACATTTTATCTATTTGAATGTAATCTTGTTCTATTTCCTAAGAGTTATCTATTTCCTACCATATTAAATCATCTACTTAATAATACAATATCCCCTTTAATAAATCAAAACCATTATGTATATTACCTGGGTTAATCAATAAATCAAACATATTCATAATAATTTTTTTTTCCCTTTTAGGTCTAATTTTTTAAATATTAAACAGATAAAGTCCATGTTTTCAACTAATTTCCAAGTATTTTAAATCTAATGACCAGAATTCCCCTTATCTCAACTTCTCCCTTTAACCCTCTAATTAATAATATGAAATCCCCTCTAATAAATCAAAACCCCAATTTTCTTCAACCTTATTCTGGCTTGTTTCCTTTGCCAACTAGGCTTCCATATCAGTGCTTTTAGATCATTAAATAGATCTCCCTCTATTATTATATATGTTACTTGAAATAAAGGAGACCATTTAATTGCCATTTTTTGGAAGAACTAGCCCATTTGTATTCATTAAGTTGTCTCCCTGTTATTCCAATTCCTCATGTTTGCCCTGACATGTTTGTCTTCCATTCAATCTGTTCTTCTTCTTTCTCAAATTTCTTCTGATTTATATAGAAAGTCATTTCCATTTTCAGTGTTGTCACTTCCTTTTCTGGATTTTCTATCAGCTGTATTTGTTGATCAATTGAATCCTCTGTCTTAATATTTGATTGTCCCACTTCTTCTGTTATCTTCTGCATTCTTGGTTCTTTGGCTGTAGTCAAAGTTTGGGTTTGTGTATCTAAGCTGGTATCTTGATCTTTTATGTTAGGTCTTATTTTATCACAAGCTGAAAGAATGGTTTTATGTATTGCTTTCAACATGGAAAGGATCTTTTCCTAGTCTTCATCCATCTCTTTCACACGTTTATAAATAGTCTTTCTAGTAGAAGTCATTTGTCAAGCAAGATTTTATAGTCCAAGGTATTTCAACATCTCATATAGTGACCAATAGTCCTCAAATAAAGAGATAGGAAAGCAATTTCCCACGTATAACTCTGAGAGTCAGTAAAGGTTTACATTCACAGTTCAAGTAGGCCAGTTATGCCGCCCAGCTGTTCTCTTACAGCTAAGTCTCTCATAGGGGGTGCCAAGGTCAGAAAAGTCTTATCTAAGGTCTGTGCTTCAAGCCAAGTCTCTTTTAGGAAATAACAAGTTGTAATACCAAACTCTGCCACAAGATGTCACCGATGCCATTTAAGGTTTTTTAAGTCCAAAATTTTTATAATCCTTTTTTCCAATTTTATTTCTTTTTTGTAGATAAAAACAAGAGTCTCCAATAAAAATAGGAAAATTTTTGGTCCCCAAGTTTCAGGAACATATAAATCCAATTAGATTAAAGTTGTTCTTTTAATGCTTTAATTCCCCTGGGTAGTCAGAAGCCGCTATTCTTTTTTTTTTTTCCCTCTCTCCTCACAAGGGGAAAGATACTTCAGGCAGCTTTTACAGGAAGAGAAAGTACTTAGGGTAAAGAGAAGATCAGATCTCACCCAGTTTCATCCATGTTGCTTTCGAAGTGCTTGGTGGTAAGTTTGACTTCGGCTGTCTGCAGCCTAGTGATGGGCCATATTGCTATGGCTGGTCTTTCCGCCGCCGGTTTGGAGGGCTGCCCCAGATCGAGCGGAAGGGCTGCCACCCTCCTGCAATCAAGCGGGGGTCCCCTCCTTGCTCGTTGCCCCTACAGGGCGACTTTCGACCCTTTCCAGTGTCCCCCAGTGGAGCGAAATCAAACGCGGAAGATGGAGCTCGCCTTCCAGCGTCCGTGGCGGCCGCAATGGCAAACTGGAAGTCAGTACACTTCAATATCTTCATAAATGACTTAGATGAGGGAATAGAAGGAGAACTTATCAAATTTGCAGATGATACTAAGCTGGCAGGAATAGCCAACACCCTAGATGATGATGATGATGATGATGATGATGATGATGATGATAATAATAATAATAATAATAATAATAATAATAATAATAATAATAATAATAATAATAATAATAATAATAATAATAATAATAATAATAATAATAATAATAATAATATAAAAAAAAAGTTGGAAGGGACCTTGGAGGTCATCTAGTCCAACCCCCTGCTCAGGCAGGAAACCCTATACCATTTCGGACAAATGGCTGTCCAGTCTCTTCTTAAAAACTTCCAGTGTTGGAGCATTCACGGCTTCTGGAGGCAGGTTGTTCCACTGGTTAATTGTTCTAACTGTCAGGAAGTTTCTCCTTAGTTCTAGGTTGCTTCTCTCCTTGATTAGTTTCCATCCGTTGCTTCTTGTCCTGCCTTCAGGCGCTTTGAAAAATAGCTTGACTCCCTCTTCTTTGTGGCAGCAAAGGCTCAAGATCCAGAAGGATCTCGACAGACTTGAACACTGGGCCATATGTAACAAAATGAAATTCAACATAGAGAAAAGTAAGGTCTTATACTTAGACAAGAAAAACCAAAAGGACACATGAAACCTGGCTTAATAGCAGTAAATGTGAGAGGGATCTGGAGTCCCAGTGGACAATCAATTAAATATGAACCAGCAGTGTACGACAGCAGCCAAAAAACCCAATCCAATGCTAATGTGCATTAACAGAAGGATTGAATCAAGATCACGTGAGGTACTAGTTCTGCTCTATAAAGCCTTATTAAGGCCACACCTAGAATACTGCATCCAGTTCTGGTCACCACACTATAAAAAAGATGTTGAGATTCTAGAAAGAGTGCAGAGAAGAGCAACAAAGATGATTAGGGGCCTGGAAGCTAAAACATATGAAGAATGGTTGCAAGAATTTGGCATGGCTAGTCTAGAGAAGAGAAGGACCAGGGATGACATGATAGCAGTATTCCAATATTTGAGGGGCTGTCACAGAGAGGAGGGGGACAACCTATTTTCCAAAGCACCCGAAGGCCAGACAAGGAACAATGGATGGAAACTGATTAAGGAAAGATTCAACCTAGAAATAAGGAGCATTTTTCTGACAGCAATCAACCAATGAAACAGCTTGCCTTCAGAAGTTGTGGGTGCTTCATCACTGGAGGCTTTCAAGAAGAGACTGGACAGCCACTTGTCAGAAATGGTATAGGGTCTCCTGCTTGAGCAAGGGGATGGACTAGATCAGGGCTTTTCAACCTTTTCACAGATTGTACCACTTTTAGGACATGACAATATTTGAGTACCACCAGTGCTTAGCAAGGTGTCAAAAACTTGATGACTAAAAAAAAGGGGGGATTTTGGGTTTTACTGATTAGATTCCTTTATTGTTATAGAAATGGCTAGTTTATAATATTATGGAAAAGTAAAAAGTTGAGGTTCAATGTTAATGCTTCCTTCTACTGCAACAGAGGAAGTATGTTCTTTTTCCCTTCTCCCACTCACTTTCCCCCCCTTTTTCCTCCCCACTGTGTCCTGCTATTTGCTTTTGTATTTTTGTATTTTATTCTATAATCTAATAAAACATTACAAACTGTAGAAAAAAAGGGGGAAAGTACCAGTTTTAATTTCTTTGGTGGCTGTTCCTTTGCTGAATTACTTTCCCTTTGCACTGATAAATGTATGATGAATTTATCCATGTTTATTAATATGCACCACTACCAGCTAATTCAGGGGTCTTCAAACTCGGCACTTTTAAGATTTGTGGACTTCAACTCCCAGAATTCCTCAGCCCTCATGGCTGGTTGAGGAATTCTGGGAGTTGAAGTCCACAAGTCTTAAAGTTGCTAAGTTTGTAGACTCCTGAGTTAGCTGGTTTGCCCTTCTGAGCTCTTCCACAGTGTAGTAAGAATGCACCCCCCCCCAATCCCTTCCCTGTACCCTTAAAGACACAGGAATCAAGTGCAAAACAAGAAAATAAAGAAACACAAACTCTGTTTTTTTTTCTCTCTTTAAGCTGCCTCAGGCTTGTCACATGTCACAATGTTGCAATTCTAGACTGAAAGGCTCAGGCAATTGCGAAAAGCTTTAGCTTTAAATTAAGCCTGTTTACCTTCAAAGAAAACTTTTTAAAAGCTACAGATAGACTCAGTTAAAGGGGGTAAAACTAATTACATTTGTTTAAAGGGATTAAATCTTTCCTGTTGTCTTTTTTCCCCTTCCCCCACCCAAACCACGTTCTTATAGCCTCTCCTCTCTCCCCCCCCTTTTTCTTCAGTTCACCTCCAGCTCCGAGCTGCTTCCAGAAGCGCCAATCAGCTGGAGCCAATCAGCTGGAGTCCTGCCGGCTCCTGGGGCTTCTGCCAAGTCCAGACAGTCCTGCAGCAGCAGCTGCCTCTCCCTCAGGCTTGGCTCGCTTTGGCTCATTCCCCTCCCCTGCTACACTTGGCTAGCAATCGCGTACCACCTGCCATGTAGCAAAGTACCACAAGTGGTACGCATACCACCGGTTGAAAAGCCCTGGACTAGATGACTTACAAGGTCTCTTCCAACTCTGTTATTCTGTTAAAAATCATATGAGTATGACCATTGCTTCACAGAACTTTGTTGACATCTGTATGGTTCAAGAAAACCAATGTGCGGGTAGTCCTCAAATTAGTCAAATTAGTCCTCAACTTAGTGACCATTCAAAGTTACAAGGCACACCGAAAAAATAATTACAACTCAAATCCAATAGTTGGGCCCCTGTGCCGTAGTCATGTGAATACATTTCAGATGCTGAGCAACCGGTCTGCATTTACATTTGTTTGGAGCATCCTGCAGTCACGTGACTGCTATTTATGATGTTTTTGCTGAAAACTGGAGTTTACTTTCAATTTTGGGCCAAACTTTCCCATAGCAAGCAATGCGTTCTCTGTGCCATTCTCTTAACAACAATGGATTCACTTAATCACCAGGGGATTCGCTTAACAACCACTGCAAAAAGAATGTTAAAATCATGTCAGTCATGTGATGATGCACTTTAGGACTGTCACAGCTTATGACCATAATGGGCAGGCTCCATTACGGTCATTAAGTTGAGGACTACCTGTATATTTTCTTGCTACTTCATTATAGAATTTTAAAGTTAATCTTTCCCGATTTCACAGTCTAGGATGCTTCAAGAAATTTATTTTGTTGCTATGTTCTCTCTTTCTGACCAGCAAATTGTCAATAATAATAATCCAGAACAAACTGAGCACCACTTGAACACCATCAGCATTGACAAATTCACAAATTCACCATCAGTCAATTGCAAAAAGTAGCTTTACTCGGAACAGCTTACATCCTGCAGTGATACCTATTACACCATCAAACATCCACATCTACCTATCCCAGGTCATTGGGAAGGACTTGATAGTTGGACAAAAAAGCCAGATCCAGTTTTAACATCTGGCTGATTATGCGATGAACCATAAAATGTTATAATTTCCCACTGATTATGCAATTTTTCTCTCCTTGTCTTCTGCAGGTATGAAGTGAGCACTAAAGACCCTAGCATCCTACTGTAATGAGGAACACTTAATTATCAGCTATGATATATCCAAAGTTTTACCACATCATATCATCAGTTTTCCAACAAATGACAAAGACACAAGTGGAAAACTGGTTCCTGTGAAATAGAGCAAATCTGGCGCCAGTTCTGGTGGCCACAGATGAAAGGCCTACGTCCGGGGTTGTCATGTCTGTGTCACCACAAAGCCCCATACAGGGAAGCCCTTGGGATTGTTGCAAACAGTGGCGGACCCAACTCGACCATGGCAGGATATTGCAATGAACTTCGTCGTCAAGTTGCCAGAGAGCCGTGGCTACACCGTCATCTGAACTATTATAGACCTCTTCTCTAAGCAGGCCCATTTTGTCCCATGTAAAAGGTTGCCGTCTACCCGGCGGTTGGCCAGGCTCTTCATGACGCACGTGTATTGCCTGCATGGGGTACCCCGGCAGATCATTTCGGACCGGGGGGTGCAGTTCACGGCCCGCTTCTGGCGTGAGTTAATCTGGTTCATCGGGTCGTCCCAAAGTCTCAGCTCGGTGTACCACCCTAGCACCAATGGGGCAGCGGAACGAGCAAACGCCATGGTGGAGCTCTACCTGCGGAGCTATGTGTCATACCAACAAATGGACTGGGTTGACCTACTGCCATTCACGGAAGTAGCATACAACAATGCTGTGCATAGCAGCACCGGGTTTGCTCCCTTCCAGGTAGTGCACGGCATAGACTTCGTCCCAATCCCCGAGTACACCCAAGGGAACCCCTCACCCTGCCAACCCCGGGAGTGGGTAGCGCACGTTGGGGGAGTGTGGGGTGCTATTAAAAAGGCCCTAGTGAAAGTCGAGGAAACCACAAAGGCACAGGCCGATAAGAAAAGGAGGCCCCAAAAGCCTTTTAGGGTGGGTGACCTGGTATACCTCTCGACCAAATATCTACGCCTGAGGGTGCCCTGTAAAAAATCTAGGGCCGAAATACCTAGGGCCCTTCCGGATCACACAAGTCATCAACCCGGTGGCCGTGCGGTTATGGCTATTGGGGAAGATACACCCGGTTTTCCACAGCAGTCTGTTGAAGCCGGTAGGGGAATCCTCAGGTAGGCCCATGAACGAAGTACCATGGCCTGTCATGGGGGATCACTATGAAATACAGGAGGTCCTGGACTCTGGTACGATGGAAGGGGTACCCCATCACGGAGGCATCATGGGTGGGGGAGGCAGACGTCCACGCCCCACGCCTGTTGCAAACATTCCATTGCTAGTCTCCTGGTATGCTGGGGGGGGAAGCCGGCTGAACCGTCCACCATGGTGGATGAACGCTCATATGATTCTCCTTGCCTTCCAGGTGGAGCGCTGGTAGAGGGAGCTGCCTGTCAAGCCCCGTGGGCTCGACATACACGGGAGGGGGGGAAGACAGCTCCAGGAGCTCCAGCGTCGCTGGCAAGAGGGACTTACCAGCCGGCAGACTGACTCCGCCGCTCCGCAGCCAGAGGCCGACAGTTCAGAGATCCAGCATCATTGGCGAGAGGGACTCTGGGACGCCAGTGGCACAGGAGGCGGGCCGCTGCCGCCGCCGAGGGTGGAGCATCCCCGCAGTCTGCAGCTCAAGCCGGGGACACTGGCGCCGCGGGGAAGGACGGACTGGCAATGCCGCCGTTGGGTGGGGACTCCCCGCGGTCCCGGTTGGCATGGCAACCAGGGGTTTGGGCTGCCAGCAAGAGGCGGCTGGCCCGGGTTGTTTCCAGCGGTGCCAGCTAGCGCGGCTTGCTTCCGGGATGCAGGTGATGGGCGAGGAAGCCTGGTGACGCCAACAAGGGCAGCTCCCAGGCCGGAACATGACCGCTGAGCAGCGGTGCAGCCTCAAGGCCAGCACGGCCACCAGACCGAGGGGTCGCGCCAAGGGGTCTTACCGCGATGACGAGAGGACAGCAGGGGACTGCTGCTCCGCTGCGTGTCTTCTGCAGGACGGCGGGTCAGGAGGGAGGCAGGCCTCTGAGTTGATGCTTATCAGGACTGGACGCCAGATGCTGGCTTGATGACTGGGGGGTGGAGCTGCAGGGTGGGAAGGCTATGTAAAGCGCTGGGAGCAGATCACTCCCAGCGCTGACTTTGTTTCTGCTCGGATTAAAACGCATGTCAACTCGTTCCTGTCTACTGGTCTTTCTTCACGGACTGGGAAGGACACATGACAAAATGGTTTTAATCTTGGATATTGTATTTCAGGCTTTTGGGAAATTAACAGCCCAGGTAAATTATGTCACTTCTACTGCCCAAAAGAGTACACTAGCAATAACTAAATTTTATAGGCAACAGACGTTTAATTACATTCCAGTGGCAATCAAATAGTTTATGGCTAAAACACTTGCCCAACTATTACATGGATGCAACCTGGGCCATACAAAAACCTAAGGACTTAGGACAATGCAGCCTTGAGGTTTGAAGTGAGTGTGCCAAGCATCAAGGCTTTGGCCCGGACCAGGATGCTAATCTCAGGACTCCAAATCATTTTTGACACTCCTGGCCTGATGCCTCTGCTGTTGTGAGACAGCTACCAATCTTACTGGCACCGTACCTATGTAAACAGTTTTACAGTCTTGGCCTCTCTCCTGAATATTTAAACCAGTCAACTCTTAAGGAGAGTCAAATCAATAATATAGAAAGAATTCGGGGCATTGATTGCCAAAATGTTTTCACTAGTGTTCCTGAACTCTATTGCCAGATGATAGAAAGCTGTAAGCTCTCTTCTGTAGGATATCTATACAATCTAACTCTTAAGCAAATATAGATGGGCCTTTTCCAGAGTCCACTTTGATGGACTGCTCTGTTGGCAAGAAGCTTTCATTGAATTCCTTATATACAGGGACTTTGCCCTTGTGGATCCAGGGAGATAGAAACTCTTGACCATATCCTCATATGGTGTCCTTTTTATGATGCCCCAAGAAGTGCTCTGATCTCCCCAGTCATCTTTAAATTTTATATATAATCATTTATGTTCCTTATTTCTTAACCGCCAGTCTCCCTCAGAGTAGTTCCGATCATATTGATATAGTCATACTGATAAATTGTATGTGTATTATTTTTTAAGAGATGCTAATTCTATACTTGCATACCAGGTAGCCCAATATCTATGTAAGGTCATGCAACTGCTTGCACATAATGTGCTTTTGTCTTACTGTTTTCTTTTTTCTCCCTGATAATGAATTCCTGTGCCAAACTATTTCTCTTTTCCTACTGTAAAGGCTGATCAAAATCCATAATAAAAATATTTGACTTGATTTGAAAGTTGCCATACCAGAAAAGGGCTGTTACACCAGTTTATTATGAAACTTTAGACCAAACATCAGCAATACAGCTAATCCTCGACTTATGGCCACAATTGAGCCTAAAATTTATGCTGCTAAGCGAGACATTTGTTGAGTTTTGCCCCATTTTACAGACTTTCTTTCCACTGTTGTTAAGTGAATCCCTGCAGATGTTAAGCTAGTAACACGGTTGTTAAGTAAATGTGGCTTCCCCATTGGCTTTGCTCATCAGGTCACAAAAGGTGATCACATGACCCCAGGACACTGCAATCGTCATAAATATGAGCCAGTTGCCAAGCATCTGAAATTTGATCACGTGACCGTGTGGATGCTGCAACAGTCAGGTGAAAAATGGTCACAAGTCACTTTT